>VZSC01017418.1:442018-503341 GCA_013398225.1 Steatornis caripensis | reverse complement strand
CCGAGGCCCTTGCCCCCGGGGCTCGCGGCTCTGCGCCTGCCGCCCCGAAAGGGCGCAGCTCACGCAAGAAAAATGCAGCCGGCTGCCGGTGCCTGAGCATGGGCTCTGCGGGGCACAGCCCTGCCCCGCCGGGGGCCGGGGCGCCCGCTCCCTCCCGCTCCGGGGTGCGCTTACTTCGTCCCCGCGTTATGTGCGGGGTTGGGCGGTTGGCCGTGGCCTCCCTCCTCAGGTCCCCCTTCCCCGCACTGCCCTTCTGCCAGGCTGCTGTGTCAGGAGAAAGTAGGCTTGCAAGTTGCCAGAAATGAAGAAGCCGTTGTCAGCGGGAAGCGTTGGGGTGCGCGGGGCCCGTGGCTGAGCCTCTGCGAGGTGGAGCACTGCCTGCGTGGAAGATGGGGCTTGGCACCGCGACCTGCCACGGTCCAGGGCCGCCCCTGTGCGAGTTACCCCACAGCAGTGAGCAGCCTCATCCCTGCACCTGGCAGAACAGGCCTAGCCTTCCGGTACATAAACGTTGAGCTGTTAAAGAAAAGTTCGTGCTTAATGCAGAATCTGTTAAATCCTCGAGATGTGCTTCAGTGACGTCACCTCCAAAGGGGGTTCCTGGTGCAGGGTGGCCCTCTTTGGGATCGCTACCAGAAAATGACTGTGCAAAGGTGCTTGCAGATGAGCAAAGCAAGGAGAACATTAAGAAAATAATTGGGTCAAAATTGTAATTATCGCAAATGGGGAGGTGCTTCAGCTTTGTTTGCAGCTTCCATTTTACTGTATGCCATGGGCCACCCTGAGCTAGAGGATTGCTGCTAGGGCTGAACTGAGACACCCTCTACAGAAGAAAGTCCAGGTGCCAGAGAAAATCTTGGTAGTGATTCAGGAAATGGCACTTTTCCCACTTCGCTGATTTGTTATCTATACTTTAAGGCACTGATGTGGCAGGAGTTCTTGGCCTTTCCTGCAGTGCATAATTATATATTAAGATTATTTCAAGTTTCAGTATTGGCACTTTGAGAGTCCATTATTACTGACAAATTTACGTATCAAATGCTGCAGCATTTCTTGCAGGCCTGGCTGAAAGTCTGTGTGTATCTGATGACGTGCAGATTTGTAGTTTTCCCTCTCACAGTTACATTAAATTCTTTGGTAATAAACATTTTAAAAGATAGCTCTGGTACCCAAATGCCCTTCTAAGCTCAAGCTTCATCACTGATTTTTACAGTTCTTTAACCATAATGTTTTTCTTCATTGATTCTAAATTGACGATGTCACAGGCAGCTGCTGAGCAGTTTCATTGGTCCCAGTGTTGCAGGAGAGATTAGCAGATTTGTATCTCTTGCCCTCCTGCAAACTGTTCTAAAGTTTAATGATTCATACTAGTAACTTGCTGTATATTTTAATTTGCACCTTAAAGGAAAGTCCCTTTTAAAGAAAACAATTGCCAAAGAAATTTGAAACTGCTGACCATGTTTGCTATCTCATAGTGTTTAATTCCATTCTGTAACTCTTGTGGTATCTCATATATACATATATATATATATATATGACAAATACAGAAATTAGCAGCACCTTATATATATACGCCATGAAGACATAGAATTGCATCTGCAGGCCTTCGGTGAAAGCTTCATTCTGATTCAGAAGATTCCTTCAAGTTGCATGAGTATTATAAATCATGCTGGGACACACTGCTTCCTATTTATAGACCTGTCATTCTGGTACTTCAGTAAAAGGAACTGTAGTCATTCTTTGTCCTTAAATGAATAAGAAAAAATGTAATCTTTGTAATACAACATTTTCCTTGTGTACTGGCAGCTGGATTCTCAGGGAGATTTTGGGTATGATTGCATAAGCAGTGTTAGATGGGGGACCAGAATCCAGGTCCTTCAGGCCAAGTTTCTCTTTTTCTCCTTAGCCCAGGGAATCTTAATTTCTTTTCTGAGAAGTGGAATACCTTTCTCAGGAGAGAGAGAACAAGCCAGCATATACTTAGCATTGAGGCTGTCAAGAAGGGAAAGGTAGTTCCCAGCCCTCTCAGGGGGACAAGGAAGGAGGGTTTGGACCCATGTCTCCCACCTTCTGGGTGTTATCACATGTTCTCACGCATCTTGGGCATCCTCCCATCATCAGCTCTGTTCTGAATGAAAACTCCAGTTGTTTCATTTCATGCAGAGCTATCAGGCAGACTTTACGTGAGCCTGCTGTATCAGGCCACCCAGGGGACACGAGCGGAGAAAGCAAAATCGGAACAGACGAATCTCATTTCTTTAAAACAACATATTCATGCATGTATTTCTGGGCAGAACAGAGTGCCTGGTTGTAGCAAACACTGATATTGATCATATCACATACTCACGGTTGTGCAGTAACAGCCCCAGCCTATAGTTAAGATACTGCCTTTTTTTCTTTGAAGGTTTTGCATTTCTACAGAATTATTTCAAATATGAATGTGAAATAGTAAGTGGTAAATTTTCAAATACAGATGTGTGATGGGAAGAGGCAGGGATGTGCTGGTGCATAAAGAAATGGAAAATTCCAGTTCAGTACTGGGAGGGGCACTTTTTAGTAGTGGAGAACCTGTAAGTGAAAAATATGGAAGTGTATTTGTAGGTGGAATGGCAGAAACGGTGTAAATAAACCAGAGGTGTTGCCTGAATGGAAATTTCCCTGTATAGTGAGTGATGTTACTAGCACTCATATGCAGAATACGTATCCAGTCTCTCTGAAAGGTTTCGTAGATAACTGTGTGTGTATTAAGGTGATGTTTTGAGAAGCCTATGCATCTGTTGAAATATACTGATCTGCTTAAGTTGTGTGCTGGCTTGTGTATTTGAAAAAAATTGCCACCATCTTGAATGTAACCTGGATGCTGGCTTCCTTCTCTCTCAATGCCAGCTGATCCTGGGTGCTGCCTCTTTCTCTTGCTGTTCATCCGTAGGAGGTCCAGCAAAGAAGCAAGCTGGCATCGAGATGTAGAAGACAGTGAGGGAGAGTTCCTGAACATAGATCTTGTTTCTTTGTCTGATCATCTTTGTTGTTAAAACTTTTCTTGGTCAGTTTGTGAGAGGTCTTATTTTTTTGTGTCTGTCTTGACCAGTACTGGCTGGTTAATGGTGTCTTAAATGATCTGGACTAATTAACATTGCTGCAGTGGCATCCCAAATAATTTGTAAATACTTTTGGTTTTATTTCAGCAGGGAAAAGCAGTTGTTGCTTTACCTGAGGGATCATTTTTTATTCAAAAGTCTAAACCAGGCATGACACCAATTCCAGCACTGGAATGAACATGACGACTCTGTTCTAGAGCACCCAGTCCCCAGTTAATATCAGAGTCTTATTTTCTTTGGAGTTGGTGTAGTTATGAAGTAAAATGTGGTGTTCTGGTGATTTCAAAGGTCAGGAGACAAGACTGCAACATGTCAGGTAGATGAAATCAAGGTTAGTACATTCACAGATGGGAATATTGTCTGGTCCCAGGCGCAGGTTTACAGGGCTTTTTGTCTTCTTCCAGCTCTTTACCTGGGAGCTTTCTCCATTATCTGCTTTCAAGGAATTTTTCTGAGAAGGGAAGCTAGTGAACCATTTGGCACTGTCCCAAGTGACAGTGATGACTTCAGAGCTCACATGTGCTGACTGACCAGCCAGTGCACTATAGATGTGCTGGCTGGAAAACCAGCTGCTACCTGTGTGTTGTAGTTGCGCAGTATATGAAATACATACTTTGTGCAAGAGCAAAAGGCCTATCTTTCCCTCTGTAGAGCACTGATTTAGTGCTCTCTTTCTTACATAACTGCTGGCTTTCAGAAAAGTTACAAGGACTTACCTATTTTAGAGAGATTTGCTTGTTTCTTAAATTTGGTGGTAGTCAGTTAATATTGTGGAGTATTAGGGACCTGATCGTGTAAACACATACATTCCTTTGAAAAACAGACTTAACAGATTACCCCTGAGAAGGAACCAAGTTAACTTGAACAAATGTTCCAGGCTGCATGTGGAGCGTGGCACAGATGTAATGACTCATATGACATTTCTGTTTTCTTTCAGGTTGTGCCAAGTAATAAGCCAAGGAAAAGCTTTTTGTGTCCTAGCATGGCAAATGAAGAAGATGATCCAATTATACAAGAGGTAAAAGTGCATTGTGGCAGCAGTGATTGTACGTGAGGCTTTTTTTTAATTATTATTGCAGTTCCCAGTGTTCTTATGTTGCTGAAACAATTTGTTGTCAATATCGGTCTCATAATCAATGGCTTGCTCTGTGCAAGGAAATATATTGTGTGGGCCAAGTATATGGCTCATGGTATCTATTTTGCCAAAATAGTGGTGTCCACATTGGCAGATTCAGCTCAGGTTTTTCACCCTTTGTAACCTTTCCATATCCGAAGAGGAACACAGGTGGGGAACTTGCTTCTGCCGCTGTGTTTCAGTGACTCTATTGCATGTCTCCAAGAGCTGTAAAAAATTGGCATTACTTTGATGAGTTAGTATCTGTTAAATATGAAGCTAAAATGTTTCATGCCTTCTACTAAAACAAGCAGTTGTGTTCTCATTATGGACTTCTTTAAAGAACTGCTGTGTCCCAAAGAGTACCCACAGTGTCCTGTTCACTTTGTGTCTGAATGTACACACCAGAAGTACAGGGAAGGGCAAGCTCATAAGAAGGAGAAAAGCCATGAGAAAAGGAGTGGGAATTTTCAGGATTATATCTAAAGGTATCTAAAATATCTGTATGTGATATTCATGAAACATATGTGGATTTTCGGTGCTGGTTGCAAAATGCTAATACTGACTCGGATTTGGGATGTGGATGTCTGTCTAATTTAGAAATATTTTATGACAAAATACTAGTAATAAAGTTACCTTTCAGTCATACTGCCAAAGAGAGAACTTCCTTCTCTTTCTAGAATTGTGATAACAGATTCACTTCAGCGCCCTGGAAAAAAATTTTCCTCTTTCTTTTCAGATTTGTATGCCAAGTTTCCTTAGAGAGAAAAAACACAGCTAGAGCCACTGTCTGCTACCTTGTCATAGTGGAGTTTTTTTGTTTGTTTTTTGAAAACGCCAACTACAGAATGTCATGTCAGAATCAGTAGCGAGGAGACCTTTGACAAGAGAGTCGTGAATGTATTTTATGTTAGAGTTTGTAATGAAAAGCTGAAATTGTCAGTATTTATGCTCTGGGGATTGTAGTTTTATCTGAGGCTCCGTCAATTACAGCCGGCATCTGATGAGAGTTGTTTTGCTTTTTAGATTGATGTGTTCCTGGCCAGAAGTCTACTGGAGAAGCTGTATCTGTTTCAGGTATTTCAGTTAGCTTTTAGGCAGTGATAGTTTGTTTAAAATAAATTCAAAGAGCAGTAACTTTCCTTACTGCTTCAATTTGCCAAGGTCTTGAATATAGGCAAGCCTGTTTGGGTCTCAATCAGTTGAAATATTTAGTGTTAAATCATTGCCAAGAGAGGAGTGGTCGTTTATGGCACAGACTTGTCATTAAGTCCCTCCCTTTAACAACCCTAAGGGAGTTCTTTTAGTAGAAAATGTGTTTTTGTCATGGTTTGGATAAATCTGCAGTTTCTTGTCTTCTGTCATCACTGATTTCTGCCATCTTTATTAAAGCTTTCTTTAGGACTGGCCCTATTTAGAATATCATCAGTATTCATAAATTAGCATGAGTCATCAGAAGAACCCCCTTATATTGTGGAGATAAAACTAACTAGTGATGTTAGGAAGGTAGAGGTCTGTTTTCCATTCTGCCAGTGAATTTCTCTAATCATTTTATCTTTGTGATTCACTTTTCTGATCTGCAAAATGGGAAGTCTTCTGAGGCTGTTGGATGAAATGTTCGTTATAAATCAGTGATGCCCACTGGCAAGCGCTCTGCCACCTTTACAGATCCTCTGCACAGCACATGCCAGCAGAGCGTGGCTGGGGACAGACAGCCATGCTGGACCAGGCTGTGCAGCCTTGCCTCTGGGATTGCCACAGTTGCTCCGTGTGAGGAGTGAGCGTTGGTTAGTGATGGGGCTTGTGGGTGTTCTGGAGAAATGGAATGATGCTGCTGTGAATGGAAGGTTTCATTTGGGTACCACACTGTCCTCTCAGCATTCCCAGATGGTTCAGAAGAGAGACCTGTGTGGCTAAACCTGGGTCTCGTGTCCTGACTAGCTATGTGTGGCCCATGTCCTGTAAGCTAACACTACTTGTGTAAACCCACAAATATTTTATGTTTGGGTAATAACTCTTCAGAGAGTTAATGCCAAGGGATGGGTTTTTAATTGCTTCTAACACTTCCTTTTCCTGCTAGACTAATGTGTACTGTTTTCCTGTGGTACAGTGTATTGTGGTGCAGGAAGGGTATTGTGTAGGGATGAAAGCAGAGGACTAGGGTGAAAACAACAGGCTTTCTAGGTCATGCTCCAAAATCCCCTGATGACTCACAAATCAGTCAAGTAATTTCTTTTTGTGATATCTTGTATCCATCTGGCAAGTGGATCTGCATGTGAGGGGACAGGGAAGATTGAGTTAATTTCTGTGAAGTTTTTTGATCTTTAAATGAAGAGGGTTTTGTGAAATGGATTTGTTTTCCAGTATCCTATTCGTCCAGCTTCCATGACGTATGATGATGTTACACATTTATCAGCGAAGATAAAACCAAAACAGCAAAAGGTTGGTTATCACTTCAGTCCAGTCTGTAAAGGTTGTTTTATGTTGTGCAGAATGTATTTAAGAAAAGCACATTGTGCTATTAAGCTATTATAACCATGCAGCTACTTGCAGGACCAGATCTCTGTGCTTGGAGGTATGGGGAAGTCTTCCATTGTGTGTGAGTTTAGAATAAGAGTAGCTTATAAAGAGAGGAATTAGTCATGATGGAAAAACCACTCTTTTAATATAAAATACAGTCACTCAGGAAAACATAGTTACTAATGCTAATTCGGTCTGTAGGTGCTTGTGTTAATACAGCTTGATTTTAAAAGGTCTTTGCAATATTCAGGAAAGGATTGAGCTCTGGAGGCATGCTCTGTCTTTCAGCATCAGTGCAGGTCTTGATTTCTATCTTGCCTGGCTGTGAATCAGCAGCAGTCCTTTTGAAATCGGTGGGGTTGTATAGGTAGTGAAAGTATAGCCAGAATCATTGTACTTGCTTGCAAATGTATCCCAAAACTATGGCTATGATTTTAAAGTGCCTTTATTTTAAAAACACAGAAATAGATGTCTGTGATACTAGAATTTTGTTCTGGGAAATGGTTGAGGAGAGTGCTTGTATGAACTTTGAAGTTAGGATGCATGTTGTGTTCAGGAAGTCTTCTGTTAAAGTTAGCAAATGTTTGCATTGTAAGCCCTGTGCAGACTTGTAATTCTGCTGTCTCTTCTAGGAACTTGTAACTAGTTCAGTTTACGAGTAACATAAAGGGAAAAAAATGAGGCAGTAGCTGTGATAAACAAATTTTTAAGGGCTTTGGCACATCGTGAGGAAGAATATATACGGTATTGGTATAGTATATAAAGAGAAATGCTATGCAGGAAAACACTTATTTTTGAACATTTGTCTGAAGTTTAATGTTTGAGGTAGAGAATAATTCTCCTTGTAACTAAAAGCTAGGAACTTGTTTCTGTGCTTCAACAAGTGTAAATCAGGAATAACTGTGAAGTCAGTGATAAGTGCTGCAGTCTCAAACTTAGCAGAATCAAGGCCTCTGCCTCTGAAGAGGACATAGTTACTTTATACTGCTTGGTACCCAAACCAGAAGGAAACATTCCTTAAGTTTGAGAGATTCTGAATGGATCCTCAGTGAATGGGAGGCTTGAAGCATACTGTGTGTACACTTGATCTGTACTGATAAGTAAACTAGACTGATAAGGTAGTGGAAGGTATCCAGCAAAAGTGAAAGTGTATTTCAAGTCTGCCTGAAAAACTCCCATGTAAATGAATGACAGAGAGTTCATAAGTCTCTAGCTTACTGTTAAAATGTCCCCATCCTACAAAAATCCATATATATACTCAACTGTATGCATGAGATTTGCCCTGTGGATTTCAATAATGCTACTTATGTATTTAAATTTGCTGTAAACCAACATAAATGTTAGCAGGTGTGAGATTGAATTTTAATGGATGTGTTTGAGGTTCTGCCATGGTAATTAGCTGTCTTTCATTTTATTTAGGTTGAACTTGAAATGGCCATTGATACTTTGAATCCTAACTACTGTCGCAGCAAGGGAGAACAGATTGCTCTCAATGTAGATGGCACGTGTACAGATGAAACAAGTACCTATTCCTCGTAGGTGTTCTCTTTGCCTTCATTTCCTTTTTGTGGTGAGCATAGATACATGTATGTCCACCAGGGCTTCAGGGAAATGTGAGAACAAGTGGCTGCATAGTCTTCGGGGGTGCTTTGGACACTGTTACGTAGCTAGTATTCTTGGAAGTAACCTATGTTTTTTGGTGTGCTTCATGCATTTTGAATTGCAACAGAAAGATGAGCATATGTTTGCTGCAGTTGTTGATACTCCATTTTGAGAGCTGGTGATTTCAGACCTTCAACATCTGTATGCCACATTGCGTATAGAATACAGTCTCACAGGATTCATCTGTCTGCAGGAAGCTGATGGACAAGCAAACTTTCTGCTCTTCACAAGCTGCGAGTAATGTTTCTCGCTATGCAGCTGCTGTTTATAAAAAAGGTAAGTTGCTTTTGCAACTTTCACATTAGTGAAACATGCATATTTCGGGGTTAAAGTAAGACCTGTTTGTTCTTTTTTTCAGCCTAGGTTTTAGTTGACTGATGCGTCTTTAAGGAAAGGAAAATTTTTCCTTATCAGTGTCCACAGAGTTCTTGAGAAGGTCTAGCAAAATTGTAAATATTATATAAGGACACTGTGGGTTTGTAGACACATCCAGGATCTTACCAGTGCATGGTGGCCTGACGTAATACACATTTGTAGCATAAATTTTATAATTGTTACTTATATTACTGTCTGCATCTAATTCTGTCTGTCTCATTTTCCTGTTCAACGCTTTTTGCCCTTCTCTTGTCTCCTAGTGCCATCACAGAGTTTTGATCTGAGGATCATTTAAGATAAAAATATGTAGATTGTCTCCAGTCATGACTATTTTACTAGGAGTCTCCTGAACTGTGGGTCAGGTCTTGGTCTGAGCCAGAATGTGGCTCTCTACAAGATCTGGTTTCAGCACAAAAACGAAAGTAACAGAAACAGGTCTTGGTCTTTCATGCTCCTTTAAAATCGTATGCAGTGGATGAATTTTTCACTTCAATCCCTTTTTACTTTTTACTGTATTAAATATTTATGTTCAATTGAAGCTGTGCCTTTACAGACATAGAGAGATAATGAAAAGTGCTGTCCTTGTGTAGTGGAAAAAACAATTTTAACCGATGTTGATTCTCTTTTTCAGGTGAACTTCACCTGACTCCACTACATGGAATTCTTCAGCTGAGGCCAAGCTTCACCTACTTGGACAAAGCTGATGCAAAACACCGAGAAAGAGAAGCTGCTAATGAAGGTAAATGCTCCATGAATTGTGTTTTCTTTTGGGAGGTGAAATACAAGGTGTCTCAATAATTTTACTGATAAGAATCATTACATTCTGAATGTGTTTATTATAGCAACATACTGATTATAAGGCGGTTTCTCAGATTGTTTCACTGATCTTATTTTCAGGGTTGCTGTATAAATGCTTGTGTGGGGGATTGGCAGAGGGATGGGAGGTGGTGGGTAGTGTCAAAGGGCAGCAGTAAGGAGTGTGTCACCACTGCCACTGAAAAATTGCACTGCAGAGCTCATGGGAGCAGTGTCTCCTATCATAGGAGCGGTGTGGTGCTGCCATACATTGCGTAGTTTGGCAAGCTTGGATTGAACCCATGGTCGTGTAGTTTCTAGTACCGCTTTCTTCCTGCATGGGCCCCCAGACAGTTACAGATTAGCTTTGACTCTTTTACTGCAGTGGTGTATTTATTCTGTTGTATTTTTTGGTAGGTGGTGATTCATCCCAGGATGAAGCTGAAGATGATGTTAAGCAAATTACTGTATGTCCAAGTTTCCTTTTTATGATAGTTCAGACAACAGTTCACAAGAAAGCATGACAATTCACACCCAAATAAAAGGACAGGGAACCTCAGCTAGCCTTAGTCACCCTGGGCTTGGAAGGGGGAAAGCAAGATGGGCTTACACTTGTACAAGCGTAAAGATGGCACTGACAGCAAGGGGTGATTCATTTGAGCTAGGGCCCCTGCAATAAATATTGCAGGTGTTTTGTTTCAAGAGTTTTGGGGCTGTATCTAATGATGCCCAAATTTTCTAGGTACGATTCTCCCGCCCTGAGACGGAACAAGCTCGTCAACGACGTGTTCAGTCCTATGAGTTCCTGCAGAAGAGACAAGCAGAAGAGCACTGGGTTCATCTGCATTATTATGGCTTGAAGGTAGGTGAGCACTGGCTGCTGAGGAGGCCACCTGGGCCTGAAGGCTGAGCCAAGTCTAGAGCTGTCTTTACATCTGGGCCTATGGGAATCAGGGAATCATAAAAAGATAATGAAAAGTAGGTCTGTAAGCTTTAACAGATTCTGCAGTGCCCTGTACCTCCTCTGCTGGATAATGCTCTGGGGCTTCCACACTGGAAAAGGCTTAAAACTGAGAGCTGGACAAACATAAAATGGGGTCTGAGTACAAGAATCATTCAGGTCTAGGATTATGAACTGGACTTTGTGAAAGACTTATAGAACCCAGTCAGCTGAGTGTCAGAAATCCTGTTTGTCTGACCCACATGCATGTCTGTCAGGAGATTTCAAAGTCACAGCAACAGAAAAGTGCCCACATCACATGAGCATCATTCAGTAAAGTGAAAGCAGAACATCACTTATCCATGGGGAATGCTTGAAAGGTGCAGTAATGACAGAGTGGTCACAGTTTGGAATGAAGAATCCGTCTCTCTGGTATTTTGTATGTTTTCAGTATGTGGTAGTGACTTCTCTTTCTCTATATCTCCAGGATAGCCGTTCTGAACACGAGCGCCAGTATTTATTTAGTCAAGGTCATGGCCTTGCTGAAAACACTGAATTAATTAAATCTCCCAGGTAATGGTTTGATGATTTTCTACAGAAACTGCAGTAATATGTTGGGATTGTTTTCAGAGTAATTCTGAAATTCAGGTATATTCTTTAGAAGTCTGATCTTTGATAATTCAATACACAACAAAAATTAAATTGTTCAAAAAGTACAGAAATAAACTAGCCTTCAACTTTTTCAGGTTGCTTTCTTTGTTTCCCTGTACTCTGAGATTAAAATGTTGTTTCCACTTGGGATTGTAGCCTCTTGTACATTATCACAACCCTGCATTATTGGGTCTGAGTACCATAAAGGAAAAGCAAAACAAAAGCTCCTTCTGGTTAAAATAAACTAAAACTTTGAAGCCAGTAACTTGCATTGTTAGCAAATCTTGTAAAACTTTCTTTTGTGATTTGTGAGAAACACCTGAAACTACTTGAAACTTGTTTGATTTTGTTTCTTGGTGACTGCAGCTATACAGGAATCTCATGATGTGGTCAGTACTAATGCTTCACTGTAATCTGATACAGCCATGGCCCAAGTAATAGGAAAGTGGCAGACTCTCTCTCTGTTTCATGGTGTGGTTGTGTTTTTCTTAGCATTTAACATCTCAGTGGAACAGTGCTAGGTGTTCTGAGAAGTCATTTGGATCCAATTCTTTCCTTACAGACACTGGTAATTACATGGGTAGAAAAGACTTTTTGCTTCTTGCTGGTCTGATTCTGTCTCCAGGACTTCACATGACCCCTCTTACTGCTATGTCAGAGCACCTGTTTGATGTATTTACTCTTGCAGCTCTTCTGTTTGGACACCTCTTCTGTACTGACAAGCTGGGATTCTGACTCCCATTTATTTCATACCTTCTCTTTGGGCAGATGACTATCAATAGCTTTTACTAGTACTGAATTTAGAGAGGAAAGAGGAAAGCTCTCTTTTCAGGCTAATGTTTGTTTTGTAGATTCACACAAGTAGGATTGCTCTAAGCAAGAAATAACTACTTAAATTGGAAGGTCCCAAGACAAGCATTTTAAGGATGTGTTTTCTTTTCTTATAGTGAATATTTAATGATGCTGATGCCTCCAAGCATAGAGGAGGAGAAGTAAGTGTTTGTAAAGAATGTTTAAAGTCCATATTGGCTGGATGCTCTTTTTCATGGGCTACAACTCTGCTTGTTTATCTGCAGTGACAAACCAATGGCTCCAAGCAATGTACTTTCTATGGCCCAGCTGAGAACTTTACCCCTTGCTGATCAGATTAAGATCCTGATGAAGAATGGTTTGTAGCTTTTGTAATACATTTGCACTTTACTTTGTGACTTCTAATTGCCTCAGATAAGGTACCTTTTCTATTACTACCAGTTCTGTCACCCCACCAGTCTGTCTGGCTCTCTGACTCTTATGAAGAATCCAAATCCTGAGTATTTCCTTAAGAAGACCTGCTGTGCAGAGGAGAGCAGTAACAGCAGATCTGACTGCTGCTCTACATGTTTACAGTCATCTTACTCTTAGAATAATTACTAATCTGATTACAGCTTTCTGGATACATTTCAGCAGATATCTCCTGGAATGTGGGGTCTGAGAGTGAATTAGAAGTTGAAGGTTAATGAAACAAGCTGCACGTTGACATTTTCTGGGAAAACATTGTTTTCCAAACATTGCCCAAGGCATAGGTTTTTTATTGTATTTTATTAATGCATTAATTTGAGACCAGTTAAGCTAATCAACTTTTATGCACACCAGCAGATATTTTTAGAACGGATGCTGACTGTAGTGCAGGGGGGATACTTTGTAGAAGTTAGGTTTTGGTTTTTTTCTGAGATACAACTTTGACCATGAACTTCAGCGTGAATCATGGTATCCTAGATTTATAAATCTATATCTGTATCATGTGGATTGAAGAAACCTTTAATCTGTTGTGTATTTTGCCTTTCAGTGAAAGTCATGCCTTTTGCAAATCTGATGAGTTTGCTGGGCTCTGGGACTGACTCTACGGCAGTTCTCCGCTGTATACAGCAGGTGGCAATGCTGGTCCAGGGAAACTGGGTGGTGAAGAGGTATGGCTGTCTTTGTTACCGGGACGTGGTTTTCTGCTTTTAAGAGGAGGATCAGAACAATGGATTTTATATGCTCATTTTCCTTGTGGCCCAAAGTAGCCATGTTCTGAACTCACAGTACTGTAAAATCTTGATTTGATGTTTGGTGCTTTTTCATGCAGTCTGATATTCAAAATCCCAAAGGCTCATGTTAAGAGATAATACCTTAGTACCTACACCAGCTAAAATTATGGCTAAGCAGTGATGTAATCTGTATTTGCATTTGAGTTATGTCAGGTTTTTGATGTTGTCTTCACTCCTGTTCTTTAGTGAGAGGACTGTCCTGAATTCTTCCAGAGATTAGTGTCAAATATAAACACAGAAAATGAAACCAGTCAGCTATAGTATTTCTTAGCTAAATTCAGTCAAAGAAAGATCTTTGTGCTGTCACCTGAGTGTTCATCAGTGGATGCTGCTCTTGTCAGCTGAAAGCTATCCTTTAGAAGGCATTACCCACTTAATAAATCAAGTGTAGGTACTGAGTGTACCACATGAAATGGATTCCGTATCATCCTCCTTTTTATTCGGATAAAGCATTCCACTGGAAATTGAAGTATAAAGTGCAGTATGTTTTGTGTTGGTTTTTTTTTGTTTTTTTTTTTTTTTTAAACCTGAGTGGAGCACTGCATGCGGAGAATTATAGTCTCTGTAATAGGGCTCTGTGTTAAGATGAGTGGCACCAGCTACCAGGCCAAGTCTGTTAGCAGGACATATTTCAGCTGTTGTGATACAGGCATGTATTAGTAATGTGAATGGTTTTTGCAGCAGTTCCATGCTGTCCTTCCAGCCATTCCAGAAGGAAACTGGAAGTACGTTAAAAGACAGTATTAGTATTCAGATTGTTTTTCTGTTGTAGCTGATTCTTTGCTACTAGTCTGAGGAAGATGTGTATATCTCTATTAGGTGTGGCGCGCATTTGGGATGGTTGGGCACAGAGCAGCACATGTGCACATCAGCATTAAATGGAGAGGAGAGCTGGTTTTTTGACCTGGGTAGGGTCAAGATCTTGAACTTGGGTTGCCTTGTGGCTTTGGAGAGCGTGCTAACAAACATCATCCAGTTGGTCGTGCAAGCAGACTAGGGCATAGGGTGGTGTTGGCCTCAGGGCTGTTTGGTTCGAGCATGACACTTTGTAGTATTGTTCTCTTAAGCCCTTGATTGCTGGGAAGGAAATAAAAAATCCTTATGTCCATACATCAGCATTTTGGCCAAATGCTGCCTTCAAGCCTGTGTACCAGGGTAGCCTGAGTTTTTCTTAGGATCGGTCTGGTCATGTTTACGCTGAGCCAAGGGAGGATGGGCTTTGCCAGAACAAAGCAGAGCTTGTACCTGTGTTGCATGCATCTGCTAGCCACAAGGATATGCTTTGCTGGTGTAAGCCTTTTTGCACTAGTGTAATTGCAGTGGTGTAATTACTCAATATTAATTCCTTTAATGAAAACCATGCTTTGGATAAAGGTATAATTCAACTGCAGAACAGGGAGGGCTTGTTTGTTGTGTTAAATCTTCACCAATGCCATTTTTCTGGAGCGCCTAGTAACTAATCCATTTTCCTTTTTAATTAATAGTGATGTCCTCTACCCAAAAGATACTTCAAGTCCACATAGCGGTGTCCCTGCAGAAGTGCTTTGTAGAGGGAGAGACTTTGTTGTAAGTATAAAAGTGTGTGTTGTTTTTAAAGGAAAACGCAGGTGAAGTTTGCCTGAGATGCCATGGCATTGCAAAACTCTGCTGGTCTACCGCAATAAAGCGTTTCCTCCAAAGAAATTATTTGTACTTTAATCCTGAAGGTGTTGTTACAAGTCTGTCATGGGAGTGTTGGTGTAGATTGACATTGTGACTGGCTGACAGGTTCATTAACAGTATTCATCCCTTTCTAATACATGCTGTAGAGCCACTATCACATAGCCCCCACAGTGCAGGCCTTACAGAAAAGCTAGGACTGGATAATAAAGTGCTTGTTTCTCCAGATACATTTCCGTGGGCTCAGGACCATGAGATCTCAGGAGGGCAGTGTGGGTAAGCTGTGTGCTCCCTAAGCATGCACTGTTGGATCTTTAGAAAGGACTTTATTCCTCAGAGCTGCTAATCAGTGAAAGGACTTTGTTCCCAGGCACCTTTTGTGAGCAGTAGCTGTACATGGAAGTTGAAATGAATGCAGGTCTTGTAAACACACACGTAACCACAGCAAAAAGGAACAATCTCTGCTTTGTGTTTATTTTCATTAACCATGGGAAGAATTAAGTTACTAAGTGGTTCCTAAGTTCGTATTCAGTGTATAGCTTCCACCCCATCAAAGAGAAGCTGATGAGTTCGTTGCTCTCATTTTTTTCGGTTAGACCTGAGTATTCCTCTTGTTTGCAACGTTTGTTTATGAATAGGAGTATGCTGTGCAAGAGACTTTAAGGATATTACAGTACTAGTGTAAGATAAAACTGAGGGTGGCTGAAACTGACGACTTATTGTGCCTTGGTGTCTGCCCAAGACACTGCCATATGGAGACCTGGATTCAGGTGTGACCCAGTGACACAGCAGATTAGGTGACACGTCATGTGTAAAGTTCTAGGGACAAGAAATGATTATGCTCAGTTAAGTAAGTGGTAGTGTTTTAGCGATTAAGATGTAAAGATAAATTATTTTCATTTGAATTATGTCAAATGTACCTTGCATGAGAAATGGATCTGTGTTGATCTTAAAGGCAGGCAATTTGCTGATTAGCTCTACAACAAAGAGAAGGTTAAAATGTTAGAAAGCATCAGTATTTATGGCTTTCAGACATAGTGAAATGTCTCGTCATAAGGCTCGGAAATAGTATGTAATGCTGTATTGCATCTGTGGGGAAAGTGTGCTCTAGCTTATCTAGTTTAAAAAGTGAACTTCAGTTCCCTGTATATATTTGTGTAAAGTAATTAATAAGGTTAAAAAATATTTATGCTCAATAGTGACTTTTAGTGTCCACCTGTTCGATGCTGTACTTTGGGGAGGAGGAAAAGTAATTTGTGTCTTTTCTAGAAGCTTCTGTTTTTTCTGCAGATTCTCACATAGTAAATTTAGAGGACGTGAGTACCATCGGCTCTATTTGAGGGCGAAGGGCCTAATGAGAAATGGCTGCCTAGGAATTGTGTGCAAGGGGAGCTGATAGATGTGCTTCCTTTGGACAGCAGCTTCTTGTGCTTTAAAACAGAAATGCCCTGTGCCCTAAACCGAGCATGCTGGTTTTATGTGTTTGTGGGCAGAGAGAAGCTGAATCAGAGAGAAGGATGCATAGATGACATCGTAGGGCAGGAAGAAATCGGCAGTAACGACATTTTGAATTCTTCACAATGTTATTAATACCCACAGACTAAAAGAGGTTGTAGTCTATTTAAATGGAGACAGGAATTAATCAAAGGTCATGTTCAGACAGTGTTCAGCCCAAGTCATCATGCATCCTGTTAGCCCATTCTCAGAAGCTGCCTCTCAGAATGTCAGACCTTAGCAGCTCTGCAGAGCACCTAGCTTTTCCATTAACTAGGGACAAGTACGTAAGTGACAGGCCATCTTGGCATAACTGTGACTGTGATGTGCATTGAAGAAGGCAATGGGCGCTTTCTAGGGGGCTATGTCCTGCAGAAGGGCAATAGTCACCAGCCTCTACAGGCCCCTGCATTAACAGAAGTGGTTGAAGAGTTTCTTTAGGTTGATGATTAGGTATGTGAGAAGCTGAGCCTCAGGTGTGACTTCTGGAGTCCCAGTGTCACTGCAGTGGATCTTGGATTTTTTTGGAAGCTAAATGGAGTTTCAGTTCAAGAGATTCTTCATAGCTTTTGTAGTCACAAGTTCACCAAGGCAAACAATGGAATCTTGAAGCTTTTACTACTGTGTTCTTGGCCTTTTAAGGACAGAAGAGGCCAGAGAGTGTTTTCCCACTGCCGGGCTGAGAATCGCTTACTTCCACGTTCTTGAAAGGAAAGGGGTTTCCATTTTTCTGGTAACATCGTTGAACAGGGTCATTACTACAACTTCAGTAAAGCAACTGCTAAATACAGTTACTAAATTTTTCTCCTTTGTTCTCTTCCTAGATGTGGAAGTTCACACAGGACCGCTGGGTTGTGAGAAAGGAAGTGGCAGCAGTTACAAAAGTGAGTTGGGATTTTTTCTTCCTAAATCAGAAATGTATGCTGCTGCAAGCTTTTTCTCAGGTTCACAGCATCTGCATTACTGCTGACTTGCAGTGTTGCTCACCGGGCATGCCTTCACTTTGGAACAGGTATAGAGGTATAGATACATTCTCTTTTTAGAAACGCTTCGAGCAGCTCCCACCGTTAGCACAACTCCACAGGATATGACAGTCCTTGTAGCTGAGCCACTGGAATGGATCTTGTCCTCTCATTTGTTTCAGTGAAAAGCTGGGCACAGTTTGAATGAAGCTGACTGACTGTGCACCAAAGCAGATGATTGCTTGTGCAGTCCACACTAGCTACTCCGCTTTGGATGTGCTAGAAAAGAGCAACTATTCTGTCAGTATTTGCCAGTTATCGGTATTGAATAAAAATTTTAAAGCAACTCAGGCACCCGAATGTTCTGTTCAAACTGGCAAATGAATGAGAAATGTTAAGTAAAGAGCACAAAAAACAATTCCCTTCAAATGCAGTAGAATGATAAAACACGAGTCATTTATGCAGAGACCATCTATTTTTGGAATGTAAGATCCAGTGCTGCTTAAAAGATGTGCATGTGTAGGTGCAGCATTTCTGACCTGCAGCTCTAAAATGAGATTAACATTGTAGAATATGCTTCTCTTCACAATAGAGTCTTTTCATCTCAGTTTGGAAACTCCCTTTTCTTCACAAAACATGCCATGAGCTACTTGACTCTCAGATGATTAATCACCATTGCTCTCTGAAGTCCTGTGCTTTTAACATTGTGTGAAAGCGTTGGTGCTGCAGAGAAGGATGAGTATCTCTGACTTAGCTGGGTGTATATTCATGGACGTGCCACATACATACCAAATCAGCCCAGCTGTTCCTGTGTCGTAGAACAATGGCCATTGCTGCATGGCTGCATATGTCCTATTTAAATTGACTTCCATATTATTTATGCTTTTTGTTTTTCTTTTAGCTTTGCCCAGAAGATGTGAAAGACTTCCTAGAGCACATGTCTGTGGCAAGAATAAACAAAGGTTGGGAGTTCGTGCTCCCTTATGATGAAGACTTTGTTAAGAAGCATCCAGATATAGTTCAGAGGCAACATATGCTGTGGATGGGCATTCAGGCCAAGTAAATGACTTGTTTTATTTTGGGGAACTAGCTGAAAACAGAGAACTATCTAGTACAAAGTTTCTGTAGACTGATAGATAATTCGATCTGTATTGCCTCAAAGGTTTCCCTGTCACAGTCACCAGGCAGTGGTGTGGTGGATGGTGTCACTGCATCATTCCAGTCATTCCTCTTCCTTGGCTCCCTGGGAAAATTGAGTGTTCCATCTAATGGGTAAAGCTGGCATGGCTGCGTGCAGGCATAACAACTGAAACTGTCCTGGTATATTTTGTCTTTGTTTTTCAGATTAGAAAAGGTCTACAATCTCTTAAAGGAGCACTTGACACCAAAGAAACAAGAGGCACAATCAGGTAAATGGGATTGTGCTTACCTCATCCTGAAGCACATGCATGCCTCCATATTCCTGGGTGATGTTTTGAAGTTCCTCTCTGGTTTTCAATGTGGTGGGGACTGGTCTTGTTTTGTTTCAAAATTTTTCCTTTCTTGCAATTTCCTCTGGATTATTTGAGACAGACCATGGTGTTTACTAATGTTACTGATGTTGGGGTGACAACAAGGTTACTGTAGCGTCCTTGTAGCAGAGCAGGGAGGATTCCTTGGCACTGGGGACACCCTATTTGATAGTGTAAAATCAGCTGGTTCTGTTATCCACTACTTCATTTAAGGCAGCTTGTATGGTGTAAGGGTATAAGCAGCTCCTGAAGAGGGGACAGGGCCAGTGCACAAGTAATTCTCACCTCTCAGTTTGCAAGCTGCTGTGCATGAGGTGATTTTTTTATTTCCCCTGATTTGCACTGAGCTCTCTCTGGTATGGCTGAGGGCTGAGCAATTAATGAAGAATGTTTTTGGCAGAGGGCTGTAAGGAGGTGTGAAGCTGTCTCTTTTTGACATGTTTCTCCACCAGGGATGCCAGTGAGAACATTAAAGTAGCTGCTCCATAATCCTAAAAGATTGTGAAAACTTGAGATTCTGGAGGGTTTTAACTAGGCATTTGGCTCATTGCCACACACTGGAGCCAATGAAGAGTATAAGCAGAACTGACAAACAAGCATAGGAGTCCATTTCAGTACCCTGTTTCTGATCTGCTTGGAAGGATTAGGTGTTGGGTTATTTGGAGAGGATTAGTGAGTCTAACAGCAGAGGAGATAACAGCATGTGTGCTGTGCATGCTTTTGCCTCGAACACAGCACTCGTTCCTTTGGCATTGAGACTGGATCCCCCAGCTACAGACATGCCCCTTCCTTTTGCCTTTGGATAGCTGGGTGTGGAGATGACACGGGAAGAGGTGCAGGATTGCATGGGAAAGGACTCCCTCCTGTCCCTTTCTCCCCATCACTGGGTAATAATACTAAGAAGAGGGTCTCATACTTTCATGCTGTGCACCTCATGCTAAAAGGGTGTTCAGGTTCACCACTAACCCCCTCACTCTCCTCACTGTACCCGTAGGACATCTTTGTACTGGCTCTGGCAGTTGCTGCAGCAGGCCCTACCAGTTATGAGATACTCTAAAAAAAAAAAAGTTATTGGGCAAAGAAGCATTTGGGTCACAAGTAAAGAAGTATAAACAGTCTGTATCCCGGTTTCCTGATTTGCGGAAAAGGCCCTAGTGATTGAACAAGTGCACTTTGTCTTTGCTTCAGGTTCCTTAACTGGAACACCCTTCCCTAAGCATCTGATATACAATTGTCAAGATGTTTATCTTTAAAAAAAACAAACAACCCTGTCCCCCAAAAATATCCTGCAAAAAAAGCCCCCAAAAAACCAAAAAAAAAACCCAAACAGAACTAAAGTAAAATCTAATCAACAAACTGGGTTTATACCTTCGATATAAGCAGATGATGTTTCCTGGTTTTATTTCACTGTGAGCCCTCCAAGAAACATTCTGCAAGACTGGAGCCCTGGCTATGGTGAGATATATGGTATCTTTTGGTTTTTACTAGCTCATCCATTGTTGGTTTCTGGGGAGCAAAGGGTCAACATGGCTAAAGCAAAAGTTAAGCAGAACTACGGACAACTGGAGAAGGAGTTCCAGAAGCAAAAGGCAGAGATGAAACCAAATGACACCTCAGCGAAGATGGATGTTTCCGATATCTGCATTAAAGAGGAGCCTGTGAGTGACGAGGAGCCAATGGATACCTCGGCTTATGAGGGCATGAACAACGGCATGGTAAACGGCCTGCATGTGGAGGAGGACTCCACGGACTCTTTAAATGGCCACTTGCCTGGAGGCTGCATTGACCGGGTAGCCCAAGAACTGAAGGCATTTGTTTCATCAACATTTAAGAAACAATTTGTACTCACCCTGAGTGAGCTTAAACGGTTATTTAACCTTCACTTAGCCAGTCTGCCTCCAGGACATACGTTGTTCAGTGGTATTTCAGACAAAATGTTACAGGACATGGTGTTGGACACTGGCTGCAAACAGATTTTGGTGCCTGTAAGTATGTTTTTGCCTTGGTGTACTTTGGGGAGGAGGGATTGAGGGGACAGTTAAACATCAGCATCTGAGCTGTGAAATATTTGTGTCCTGTGCTGATGGACCGGAAGAACAGATGTGCTTTGGGTAACTGTCCAGTATTGGATATGTTGAAGCTGCTGGAGGTTTGTCTGGCGTCCTGCTTCTGGCAGGCCCTGCACTTTGCTTTCTGTGGTCCGCGGTATGCTGCATAGCTTAGTTGTCTATGGGGCTCTGTTTCCATGTCCAAGCTGTTGGGATGCAGTGACTCACTGTCTCAAGTTGCTCCTGTTAATGTGATCTAAGGCAGTCCCAGGTTCCCATCAGCTCTCCTGGAGTTGCACAAGCTCCTTCTCTCAGGGACGGTGGGGGGGCAAAGCTGGCATTAACTGCCTGGGAGCGACAAGCCACGCCTAGCAGACCCATCTTGGAAGCCACAAACCGTATATCTGCAGCAGGTTTGTTGAGTCAGTCCTTTTCCTCCTAGATTGTGCAGAGGTGTCTTTGTTTCTTTGTCTTTATGGAAATGACAAGTGTGATTGCATGAGACAGAGCCAGGTTTTGTGACAGTAGATTGCTTAGGAAAGGAAAAGGAATTTGGCATCATGGGAAAGAGCCTAAAAGGAAATTAATTTTACAAGACATCTGGCAGCGCTGACTGGGTTGCAACCAGAAGGAGCTTGGGAGTCAGCTGCCTTTGGGGAGAGAGGAAGAGAGACGTGTGAACTGCTCGAAAGAGCAGGCAAGGCAGAAAGAGGAGGAAGCAGGCAGGCTGTCAAGAGAGAGCCTGGAGCATGGGAGTTTAGACCCAGCTAAGGAGTAAGAGTTGCTACAGGGGGGCGGAAGTAACATGTTCAGTCGTGTGCACAGTACATGTTGTGGCACCTGGAAACTGAGTAACAGACTTAAAATGCCACTAGAGACTACCAATTTCGGTACTTTCTGCTTTCTCTCTTGATAGCTTTAAGTCCTGGGGTAATGCTTGCCTGGAACTGCCTCTTCGTGCTGGCTAGGCTCTCCTTTGTACATGGTGTAATGTATGCATTTGCCGTGCTGATGGTAAATAGCTGAGGCCTTCGCTGCTCTATTACTTGGGACTGGGACTTGTTTGCTTTGGAAATTTTGGGATTGTGGAAATGATTCCATCCGCTCTTTGCTTAAAGGCTGTGAGGACTGAAAGTAGGATAGTGTTTTTTTCAAAAACCAACCAAAATAAAATCCTCCTGAAGAGAGGTGGTTGGGAACTTCCTTCTGTCTGGAAAGCCCTGTCACAGGAGAGCTGCAGAAGTGTAGAAATGCTCACTGGAACATGTCTTGCTGGAGGTCTGCTGTGAGTTTTAGTTCTGACCCAGAATTTACCACGAAAGTTGAGATCTTGCACAGGAGCCTGTATAAGCCTGTACTGTTATCAGCAATGTAAATTGTTACCCCCAAGCCTACCCCTGATGCTCTGTGCAGATGGCAAAGGTGCTGGGGCTGGTTTTACTCTTTGCATGGGCTTATACATTTGTTATTTCTTGATTGTTCCCCTGGACAATTTTGTCAGAAGCTGAGGGCGCCTGAGCTCAGGGGAAGCCTAGACGGTTGTTTAGCATGGGATTTCATAGTTGCTCATTAGTTTTCTATAATTGAAAGTGCTTTGGTGATAAAAATCAATGATCTGAGGTAATTAAAATTATGTTCTGTGGGGGGTGAAGACACTCTTGGCTTGCATGCTGCCCTATTATAGAGAACATGTTGCTGAAAAGTGCTCTTGAAACCTTACCAGGGGAATCCAGGGTTTATAAAGCTAACCAACTGCACCCAGGGTATAAGATAAATACTATTTGTGGGGAGCCAGAAGAGATGCCACTCCAGCTGCAAATGAGGCTGTCAGGATGCCTGCAGAGTGCTTTGCTTGCCTGTGCTTTGTAGCATCCTCAAGTGGGAGGGAAAAGCACATGCAAAGTAGCAGCGAATCCTGGGCAGATGCACGCAAGTGCAATGGGCTGCTGCCACCATGGGAGAGACGGTGAGCAGAGGCATGCTTGGCAGACGCTGGTGCTGTGCATGTGTCCTGAGCTTGCACAGGCTGAGCCTGTGTCCAACCCCACGGGACATGTTTGCGCAGGAATCTCGCTTTTGAGTATCTGCACCCATTTTCTGTGGACTGGTACGGGTGCATGGGGGTGGCTGGCTCCTGCCGGCTGCCTTCCTGTGGAGTGGCAAGGTTCTGCCCGGATCTTGAGGATATTTTTTGAGGCATCAGGAAATGGTGTAACCGTTACCGGCATCCTGCCTGGCTAGGGTAACAGGAGAGGAATGCAACCCTGCGCTTACGGTAAACCTTTTGGACTACTGCTGATGCCAGGTGGTAAGATCAGCAGTTTACCTCTAGGATTATTCCAGCTGATAAGTTTTTTTTTATGGCAGACTCAGACCCTTTCAGTCTGGTTTAGCTATAATGTGAGGCTGCCTGGCAGTGGCTATTTTTAGGGCGTGCTCAGTGCTTGAGTGAGGCACATCCCAAAGCCAAGGACTCCTCCCTGACAGTTTCCGTTTTAACGTGGCAGCCCTGGGGACCCAGGGCAGCAGTTTCTCTCCTAAAAGCCTTTCACTAGCTCTGGGAGCTTAGAACAGGAAGGGGCACAGCGCAAATATTTTAAGGAAGGATTTTAAGGTAGTGGAGAGCTGTTTCAAGGTGAGGCTGGGGAGGTTAAGATAATGAACATAAAATGGCAAAGGGACAGTTGGATGGTGAGATAGTACAGCTGTTGGGACAGAGCAGCATGTCTCTGAAGAGTCGCTGATGGCATTTCCCACTCCTGTGGACAGGCTGCGAGACAGCAGCAAGCGAGCCAGGTGCTGTGGGCAGCAATGTTTGCAACAGTTCGTAGAGTGAGGCTGGACAAGAGGGGTTTTCTTCCCAAATAAGTACTGTGTTGGTTTGGAAGCAGTTTCCTCACAGAATGGCCAGATAAACACAGCTGCTCTTCAGACGCGTGGCTGAGGCAGGAGGAGTTTGCAGTGCGGGTCTGTGTTGAGTGACTTTCTCAGAGCGAGACAGCTTGTGGCTGGGTGCTCCCTGCGTTTTGCCTTTCCTACTGCTGTCTTTTTCTGGAGGGAAGCTGAAGTATTTGATTTTATCTGTGCTGAAAGCATGCAAGAGATGTTATTCCTCAAAAGCGAGTGTCCTTAAGAGAAGACAACAGTGTCAGGTGCTGCAAGCCTAATAAACCTGAATCCTGGCTCTGAACCAAGTGTAAAACCTTGTTTTATTCCAGCCATTTGGACCAACTGTGAGAGCCAAAGCTGCTAATCCCACCAGGCAGCTCTCACTGGACAAAACTCTTCTGCTTTGCAATAAGATCAGACACAAAACATGAAAGGGAAGGCTCACCTTTCACTCTGCGATGCACAAGTCTTTTGGCTGGTGTGAGGGAGGCTGCGAAGAAAGGTTTGTTTTATACCAGCAGCCAGGATTGAGGGATACTGGAACAATCAGGGCTGGCTTGATAGATGGTTGGTTTAGGCTGTCTGGGTGGTTAGCAAGGAATAAATTGTTAGTGACAGACAGGAAGAGACATGTCAGCAGTGAAGGCATATTCCGGCATTGCTCATTAGTCACTGCTCCAAAGGGAAATGTTAAGGCGCATGGCTGGTATTTTTTTTTTTAGGAGTTTGGGCACGGAGAGGAGGCAGTTGTGTTCCTTCTTCTGTGCAGCGGTATGAGGCCTCTGCCTCAGATAAAACAAATGTATTTCTCTAGCTTGGCACATGAGGGGAAAAAAACCCAAAAAAACCCAAACAAAACCACTTCATTTTTGGAGCCTAAAATGAGCAAGTGTCTGGTTCACTATCCATCAGCGTTCAGTCTTCTGGAGTCCCGTAGTCTGCCCCAAAACAGAGATGACAAATACAGCAGAAGCACAGCGCTTGTCAGGAACGCTGACGTGGGATCAGTGAAGCAGATAAATACAAGATAGAGTCTGAATCTCTAAACCTGCCACTGTAAATGCAAAAACCTCCAGAAAGACCCCACCATGCACATGGTACTCTCAGCTGAATACCGCTCTGGGTGGTGTGGAAGAAATGCTGCTGACAGGATAAATCTAGACCTCTTGCCATGAAATACTGGTGAAGGTCCAAGCCCTGGGATTGTTCTTCCTGTATGTGCTGGTTGTCCCCTGTCCTAAATCTGTCCCTGTGCAAAATTCAGAGTCCCAGTATGTCCAGCAGTTCCCCTCTAAAGCTCTGAACTGGTTGGTGGTGTGCCAGACGGGGCCCGTTACACTGGTGTGGATTAAACGACCATGACCAGAAGCATCAGTCAAACATGGCTTGGGCATATGAAGGCACACATCGGGGTGCTATGGTGCGCATCCCATTCCCTAGGCCATAGTTAGACCCTCATTAATTTGGGATCTGTGTGCTGCAGGATCACCCATCGGGACAGGTTTAATAGGGATGGTGTTTCTGTTGAAGTCATCGGGGCCTGCGAGAAGGCGTCTGCCCCATGGCTGCAGGAGGGGCCATGCCTGAGCAGGCACAGGGGCTGCTGGAGCAAAGTTACCCCTTCAGGTGTGCAATGGGAGAGGAGCTTATGTTGTTCCAGCGGTTCTCATTACATGGCAATGACGTTTTTGACTCAGCAATAGGTGTCCAGGGATACTGTATCATAGAATCATTAAGCAGAACTCATTAAATAGATGGTTATTTTTAACAGCCTCTTGTTCTCAGTTTCCTCCACAGACTGCTGCTTCACCAGATGAACTAAAGGTCTATGCACTTTGGGAAGCCGGTGACACTTACGATCAGGTAAAGATAAAAATAAGTGACATGCCCAAATAGATGTTTATTGAGCATTTGGCATTGTTTGAATTTGTGTTTCTGGAAGTGGTACAGCAGGTCGGTTTCCTCTTTCCTCATTGAAGTGTCCAGTTTTCAATACCAGCCGATTTCCAGCTGAGAGGAACTTCTTAGCTCACAGGGTGGTCATTGCTGTGTCAAGACAAGGCGATGTGGGTAGAAACAACATCATATGTTGGTAATACATGGCAGTAACTAGCTCAGTGGAACAGAAATCATTTTGAACCTGTGAGGAGAAAGGGTTCTCTGAAGCAGGCCTCACACCAGGAGCCAGTCCAATTTTTTTTTTCTTTTGATGGTAATGCATGATTAACCAGAGATGAAATGATGTTGTTAACAGATGTATGTTTATACTTAGAATAGGAAATGATTACAGCATATTTAATTGCTATCAATTAAGTGAAAGGGAAGGCGCCTAACAGAATGTGGATGGGCAGTGTAACTGCTGTGTCCATAATCTAAACAAATTTTTATAGGAAAGACTCACGCATTGCTCTAGAGAAAACAGTATCCAACCTCCTGGCTGGAGTGGACCACGTGAACTCCCATGGCAGCATTTGAGAGGAATATGTTGCAGCCCCTTCTTCAGCATGTTCTTGTACCTTTGGAGGTGCCGCAGGTCACAGGACGGGTGCAGGTCTAGCCTGGGATATGGAGAGGAGATCCCTGTAGACCCCTGAGAGGCTACGGCACTGCTAGGGAGTGGACGTATATGGGACGGTTTCAGGATTACGAAGCAAGAGTCCTCTGGTGTAGTTCAGTGAGTGTTTTGTACAGACTAAGGCATGTGCAGCTTTGATATATAGAAAGATAGGAATAACTGTTCTTCTTTTTGTATTTATGATACTTTTAAAGCATCGCCAAGTTTTGCTTGAAATCTTCTCGAAAAATTATCGAGTGCGCAGGAACGTCATCCAGAATCAGTTGAGTCAAGAATGTGGTGAAGATCTAAACAAGCAGGAGGTGGATAGAGTGTTAAAGGTAAGTTTCTGTTCTGTTGTGGGTTTGATCCAATGAATACATTAATTTTTAAAGCTTGGTTTGAGCAAAGGATATTTTACCTTGAACTGACAAACAACAAGGATTCTAGAACAGTTGTTGTTGGAATGTGGACAGAGCCTGTTTTTCTGCTTGTTTTTGTAAAACTTGTCTCATTCTACCTTCTTTCCCTCTAAGGAGTCATGATTTTGACTCACGCGTTATTTTGTATTACTGCAACAAATCTTTGTCATCTTGGATCAGCAGAGAATAGAGTGTAGTAAATGTGATGCTTCAGAGTTATTTTTAAGTAATGTGGAGTTAAACGTTAAGGAGGTGGGAGGGTTCTGCACGGTGTGCTGAGTCTACCAGCTGACTGCTGTTGGTTAATGCTGAAGAGCACAAGTGCCACATATTCAGAGGG
Source organism: Steatornis caripensis (assembly GCA_013398225.1). Classification (NCBI taxonomy): domain Eukaryota; kingdom Metazoa; phylum Chordata; class Aves; order Caprimulgiformes; family Steatornithidae; genus Steatornis; species Steatornis caripensis. Next base: position 476,238 of record VZSC01017418.1, on the reverse strand, counting down.
AAATGCAGTTTATTCTCTAGCAGGATGTGCAGCAGTGTAGGGAGCAAAGCCCTAGCCAAAACAAGCAGGCAAAGTAGTAGTCAACACATTTCATTGTGAATGTTTGCTTGAATCCTTTCATCTCTGTCTTTGAACTTGCTAACGTAACTTACTTGCTAAAGAAGTTTAAGGTATAAAGTAGGGACCACACAGGCCGTGACTGACAAGCTTTAAAAGCGATGCGGGATGGCGAAGTAGAAAGTTGCCAACTAATGTAATACTTTGATCATTGTTGCTGGGCCTTTGCTCACTGTCACCCACTTCAATAAGAGAAGTGGTTAAGTACTTATTACATTGGGATCTGGGAACAGAATAATAGCATATTTGAAAAATTGAGATCTGTTGCTGTTATAATAAGCAAACTGGTCTTGCTTGAAAGAACCTGGTCTTAGCATTAAAATAAGCTCTGACATTTACGCCTGCTAGACAGTATTTCATGTGGCTTGCCTGTGCTGGGAGATTTGTGAAGCAACTAGATGAGCTCAAGTATCAGCTCTCCTGGAACATCTAGAGAATGTAGTGGCATTAGTTTTTCATGATGCTATTTAACAAGTAACCTATTTCTGGAAAAAATACCTTCCCCTAAAAAACTAGGTACCGTTTTTATGTAAGTCACTAAGTCATTGTGCAACCAGCCTTGTGTTGTGTCAGGCTTCTTCGTCTTGAATACAGTTGTCACAGAAGTATGTGAAATGATCTTTGTTTCTGAAATAAATGTTAGAAGTATGATTTAATGAAATAGGAAGATCCTCTGGCTTCTTTAAACCACAAGAGACTGGATTCCTCTTTGAATGAAGACTCCTATTTCCCCATCTGCATGTGCTCCTTTTCTATACACAGAGGAACAGGCTGACAAGTTTTGTATTTTTGCATCTGCAGAACAAGTCTGCAAACCCTCTTTCTAGCCTCTGCAATTAATTTGTTTGTTTTTGCAATGTGCAAGTCCCAAGACTTCAGAAAAAAAGACAACTTTTTTCCCTTCAAGCTCCGCAGCATCAGTTCGGTAGCAGTACTTAAGCTTGTGTTGAATTACCTAGATGGGAGGGGGGGGCAAAGGAAAGAGAAGCCATTAACTTAGAACTCAAGAGACTTGGTGCTCATCTAATAGAAATAAGAAAATGAACCACAAGAAAACCCACTTACTGAACTCTGTTGCTGGGTGCTTACCCGCTGTAAGCTGAGCAGACATGGTCAGAATACCAAAGCACGGTTCTGAGGTTTGACAGTTCATTATCATAGAATGTCGCTTCTTAAAAGGCTTCAGATCTGGTGACTGCCTTCGTGTTCCAGCACATTCCTGCTGCTCCCTTCAGTCTCTCCACCTGAGCTTCAGCCTGTGTTTACCCTAGTTCCCCTTGTCCTCAGACCTCCCTGCAATCTTTCCTAAGCTGGCTTCTGCATGATCCCCATCTTCTCCACCCAAAAGCCCTGTTTCTTGCTGCCACCACATTGTTTATTTTTTTGTGGCCTCCCAGCGACACCCCCACCCCCCTCACACCTTTTTTGTCATCTTCATTTAAGCTATCTGGTCTTCAGGGTGGAGATAACCAACTGCTCTGGATTTGTGCTCTCTCTTGTGCGCTGGAGAGGACATGCTTGTTAGCAATCCCATGTGTTGTCCCAAAGCCAGGCAGTGGTTCCCAATAGCTTATGGCCTTTCCCTTTCTCCCCAGGACTGCTGTGTGAGCTACGGCGGAATGTGGTATCTTAAGGGCACGGTGCAGTCTTGACAGCGGTGGTAGCGGTTTACTTACTTTACTTCAAGTGATCTCCAGGGCAAAAGAGGAAACCTGCAGCAGGCGGCGCAGACAGAGTAATGCCGTGGCCTCGGGAGTGTGGGGCAGGATCTGACCTACTTTGGGGCATGTGGGCGTTGCAGAGAGACAGTCATTGGCATCCCAACACACTCACACATGTTTGCATGGCCACCTAGGCCACAAGAGCAGCTCGGAAGGCAACATGGGACCCTGTCTGCACCTTGATTCATCTGGGATTTCTAATGTATTTCAATTCTCGTTCTGTTCCGTTATAAAAAAAATAAAACCATCTACTGACACGGACATGATGGAAAATCATGGTCTGTCTAATACTTTATTTTGTAAGTAATGCCAATAAATTAAAATTGTTTACAAACATCCCAGGTTTTGTTAAATACCTACATGCTCATACTTCAGTCTGAGCTTTGCAATAGCCCTTGCAGCCCTTTTATAAAGAGAAGATAGTCATGTTCATGGAAACGTCAGGCCAGGGAGCAGAGGGAACAAAATCACTGTCTTGGAACTCTGTCCTACATAGCAATTGTTCTCACCTGTTGTCTGTGAAATGAGTTACTTGGAAAAGTACTTACATTTGAAACAGATGTGGAGCAACTACTGGATTTCTTTTATTGGTGTGGGTTTTGTCTGAGGGATTTTTGCATTACTGTATGCAAATACAACAAGGTAAGTAACTGCGTGCACCCGCTGGAAGGCATCCAGCTGTAGTTACCACACAGCAACAAATGTAAAACCTCTATTTTGTGTAACTTTTTTAAATAAAATTTTATCTCGAAGGTCATTTCTACCTCACCTTGTATTTGTCAGAAGAAGTGGAAGCTGCACCTGCTCCTTTTATAGCCTGAAGGCTTACAGAGGAATGAAAGGTTTGGAATGTTTTAGTAGGGGTTAGAGGCAGATAGCAAACTGCCTCTTAAAATGCTTTACATCATCCTGCTCACATTATGTTCTTCAGGGGGTACCTAGGAGGTAGCTGCCAAGCTAAGGGCCTGCTGCACAAGGTACAGTAACCGATCTTTTTGTTACAGGTTTATTGTTGAAGCCTACCTCCAACAAGGTAAGGACTATCCTACTGTAAGCACTGTAGAACATGGTTGCTGTACTGTTCATGTTCTTTGTCATAATTTCCATCATGTGAAAAGCTCAAGGAGATTCTATTAATTTCATCTACTTATGCTCAGAAAAGGCTGAGTTGAGTTGTTGACTAAAGTAAGCAGATTAAGGTGGTTAATCCAGATCAGACTGGCTAAGAATATTGTTACCATACTTACAGCGTTTTACATTTCTTTGGAAAATGCCTATTTTTAAACTGCTAAAACTCTACCTTAATTAACACTCCGGTGTAGTTTACTAACTACAGCAATCTAACTGGGAGGCCTTTTAAGTGCAGGCAGCTTTTGCAGCCTTTGTCCTGGTCTGTTGCATGCACCTATGGCTGATACCTCCCTAGTACAGCCCTCTTGCCCCATCAGTACCTGTGGCTGCTGCTGTAAAGCTTCTCTCTGGGAAAGCCACAGTCCGAGAGGAGTTATGAAAAAAGAACCCAGCCTTGGACTTTTTTATTGCACAATATGTACAGTTAAGTGTTAAAGTACAGCACAGCCAGAGCTTAGCAATGGCACAGGTAGTCGAGGGGAAGTTACATTACAGAAGAATGAAGAAGTTCTGTGGACATCTGCCAAGATTTATGACACTTCAAAAGCATAAAAATTGTATATATGAAAGTCCTCTAAATCAGCCAACAGTAATACGCCACTGAAGATCAGCTATTTAACCAAAAATTCTGAACCGCTTTTACATGTCTTCTGGTCCAGCATGTATGGATCATCCTTCCCCTAAAGCAGTGAAGAGTATTAGTAGTAAATCATGTGCAACTAACAGCGTTGTGCCTTTTTCATTTAAGGTTACTGCTTCCCAGTACCTGAATCGGGGCAGACCTCCAGATTGCAAGGATGCAAGTGTTTGTTAGGGAAACAGTGACAATACAGTTAACCTGATGGCAGAACAACAGCTCTTCTGCCCTTCTTCCCCCCCCTTTTTGAACAGCACTGACAAACACCACAACAATGAGGAGAAACCACTTAGTTCCCTCTGGATTTCTTTCCCAGACAGGCCTATCCTTTTCCACATAGTGTAACCTTTTTAAAACACAACTTTAACAGGAACTCCATCTGAGCTACATAGGAGAGATGGCAAGACTATACAGGTGCCATCTGCACCAAGTTTGCTGTTTCCTGATTGGCACAGAGGGGCATAATTACTAGTTACACATGTAGCTTGACTGGATTATTTATTTGCTTAGAATAATACTCACAAGATTCAGATTCCCATTTTAAATAATTTTCAGACTACATGTTTTAGAGCAACTCCCACAATATGCAGTCTTAATACTGCAACTGACAGACAGCTATATGCCAGCCTAACAGGGTACAACATAAGGCAGACAGAACTGCAACAGCAGCCATTGAACTAAAGCTGAGAAACTGTCAACACTGTGTGAACTGTTTGGTGCATTGCAGCTACTCAGGCAGGCAGTAAGTCAGTCAGTTCCCAAGAACAGCTGACCACATTCAGCTCTGAGACCCTTTATAAGAAGGGTGTCACCTTTCATTGTGCCTTTCCCCTCCCTTAATCTCTTTGCTTTGTTTTTCAGACTCTGAATACATAGGAATTATAATCAGGGAGTGGAGAAGGAGAGGACAAACAAGAACATGGTCCCCTGTTTGGCAGTAGGCTGTGTTCTGGCAGTGTTGCGTCCATCCTCCCACCCCCCAGGCACCATGGACAAGGTCTACAGAAGCTGACACTGGAAGCAATAGACAAAACAATATGATAAGGTTTTACCTGGCCCATCTCCTTCAAGCACTTGGGAGTGGTATGTAAGACCAAAAGCTATTCCACTATGTCAATGCTACTACTAAAGTTAAATAGCTAAATTGCAACTTTCTATCTTACCATATACACATAAAAATGTACTTTGCAGACATTCCACCAAAGATCAGTAGGTCCCAGATAACACACATAATCAATTCACAGTATCTTGCCTTAAGACAAAGTGCCCTACATAAGAAACCATACCTAAAAAGCCACACAAACTTTGCATCAAATCCTTTCTTAGTAGGAAGACATTTATACTCACCTGCAGGAGAGCTTGGTGCATGTGAAAACATGGTATTAGCTTAAACTAAGCACAGTGCAGGCTGCTGTGCCAGCTCTCCACCTCCCTGCCAAAGCAAGTTCAGCTAGACTGCTAACTTCATTCTCAAGAATTAAGGAGAGGCTGCCCGTGACACCGGTCAGGGGCTTTGTTTATGTTAATTTTCTACATAGATGTGGTTACAGGGCTAGATCATCACCTGCGAGCCAAAGGAAAGCTTTAGTCTGGTTCCTTCTGAGAAGTACAGTACAGATTTCTTAGCTCTGTTATTTTTGAAGTGGACTAAGGAAACTAGTGTCAGTTACTGCTCTGGCCAGAGATTAAGTGTAGTATGAAGTAGTAGTGTAGCATTAAGCTATGATGTTTGTTTGCTTTACAACGACTAGTTTGTGTGACAGTGCTAAACAACATTAAACCTATTGCTACATAGCTGTTAACTAACTAGCTTGTTAACTACGGGTCTACAAGCCAATTCAAAACATTCATTTCGAGTGCTCAAGAAATACATCAGTATAAGGGGTCTTCTGACATGTGTATGAAGTTTTGTCCCCTTCTTGACTAACAGATTAGTCATCAACAGAAAATGGGTCATCAGCATGTCCAGCGTCATGGCTGAGAGGAGAGGGACTTGTACTTAGCTCTGTGTTCATCTATTTCTTCCTTTGTTTTTCTGATGCAGCTAAAAATTTCCTTGAAGAGTACTTTATATTCAGGAAGAGCATTTGCAGGAGAGTCACTTAGCTCCGCATTTGTGCATTCTTGATTGCTAGCTGACAGATCACACTGGGTATTCCCCACATTTAGGTCTTTGGAATACGGCTTCAGTGTTTGTACAGCCTTGTGTTTCAAAGAATCTTCATCCATTTGACACTTCTTCAGAAGTTCTTCATACTTCACTTTCAGAGCGTTATACTGAGCATCAACTTCATTAAGTACAGAGATTCCTCGCTGCTTCACAGCTTCAGCTCTCCTAATACATGTTTCTTCATGGCCCCTTAGGATGTCTCCCCCTGCAGCACTGCTTAGGAAAGTTTCGCTGCTGCTGCGTTTCAGTGCCTTCTTCTCAAGCTCCGATACGGTCAGAAGTCCATCATCTGTCGGGCTCTGACCAACCTCCCTTTCTAAAGATTCCTTGAATGAAATGAAAAAGGATTCTGGCACCAATTTCTCTGCGTTATGGAATGTGTTTTCAGACTGAAGTATTTGTCTTATTTCAGCTACTTCTACTTCCAACTCCTCTGCACGAGCCCGATACAAGTCCATATCAACAAGCCTCTGTTCAAGGTCACAGTTTTCTTTTACCACAAGACTATATTCCTCTTCCATTGTTACCATCTTCTCTTTTTCTAGGTTAAGTTGGGCTTGCAGAACTGTAACTGCCTTTTTTAAGTTCCCATTTTCTTCTTCTAGAGGACTTAGCTGACTATCCATTGAAGTAATCTTTTCTGCAAACACATGATCATAAACAAAATACCTGCAGAAACACAAATAAATATTATCAATACTATCACACCTCCTAAAGTTTTCCTGTCCTGGGTAACTAATGACAGATGTAAACTGTGTGCTAACACACCTCAAAATATACATAGCGGTCATTTTATTAACCTGTCAGCCCACTTAATAATCAGAAAAGAGTTTGCAAATACTTATATGCCAGCAAATCAAGCCTCCCAGCTCAAGCAGAATGGCAGCTCGTTAACAGTTTCAAGTTACAGACAAGCTTGCTGAATAACGAGACCTACAATTTAAGTTTAAATAAACATTGCCTCCATGTATCATGCAATACTTTCTGACACTCAGCTTTCTTCCACAGCACTCCTACTCTTGCAACTTATCACTACGTATTGTGGAAACAAGCTTCAAAACTGACAAGGCAATTCTGCAGGCTGGTATTGCCACAAGCCTTTGGCAGTTTCAAGAAATCCACTTACCTTTTGATTTGTCAAGAAACAACTTTTTTTGGGTGTTTGGATTTATTCTACAGTCCCACCTCCATGTAGTGCTGAAGCCCAGACAACAAAAGCCTGTTCTGCCTGTCCGTGGAGGTGCTTCACTGCTGAGAGATTACCTTCTAGGACTGAAGCTAGCCTGAGCTTTTACCCCAGGTGATTGTCCCTATAGGCAGACTCATGCAGTTCAGCTGGGTAAAACTGCTCTGAATTAAAAAAGAAGCCCAGAGCTCCAGGCACCGTTTTACCAGCTTAAGCACTATTTTAACCAGCTTGAGTTCAGGAAAGCTATTGCAGGAATTCTGCCTTCCTTGAAAAGAAGGTATCCACAGACATCCAAGGAAAGGATAAGTTACAGAAAATACTCTGCATTTAGGATATCTGTTTTTCAGATTATCTGTGTGTGTGCTTTTACCTGACTGAAAAAGAGAGGGATGCAAACCGCTGTAAGCTTTCTAGGCTACAATTTGATATGGTTGGAGGCTTTGGGAGAGAACCCTTCAAGACAGAAATCAGAACCTGCAGTTCCTCTTGCACAGAGACTAGTGCAGCCTAGTAGTATGCCAGAAGCAGTGGCAACACCACACAGCACAGGATTGTGCAGGTATTTTGCTAGTTGTGAACATCAGATGTTTTTCTGCTAGCTTTTTTGACATCTGTGCTTGTGCCTTAGTTTACAAAGCTTTGCTTAAACTAATTTCAGTATTTTCTTTGCTATGCAAGGTAAAAAGTCTTACTGGCGAAGGTCATACAGCTCCTTCAAACATGAGAAACTATGCATTGATCTTGGCTGGTCAGATCTCTCATGGCTCCTCCGGCCTCGTCCAGACTCTTTCAATTCTTCTACTTGTCGCTGCAGGTCATCTATGTGTGTTTGCAGATTTTCAATAGTCTCTGTCAAGCTAAAAGATGAAGGACTGCTGTTAAAACATTTAAGTGTTTAGTCAAGGACATGGGAATTTCCCACTCCCTCATATTGTAGTTTCTTCTCTGAAGGCTGCTCTTTAGCTCCAAACGACCTTTAAATAAAACTGTCCTTTCAGTTTAACAGTACTATAGAACACAACTAGACAGCCAGCCAGTAACTACACACACACACACACACACTTGGACTGCTCTTTCTCATATTATCAACTGGGGTAGGGGGGCAGAGGATCTAGCATAAATTTGTTACCTTAGTATCTTTTGTTGTGAAGCTCTACTCTCCACAACTAGTTTTTGATTAGTGTCTTCAAGTTCTCTTGCTGTCACATCCAGCTGTTCATAGACTTTTGCATGCTGATCATTCATCTGACGCAAGAGCTCCACTTGCTTTGTGAGGTACTGCAAGACAGTATTGCTGTTACCAATTTACGCTTGAAACACAAAGACAGGACTGCTATTCTTCATTTTTGTTTACATTCATAGAGAAATTACTAAGCTTCAGAAATGAAGATGCCAGTGGTTGCTTGGGTCAGTGTTCAGTTGAAAAGGTGCTATCAGTAACACAGCTAGCCAGCCTGCCTTTGTCATGGAGGTCAACCCAGGCTGATCAACCAGCCTTTAATCCAGAAGAGCTGGGTTTGGTTGTGCAAGCTTTGTTTATCTCTCCTTGCTGCAGCTAGGCTTTTGCCAGTACCCAAGCCTTCTGGATTGGCTTTGTCTGTACTGCAGTCATCACTGATACAGCCATGAATCCAGACCCTTAACTATCCATTGAGTCCTTCTAAAAGTTGCAGTGGGCTCCAAGAGAAGTTGACCCAATAATTTGCTTAGCATTAAAACTGAAATATTGGGTGGCACCATCCATAATTAAATTTATTTTCCTCTGACCTATGTTTTTCCAGTCTGAAGCAGCATGAGGTTCAGCAGAACAGAATTTAGGTTGTGGTCACACTTAAGACAGGATGTGGGCTGCAATGTGTCAGGAAGTATACTCAAATTTTTGAATTGGATCGTTAATTACCCACAGGGAGCTATTCCAGTTACTGTCATCCCAAATAAAGGTCTCCTGCCTTTTTAAAAAAAAAAAAACTCCATGTGAAGTATTCTCATTTCAATTCTCTTTAGTTTAACAATTAACAAACATAGACTGTTAAGTTTCCTGAATAACGTTAGAAAGCTTGGAATTCACAGTCTAGGAGTAGTTAACAATCACCCAAGGCTCTGTCTTGTATTGTCCCACCCAGGACAGGACTGATCCAATTCTAAAAATCCACACAAGAGTTTGCATCAGACTTGAAAAAAAAACCTAACCCTTTAAATCTGAAATGCTTTGTTCTTCCACGAATTTATTTCTTGCAATATATTCTATATTACTACATGCTACTTACTTACTGAAAAGTAAACTTCAAGAAGAAACATCCCAGCAGACTTCTAGGCAGAATTACTTCCCTGTACAAAGGCCTGTTACATACTCAAACTTCTATTTAACTTTTTACCTCATTAAAAGATTGATGGGTTTGTATTTTAGGCAATTTAACAACAGGTAATAAATTAATCTAGGACTAGTAAGTGCTACATACAGACGTCTAGAAGATCAACACAATAGCAGTTGGCTAGATCCTTTTGTAGCCTGTGTGCACATGACAGAGGATTTACATAAAAATAGTACATGGATTAGCAGCAGAATCCCAATGTGACCTGTTTCAGATTAACTTTCCCTATTAGTTATTCTCGGAAGGAGCTGGAGATCTTCGATCTTCTTCAGCAATGCAAGCATTGCTAAGCACAGAAACTAAGGCTTTGTTGCCAGAATTAGACATTACCACTTCCTACAATGGGATTTTGCAGAAGTTTTAGATGAAGGGAAGAGGTGAAACACTGTTTTCTCCACCTTGTTTCTCCAGCATCTTCAGTGCTGGGGTCAAGTTGGCCTGGTATACCCAGGCCACCAAAACAAAAAGTTTAGATATGGTAACGAATACTTTAGAAGTTCACATTTATCCCACCTCCCCGGCAACTGAGCACCTAACATGAAGCAGCAGTTGAGACTTCTTACGTTCTACCACATGATAAAAGAAGAGTGTCAGTATTTCTGAAGCCTGAGCACCGAGAACAGGTTCATACACGAATAAAGTTGCACTTCCAATCCAGCATTTATTACATCTACAATGATTAGTTAGTGGTACACGTGTCAGCACAGAGGTCAGATACAACGATCCAAGGCTGTAAAACATTTAATATGTTAGTGTTTAATATATTAGATGTAATCTTAAGCATCCCAAAGCCTTTCGTCCTGCCTTTTCAGTGCAGACAAGGTAGTACCATATTTCATAATTATTTCTCGGCCAGTTCTAGACTTTGCTACCCATAAAATGTGAATTAACAGGAAAAAAGCCCCAAAGATTGACACTGATATACTGCACTGAAAAAGCTAGTAAAAAACCACACAAGAATAACTACAGGAACAGCTGAAAGATCACCTTTAGGTTTGAGACAAGCACTCGAAAATTAGGAAGAGCCAAGCACTGGATGTGCCACTTGCACATGTATCCCGTGCAGTGGGGTATCCTGCATTCCCACAAAAGACAGAAATACAGGAGTGAAAATAACTGACTGAACTGCTTTTATCAGCTAAAAAGTACTGTGCCATGCACATGCTAACTTTATTCCCATTTGTTTCAGCGAATCCCTGTAACAATCCCCTGTGCCAGTAAGGTAATATATTCAGTTCCTCCATCCTGAGGCTCTCTCTGGGTACTTGAAGAAGTGGTTAATTTGATTTTCCCTTTTCTACCAGAAATCCAGATACAGTGAGACTTATTTGGAGAAAGAAATGTTTTGAGTTGCTATTACACTTTTAAACTCTACTGGCAAAAGACAGAAGATTAAGACAGGTGGTGGAACTGAGAAGACAGCATGTTATGGCAGATGTGAATACAGTCACAGGTTCTTTGCCTCAATGCAGTTAATTGGGCAAATAAAGAAAAGTGCAGGCACTACTATGTTAGAAGCATCACAAAAACTGTTCTCCCACCTCTCTTACTCCTCCTCCTCGTGGAAGGGGCTAACAGGACAACCCAATATACATGCCTACCCATGTTGGGGGAGAGGGAGAAAGAGAAGAAAGAGGTATCAGATAAAGCCTTCAAAAGGTAGTATTGCAGAAGTCTTGATTTTTTCTTTTGTGATTGGCTAAGCAAACAAAGATATCGAGAGAATAGATTAGTCTGTCACTGTCCGAGGTTGTCAAAACATACAAGTACTTGACCCTGCAACACACCAACCATAGATCACTGCTGAAGGACACTTCTGACCACTTCCTGGCACTGAAGCTCTCTTACATAGTCAATAAACACTTAACCCACCAAAAAAAGCTTAAGCAAATAAACTGGCTTAAGCCAACAGAATATTATATTCTGAATGGCACTACACTTTTTCTATAAATGAATGTAGCTTAGCAATAATATATTTTCCAGATTTCAAGGTAGTGTTAAAATGCAGCTGCTTATTGAGCAGCTACACTCAATGAGCCAGGTTAGTTACCTATTGCAAATTTATGCTGTGTTATTTCAAAAGGTGTGTTGTAACTGTGTTAAACACTTCATTAAACATGGTTGTTCATACAAGTGTTGAACCTGGAGTAGAACAGTATTTGTATAGCACCTTGAAGTGTTTGTCCTCTCTAGATTTTAAAAGTTAATCTTTTTATAAAAACCATTCACGGCAATGAGTTATTTTAAGTCTTTGCATAAGTAAATAATTTTCTGTAATGCTGTGGCACTAATATAAGTATCAGCCATTCCAACCATTGTATTGCAGAATGAATAGGATAACAAAGATGATGTTCAGCACATAATAGAGAAAAGAGCCAAAGCACGAGGTACAGAACAGAATTATCTTATTAAAAAAAACCCTGCACCCAGAAATTGTGCATCACCTAATAAAAATGCTCCATTTGTGTTAACATCACTACTTTAAAGACATCTATATATCTGTAAGTATTTACCTTAGACTTCTTTGTTACCTGTTACCACTACAATGATAAGTGTTTTAAGTCTTAAGTTGCAGCTGTACAAAACCCACACACCATCCATAACTGCGCAAGTACTGCTTGCACAAAGGAACTCAGATTTCGTAAAAATCTGGTGTATACCAGTCACAGCCTATTCCCTGTAATTCATACCAGAACCAAGCTGAAATGCGGATATTTCCAATACGTTGTCAGTCAGCAAAGTATTGAATATTTAATAATTCAATTATTAGAAACCATGCATTGCCCTCTAATAGCTGAAAAAAAATTCATTATGCTGACAAATGGCCTGCAAGAACACAGGCAATTCTGAAAAAGAAAAGAAAAAAAGGAATTGCCAAAAATGGCCATGTTTTTCCACCAAGTAACACAAAGATGAGTGGTTTTGAAAGGGTGGTTATGATTTCCCCCCCCCCGAAAATACAGAACAATATATTGACTACCTCCTGTATTTAGATACTATTTAAGTGTTTGGGTTTGCCTTTTTTTTTTTAAATTGAAATAGACTATAGCTCCCTTTACTACAGCTCAGTTTAGCAGAAGTACATCTACTCAGATTTTACTTACACCTCCTGCACTTATCAGCATTTAAATTTCAATGTGGTAATCACTAACATTTTCATGTAATGATTTAAATTAATTTTTTCATCATATAATTTCACACCATTTTACCTAGCAAGATCTGCAAAGCTGAGCAATAAAATAACTGAAGTAACTTTTCTGTACAAAAAGAAGAATACCAGTCAGTTGTCATTAAACAAACCAAATCTAAATGAAGTTTAATGGCACAAAGCTTCTGGTAATCAAACAGTTCTAATTCTGATCAAGCCCATACAGGTTCTCAAATTCTCAAAGTGGCAGAAGTGGTTAATGATTGTTCAGTATTTTTCTTTAAAGTGTCCATCAGATGTCAAGAAATTCACATCTCGACTTATGTGCTATTATGCTGCAGGTCTAGATGCTTTAACACTTGGATTGCTTCAATATTTACCTCTATCTCCTGCAGTTGCTCTTGATTTGTTGCATACATTTGCTGTAAAGATTCTTCTAGTTCAGTGTTACGGTCCAGTAGTGTCTTCCCAAGCTCAGCAGCAAGGTGAAGATCTAAACAAATAAACCATTTTTGCATGTAAGTTATAGAGCCAATAATATAATCTAATTTTAAAGCATTTCAGTCAAATCCTTGAGGTGTTTTTTTATTGCTGTTATAACTGCTCTAAGTTATTTCTAGTATCCAAAAAGAAAGTTAGCTTATACTTAAGTCAAACATTCATATACCATCTATAATGCAAGTCTGAGTCTGTCCTGAAACCTAGAAGATACTCTTATTTCATGAAGCTTCCTTAGTTCTTCCTTTGGTCCTTCGGCCACATGTCGTAGACATCCAGCCATCATCTCTTCACTTCCCACCATCTGCCTAGTACCACACCAGCATCTCTACACCCAAGGTGTCTGTCGCCTATACTTCACCTTATTTACAGCACACATATTTTAGAAGAATAAGCATAAGAGACCTGTAAATGTTCATCAGGCTAGACTCAGGCCAAAGCTGACTGCACTCTTACTTACTTTGCTGTCCTTCCCCACTACCCCTTCACCAAGGAGCTCATATCATACAGGATCAAAGTGCTAAATTAAAGTATCAGATGCTTTTTATGGTGAAACAATAATATCAAAAATATAAAACTGATAAAGAAATGTAGCCATTCTGCTTTTCAAGCTCATAAACCTAGAAGACAAGAATTGTTTTATGTGCTCCAAAACACCATTTTAAATGTCATTTGTTCTTAGGCACTTAATCTCAATTTCACTTCAGTCATCTTCAGTCACCTCCAGGGTACAGTGACTGTAGTTGTTTCAAATTAAGACATAAGTCATCTGAACACTCAGTTCCTTTCTAGAGGGAAGCTTGATATTTGTTCAACAGCATCAGTAGGGCTAATGTTCTATATTATGTTTAAAGACATGTAATTTAAAAGCTAACATAACACAACAAAGAAATAAATCTTGATGTTATTGCTAAAATTGTAATTACTCTGTGCAGACTATTACACAGATGTCTAATTTTCCACCTTCTTCCCATCACGTGGACCACGACCACGCTGCCTACAAAATACAATCTTGTTAGTTTTCAAATAGAACTAGCATCTCTAATGGGAAAGAGACAGAAGGAAAATCAAGAAAAAAAATAGATGCCCTTCAAGAAGACTTAAATTAATATACAAGAGACATGTATTGCATCATCAGTAGTTGTAGCTAGATAAGAAAACAAATTCCATTTTCACTTGATTAAGACACCTGTGTTTTAACATGTTATCTTACCTCTTTCCTGCCCTTTCCCAATTATCTTATCAGCTAGTTATTGTAATAGATAGAACAATGTTCCAAGATTGTTTTGTGCTAACGTTCAGTTTGGCAGCCTGTCCAAAATGATTACTCCATCTACATACATAAGCCAAAGACCACATTCAGACTTACAAGGACAAGTGAGTAGAAGCATTTGTCTATTAAGTTGTAGGCAAAACAACAGCTGTGGTATTCTTTACACGTTCTTTATGGCTACAGTGCATTGTTTCCTACCTTACAGTCAGATCCTTAGAATAAATACCACAAAAATTATTTAAAACAAATCACGCTGCATGGGAGTTCTTCACAGTTTCAAAAGATGTATTACTAGAAGCCATGTGGCATACTGATCTATACTTAAGAGTTTATTCTCACACAGCTTTTTCACTGTAACGTCACTTGTTAAGAAACATAGCCTATTCTAGAGCTAAGGTTTAAAGTATTTGGATAAGGAAACCTTAAGGCATCCTGCTTAAGTTTTTCCCATTTTTAAACAGAGATTGTGCATTGTTTACCCACGGACAGAATAACTCCCAGTCAAACACCAAGCCGTTTGTTCTATCACATTACAGAATACTGTAGTGTTCAAATCCAGTGAATCTATCATCCTATACAAAATGGAGTCCCAATCCACAAGTTCCCATACTACATGAATCTCTACTAAGAGCCACAATCTTTAAAGCTAGTCAACAATACTGGCGTCATTCAAGGCAAAGACTAAATAGTCCATTCTTTTATTTTAATAGAGAGAATAAGAGCTTTAGAGAGGATTTAGGATTATGTTAAAGACATACCGCATAATGGAATTACTTGCTGCCATTTCCCTTCCCAAAGTGAAAGTCAGTTTTGATGTTTAAGTACATTTAAGAGTTGATAGTTTCATTCTTAAATGCCCCCTCATCTACTAAATCAAGTAGCCCATACCACACAGTGCTTTGAATACAATGTGAGCAATAGAATTCATGTCGTTATACATACACACTCATTCTGTTCATTAGAATGGCAGAAGCACAAATGAGTTACTATGGGAGAAGCATAATATTTTGTAATTAAGGCAATTTGTTTCTGAGGGGGAGAAGACAAGTGGAAGAGTTCAGGAACATGCAAATAAAACCCTAACACCTACCCCTAGAGAAAACAAGGACTGAAACAATTTCACCTTTTCTAAAATGAAGAATTTGCTTTGCATCCATTTTTTCTACACTAAGTACCTATAAAGAGCAAATTTTAAGAGTGAGATGTGCAATATATACGTGTTCTCCAGATTCAGAAGGAAAACAATTCATGTACATTTCTCTTCGAGTTACTGTACAATACTAGAAGCACACTGCATTTCCTGTTGTAAATTTATGTAAAGTAACAGCTAAGTTCTACCACAGACATACATTTTTTATTTCCACCGTCAAGATGTAAGCAGAGAGGTTTTTAATAATGCAAACTGCATACATGCAGATCTTAAGATCCTCATTTTAATAAATCTGACTAGTTGTACTGCTGTTTAACAGCTCCATCAGAAACCTCTAAGCCAAGACTTCAGTGATAGGTCTTCTGTGATGTTTAACAGCCCTCACTTACCAGCACTTCTCCACAATCTCTTCTGACAACACGACTGTAACTGAGAACAACAGTAACAAAATCCTTCTCTTCTACTTTTTCATAGCCCATCTAACAAAATGATTCAGAGAATTTTCAATATAAAAATAAGCCTCTTCTTTTCAACAGCAAAAGACATTAGTATATAAGGAAGGCTGGTTGAAGTTTACTTAACTGTAAAATTAAATGCTTAATTTTTTTTACTTAGCTTCATACTTTCTACTCCATGTTCAGATTTCCCTCTGGTTCTCTGCAAGTAACAGCAAGGTGTAAAAAGAGCAGTCAGAATTCTTTTTCAAAGGTCAGCATACTGCAGCACAACGTGGATGCTGCAGAAGGAAGGATCACTGTTCTCATCCTTAAAAGAATTCCATGAGCATTGTGTTTTCTTGAACAGCATGCCAGAAAAAGCCCACCTCCATTGTCAAGGCTAAAGCTTTTGGTACATACGAAGACTGTCAAAAGTTTTTCCAGAACCCTACCCTTATTTTAAGTTTTAAAGGCTGACTGACAAGGTCTACAGGCTTGTTTCAGGGTGCTTCCTGATGTTTTACAACCTAGGTTTTCTCATAAACCTACTCCTCAGTTTTTAAACGTGCACAGATTGAGTTGTGAAAAGTTTGAAGAGGCCTTGATAAGCAATCTTACTACGCTGTTTACATATACTGGTATCACTTAGTGTTAGGAGGAGTATCTTTCAGCCTCCAGGAGTAAAGTGTAACGGAACATTTAAAAAACATTTCTGTAAGGAATTTTTTCTTTGCATGTCAACTTGCCCATCAGTTTATTTTCCTCCTTTGCCTTTTGGCAAGGCTATCAGTCACTTCTGTTTAAGCTTCTGAGGAGATAATTCCCAGAAAAAAATTGTTCAAATGTTGAGACAGCATTAACCAACACTCAAAATGCACAAACCTCTGGAAGGGAATACTATTTCTTAAAAAGCTCATAGCAGAGAGACAAATTGTGATTATTTCACAATTTCGTTAAAAAATGAAATTAAAGAAACTTCAGTAAGGCAAGAAGTCAGTTGCTATACATTCTGAAGTCTCCTTGTAGATGTTCTGCCCCATAAACACTGACATAGGAAGAACATTGCTAAATCATGTCTTAAAATTTTCAACTCTCTTCTCTTTGATAGCAAACTATGGTTTCAGGATCTTATTTAAATTGATTGGTTTATATCTTAGAGCCATGAAAACATCTGTTTCAAGCAAAGAGTACCTAAATACAGCTTTCAAACAGCCGTTTCATAGTCAAAGCATGCAATTACAGAGACTTATTCCTGTCTCAAATTTCTGCTGTCAGATGCCTAATCTCAGCGTGAAAACTGCTTAGCTATTAAGAGCTTTCAAAAGCATCTTTCTTTATGATTTATAGTTCAGTAGCACCTACCAATTCCAAGAATCTATGTACTTCAACGTAACAGCCAAAAACATGAGGCTACAGCAGGTTTGCACAGGAAGTCACTTCACAGCTTTGAGCTAGCCTTTTAAAATGAACTCAGGATTAATAACAGCAAGTAGAATTAAGTAAATGCCAGTCGTAAATGCCACTAAGATCTTAAGGAAATTGCACATTATTTCCCTATCATGTCTGTAAAAGATTTTTAGTCCAATTATAGTTTGTGTATTCCTGCGACTCCTTCCTCATCTGTGAAGAGAGGATAACATTTACCTCTTGCGTGTAGTTTTTAAGACCTAATGACAGAATGACATACAGGAGCTACAGACGTATAATTCTGATGCATAGTGGAGTCATTCATACATTTTAAGAAGAAAACATAGAAAGTTTTTAATAATGGACCTACAGCTAATCGAGCACAGCTACGTTTACGCCGTCATCGACTGGAAGCCCTTACAAAAAGGTTCAGCAGGGCGCAATACAGCAACCCACCCCGATTCTCCCAGCGCCCGCTATTTCCAGTGCCTGCCCTCAGCAGCAGCTTCACGTCCTGTCAAGGTGCAACTTTTCGGAGAGCCGCTTCCTTCCCTCCCTCCTTCCCTCCCGGGCGGAGAGGAACCCGGGCACCATTCAACTCGGCTGCAGCAACCCCTCCGTCAAACAAAGACGGCTGCAATCTTTACCGGTAACAGCGATCCCTGTGCCTACGCGCCCAAGGCAGCGGGAAGCACGGCCGCGAGGAGCCCGGGCTCCCGGCTGCGACAGCCGCGGGAGTCCCGCACAAGTCCCGCTCCCGCCGCCGCCGCCCCGCGACCCTCGCCGGCGGCTTCGGCCCCCTCACGCCCTTCCCGCCGCCCCGCCCGAGCGGCCGGCATGTCTCCGGGCTCCGCACCGCCAGGGTGGCGGTGCCCTACGCCCGCCCGTCGCCCCCTTCCCTCACACGCCCTCCTCGCCCCAGCCCCTGCCCTCGCACGCCTCCCGTGGCAGCGGCTCCCCGCTGTCCGCCGCCGCTCCCTCTCCCCCGCCCCGGCTCACCTTGCTGCAGGTCCTGCTGGTCGTACCAGGGCTCATCCTCACGGATCTCGAACTCCTCCACCAGGTTGTCGGCCAGCATCACGCCCCTACCCCTCACGGCGCGGTGGGAGGACGAGGCGACAGCGCTCACGCGAACGAGTCCGCTCACGCTGAGCGACGGCGGGGCAGGGCGAGCCGGCAGCCGCTCCTCTCCTTAAAAGCCGCCTCCGGCCATTACCGAGCGTTTCCGGACTTTGCCGAACCTCTCCCCCTTCTGGTCGGGCTGCGCGAAGCTGCCGGCGGCAACGTGGCAAGCTCCAACCACCCGCCCACCGTCTCGCCGCGATTCAAACACAACACCCTCACCTCCCCTGCGGAGAACCAATGGCAAGCCGCCCGCCGGCCAGATCGAAAGGAGCCTCTACCAGTTACAAAGCGAATTCATATTAAGCTGCCAATGAGAGCGAAGGGAAGGTTGGCCTGGGCTAATCACATCCCGCCCCAGCAGTCGGCTGCGCAGCCTCCAGTCAGAGGAGGTGGGTTGGCGCCTGCTGGCGCGGCTCGGAAGGGTTAATGACGGGGCGCGGCGGCCGTGGGGGTATTCCGGTGGGTCTGCGGCGGGGCAGAGCCGGCACAGCTCGCGCTGGGCAGCGCGACCAGGCGTAGGGAAAGCTGCGGCTCCATATCGCCCCGTGTTGAGACCACGCGGGGAGCGCTGAGGGAAGAGTCCTTGAGGAGGGGCTCGGCCCCCGGCCGCGGCTCCTCTCCAGCGTCGCGCCCAGGTGCGGGCCCTGTTCCCGCCGGCTGCCGGGGGAGCCTTGGCGCCGGAGTGCGGAAGGGGAGGGCAGAGCGTGGCCCCGCCGGAGAATGCAGCCGCGGCAGCTGTTGTCACGCCCGGACGCGGCCGTCTCCATCCCCGCGCCTCGCGTGTCGCTCGGGCGGCCACCGCTCGGTTTTGCCTCCTCCGCTCACAAGGAAGAGGGAACCGCGTGCCGTGGCGGGGGAGCTGCTGAGAGAAAACTAGCTTGATTTGCCCGGTTTTGACAGAGGAGCATCTCCGAGCTTCCGGTCCTGCGAGTTTCCAGAGCCCTCTGCCTTCACGGCTGTACGGCGCTTGGGCAGCCGTAGCATCGCAGGCTTGGAAGAGTGGTGGCACTCAACCGGTTTCATTTACCCTCTTAGTCTACATGTGTCCTGTTTGCATCTCCTCTCTGCTTCAGCAGCATTTCCCCCTAGGAAAGCGTTTATTCCTAGTTCTGTCTTAATGTGGTTCAAGTCATGGAAGAAAGATGAGGAAGATCCTTGTGTCCAACCAGTTTGTCAGGACTGTGAGCGTTATGCTGCAGTTTGGGACCCAGTACAGCAGAGGATGATGTCAGCTAGCTAGCGTGCTTCAGTCTAAATTTATTATTGCTTGGGAGTCCTCTTTTCTTCTTCAAACTCACGCTCTAGTTGCTGTTAGTGATTGTCATCCAGCTCTAGGAGAAATGCAAGTAATGTCATACTGTGTCTCAGCAGTTTAAACAGTCTGTTCTTTTGGCTCGTCTGTATTAATGCAGTTGTAACCACTGAAAGTTTCTGAACCTGATTTGCCTTCTGTGAGTCACAAAATGTCAACACCTGTGCTTTAACCTATTCAATATAAAGGCAGTCTATTAGGAAGAGGGAGGGGATACTCGTGCATGACTTCATTGTAGTACAATTAAAGAGCACATCTTCTGGGAAAGGAAGTGTGGTACCTCAGCTTCTAATTGAACCTATTTCATAAACAAGGTGCAGGGCCAGATGTACCAATTAGTGTAAAGAGTTGTGTCAGATCCTGTGAATTATTATTAGTCATGGCGCTAGAAGTCTGCTTGCGCGTTGTTAGAAGGTTTTTGTTGAAGAAATTTCAAATTTCATCTTGCTTTGAAATTTTCTGAATTTGAGGGGACTTTTTTTTAATTTGCGTGTAGGAAGGAACAGAGTCAAACGTGATTTGAGAAATTACTGATGGTTTGATGATAATGTTAGTGTGAGCACATTTATTCTTGGTTCTTGTGGAATTTGAGGGAAAGGAGAATCTCCCAATTCTTCATTTGAAGACCCACGCAGGGGGCTCCAGGGGGAATAAAGGTGAAACATTTACCTTTCCAAAAGCCCTAATATCTACTACATAAACAACTTCATTAAGTATATTTGTGAAAACTTGTATGTGCACTTCGTTAAAAAAAAAAAAAACAAAAAAACCAAAAAAGCATGACGCTGTCAATAACATACTGGAATGACTGTCACAAGGTATTTTTTAAAAGAAACATTTAAAATAGGCATCTTTTCAATAACTTGATTAATTTTCAGTTTCTCAGTAAAAGTTTGTGAAACCAAACTTGTTAACAAAAATGCAAAATTTCATCACCTGAAAATGGAATTGTCTCTACAGCAACAGCTCTGTGAAAAATAAACTTGAAAATATAATCACAGTCATCTTAAAGAATCTAAAAATTCAGTCATATTCTTACAAATAAATCGGCTTTAGAAAAAAAAATGGTTCAAGTTATTTGTCAGCTTGCTTTTTTTCTTACTTGTAAAGTGGTCTACTCTTTGCATCTTGCTTCATATTAGAGCATCTTAGATATACATGCAAAAATGTATCCACATTTTATTTGCTCTCTTTTCTGTGTTGGGGTGTGGAAAAACTGCTGTTCCGTCCACTGCCTTAGCCAGAACAGACACTTCTCCAGTCCCTACCTGATATGCAGCTTTTGCCTGGCCCTCAGCTGGCAATGTGAAGTCGCCATCTTCCCTCGCAGCAGCCTGTCTGCAGCCACTTTGTAAACCACAGGAAGGTTGGAAACAGCATTAGGTTTTCATTTCCTGTGTCTTTCATGGTCATTTTTATGAGGAATCTGGGGAGCTTCTTATAGATCTGCTTATCAAGCTGAACAAGCAGATACTCAAACTAAGTATTTTGATGGATATTTGAAAATTGCTTTTAGGATAAAATTGTTAATATGCAGAGGAGCAAAGTGTGAACTATTGACAAAATGCAGGTTGTAGAGCTCCGGAGTTAATGTGCACAGGGAAATTTGAACCTTAAGTATCTCCAAATTAATGGCCGACAGCTTCCTTCAAAGAGATGTAAAGATGAATAGAGCCTCAGTTAAAACAGAGACCCTGTATTGGGCTTAGAGAATCAAATGTGGTCAAAGGCTACCTTTAGGTAGTCATTACTCTGCTTTAAAAGGTAGAGGTTCCCTGGAGCTAGCTGTTTTCGTGGGATAGTTTATACCAAACGTACTTAAGTTAATTGGTAGATAGATGGAAAGGGTTAGCATCTTAATTATTGGCTGAAGATGTCTTTGATATGTTAAAGAACTCACTGTTCTTGGGCTGAATCTGTTATTTGGACATACTTAAAATGCTGTACGTGTGTTGCTTGGTAGATTTTATTTACATGCAGCCTTTTATACAATGAAAAAGTTTAAACTACTAAAAGGTGTTTGGATTGGTTTATGATTTCTATTCATATCTTGGTAATTTATTAGGTGAAAGTATTGCTTCTGTGGCTTCTTAACAATTAACATTTTAAAATACAAGGACAAAACTTGGTATTTGTTTGAAAGAAATATTCATCTAAGTGCATGCTGCATTTGGCATTCATAGCAATGGAATACATAAGGATATGAATTGAGTCACTTCATTCCTACACAGTTCGTAATTTTCAAACTATGTAGCTAGCAAAATGTAAACTGTACGCAATTACTTTGAACTCTACACCAAGATTAGTGTTTGCAATAGCAGATTTTTATATTCTGTGCACCAGTTAAGAAGGGATTCTTTTAAATTTTTGTCTACGTGTTCCATTGATTTTTCAGCACTGATTATATTTAGAAATGTCACTGACTTCTTAATATTTTGCGTCTATTCAGTTTTGTGCTCAGTGCCTCATAACTCAGTAAAATGTGTTTCTCATTCTAAAAAAAAGGAAGTAAGGATGGAGAAATTGTCCTCTAAGAATTAATTTCTACACCTCTGAAACAAGCAAATTTCCAATGTAATTTTAAAATTATTCTACCAACTGTTGTAATTCCTTTTTGTAACCTGAGGAAGAAGAGAGTTATACTTGTGGAAGATGAAGTTTGTTTTGGGAATTCATCCTAATGCGCTGGCATATTCCATGACTACGTTAGGTGCTGGAATGATGAACAGTATCTTTAATTTCTACTACGTTAAGCTTTTCCTAAACCGATACAAAATTTCAGAAGTAGCATTCCATCAAGCACAGGTATTGTACAATGGAATATTTTTATTACCATGTTGTGCTATGTGTCTGTGTTATCATAACAAAGTCTTTTTTTTTTACTCACAAATTAATTTTAGGTGCATTGCAAATAGTTACACAGTAAATTCATTTTAAATTTAGTGGATCCATAAGCCATTGAAGGTACACATAAAGCACATTGTTTACAGTCTTTAGACTAAACAGCTCCAGAATGTAATTGCTGGAAAGATTTTTACCTTTGATAGCTTGAAGTAATGTTCTAAACTAACCTTGCGCCTCAGCTCCATAGATATGTTTGATGTTAGTGCTTTCCTATGGACTGTTTAAGTACTTAAGTACTGCTGAGCAACTCTTGTGGTAAATGGTCTCCTGAAAGTAATGGGCTGCTCATATTTTGAATGAATTACTGTGAGAGTAATATCTGGGCTTTGCAGGATGGAAGCCCAGATACATAAGCTTTTGAAGGACTGAGGTCTTAGAGACAGGAGTTTATTTCACGTGTAGTTGGGCATCTGCCTACTTACTCTTATTGTTTTTCAAAATTACTATAAACATCTAAATACCTTTAAGAATTTTGTCTGGAGTCTGTTTTGACCTGAGAAACTCATCTTTATTCTTTGAATAGATATTTATTTTAAATAAATATAGTGCATATTAATTCTGTGTTTGTATAACTTCTGCAGAAAAATCACGCTAATGATAAATTCTGTTGTGTTTCTTACTTGTTTGTCACAGGTTGTATTTATGATATGGAATGCCATTAATGATCCTCTTTTTGGATATGTTCAAGATAACTCCAAATTCAAGTGCTGCTCAAGACGCCAGTTTTCAATTTTATATGGAGCTCCTTTATATGCGTTAGCCTTTTTGCTTCCTTGGTTTCCTTGGAAACATTATGAAGAAGGTGACTGGCTAAGTGGTCTTCACCTCATCATTGCTTTATGTGCTTTTGATGGTTTGCTTACATTTGTGCTTCTAGCGCAGTGTGCGCTCTTTGCAGAAATTTCAACAAGACATGAAAGTAGGCTTCAGCTTATTAAATATAACCAAGTAGCAACATTAATTGGATCAACAAGCGTTCTCTTTTGTGGTCTCATATCAGATAATATGGAAAAATTTGCCTATTTTCAGGCTTTCACTGTTTTGGTTGCAGCATTAGCAACAGCTTGTATGTGTTACACAGGCAAATACAGTGCTAGCCAATATGAGCAGAGGGAAATCTGTATGGAGAACACTAGTCTGGAAAACAGTGATGGAGCTCTTTCCTGGTCCTCTGTAATTTCATTGACCAAACAGATCGTGACAGAGAAAAACTTCTTATTTTTTGTAACAATGAACTTCTTCCAAGTCTTTCACCTAGCCTTCTGCAACAATTTTATGATGATCTTTGCGGACAATCTTATTCCTAAGGATGTCCTTTCTTCCTCAATAAGAAGTATCATGTATGGAGCAGGCTTTATTTGTCCTCAGGTAGGCAGTTACACTTTTTTATTTCAAAATATGAAAACGTGGTGTTTTACTAGTTTTCAGTAGTTTAAGGTATCCATTTACACTGTTTGTTGAAAAAATGCTCTATTTGGCATAAGCCATTGGCCATACTAAGAAACAAATCTAGCTCAGCAGTGCTCTAAAAGAAGAAAGTACTTTTGTGTACAGCCTAACTAAAGGTGAGGGTAGGGGAGCAAGAGCAGACAAGCCGGGAGGCTGGTAGAGTATGTGTTTACAAGAATGTGAGATGTGAGTATGCAAGGAGTGAATGTTTTGTGTCCTGCAGGATTAATAATACTTAAGCATAAAGGAATGGAAAACATGGTCAAGATAAAAAGTTTCTAAAAGCAAAATCTATAGAATTCTGAATTCTTTCCTCTTTGGTTTTGAGTTTTGATTTGTAATATGTGATGAAAGAATAATCTCTTCTTCAGGAAGTTTCTGAGATAAACTGCACAAAACACCAGAAAAATTATTAGGTATTAAAAGCATTGTTGAAATATGTGGTATCACAGTCATGGGAACCAATCAAAACTCTAAATAGCTGATTTTGGAGAATAATATGTTCCTGTTTATTTTGTTTGCTTGTCTTGGTCAGCTACATTTACTGGGTAGAGCGTGCTTTCAAGACCCCTATCGGGGATTGGGGAGTGGGGGGAGTAATGAACTGGAAAAGAAAAGAGAAAGAGAACTCAAACGAGTAATGTGTGAAAACAAGAAAAGCAGAAAAAATATTTCCCACAGAATGTAAACATACTTGTCTGCAGTGAATAAAAAAATTCTCCTGTTCCTTCCTTTCTAACTTCTTTTACTGGATGTTTTAAAACTTTCATTGTGTTTACTTGTTGGATGATGAAAGTCAGCATACTCAGATTTTGAGTATTGTGACCTTCATCATAGGTGCTGATGGTGTTCAGAATTTCTGAAAATCAGGCTGTTAGTTCGTTGCATTGTAATGGTTTTTAGTAAGTAATACATAAAAGAAGATACATGAAAGTGCAACTGGAATTCACAGCTCAATTTCAGTTACTGTTTTGACTTTTGCATATAACATACAAATCCTAAACATACTTTCTCTGTTCCATAATTCATAAATATCTATCATTTCAACTTTTATCATTACCACTGGTTTAATAGTTTTTTTTCTGTAACTCAGCTGATGAACTTTGGAAATAAATCAGAAACTACAGAACTTAGGAAAGCTTAAATAATTTTGCACTCAATATGTAGCAATCACTTCTGTTGATAAAATCAGTGTGACGGTGTGAAGTGAATAATCTTTCAGAAAATGCATCTCTCTGCTCCCCAGAGACTCTTTGTCTAGAAGGTCACTGAACCATAGAGAGTTAGCTGTGACCTTATTTTTCTCAGGTTTTGTCCCTTTGAGCTTAAGATATAATAAGAGAATTCTCTGGTGGCAACATCCTGAATGTCACTTACTGGAAAAGCACCCAACCCATGTGAAATAAAGCCCTTTCTTATGAACTGTGCTTCAGTGGCCTGTACTAAATAGAATTCAGCTTCTGGTTTAGGTTCCTTTTAGTAGTGGGTGTGAAGAATAAAACCTGCCTACAAGGGAAACCTTGTTGCTGAAACATAGGCAAACACATCTACATTTGCATAATTAAGTTAGTATTTTTCTTAGAAATATGCAGTCTTAGAAACATGCAAGTAATAAGGAATTCTCTAAATCATAGGTACTTCCTGAGACAGGATTATTTCTCAATTATAGGGAGACAAAGTCATGGTTTTTACAGTAACAGACATTACATAATGCTTTACCATTTCTAGTGTAAGCACTTTTCTGCAAAATGCCTGAAAACAGCCAGGGGGACGAGTATGTTTAAGTTTCCTAAAACAGATTTTTATACCAACTTTCCAGCTTTGTTTTACCTCCCTGATCATTGGTGTAAGTAGAAAACTCGACTTTTTAAAATAGTATTTGCCAGAGTAATCTTTGTCTGTCTGTAGCATCCTGGTTTCGTTCATTATGTTAAAGCACTTAAATGTGGGGAAAAAACGTACAAGGAGAATTCTTTCCTGTTCTTAATCTACCCATCTCTGTAACACAGGAGGAAGGAGAAAATGTGTATCTTTGTAGAGTTTGTGAGTACTACTTGTGACGGTGATGAGGACCACATACATATAGGTGACATAGGCTCATATAATACGAAGAACATTTTTTGAGTTTAACTGTCACTAGCTTCTTGTGTGGATTGCTGCTTGCTAAGACTGGCGGAATTAAAATGCAGCTATACGTGTCGTCCACTGGCACCTGCCTTTCTTTACTTGCTAGTAAAGTCTCTAGCTTGCTTAGATCCGCTGTCTTGGTGAGCTTGCTTTGTCAACTTAAGTCATGCTTAATTTCTATAAACGCTAGTGAAAATAGTAATATTACTGAAACTATTGTTGATCAGTTAAAATTCAGATAGCAAGATGCTCGGTTTACAGTTAACATACTGCAAAGTTAATTCCTTAAGCGATATCAAACATAAAGATGATGAGCATTAAGTGATATTTAGGCAATGTGGGAAACAGTATTTTCCACAGGATGTAGTAGTTCTCAGCTGGCTAGTTTTGAGTGAAAGGAGACCGTTCTTACCTGGTAGAGGTTGGATAGAATGATCCAGTAGATAGTTCTCTTTGTTCAATTCCTATTTTTTTATTTGGATTGAACTGTTTAGAAAGAGTTGTTTGAGGTTTTTTTTTTCTTTAATGGGTAGTAATAATTTATGTCTTGTTTGTGCTTTATAGCTCTCTAATGTTGAGATATTGTACTATAGCTTTTCATGCTATATGTGTACATATTATCGTTTCAGTGCCTTGTTCTTCTCAGTCATGCTTCATTGAAGAAGTTCGGTTATTACCGAATCATCTTGTTTTCCTTTTACTTTGAAGGAGTAGCTGCTGCTGTCATGTTTGCTCTAGGGCCAGAACAGTATTATCTGTTGGCATTTTATCTCACAATGAACATGTAAGTAAATACACTTCCCTATTCATAGACATGGCTTAAATAATTCTAACAGAGTGAACACTTGTTTTTAATAGCACAAAGATTTTGCCACTGCTTTTATGGTTTTCTTTCTGTTCTGTTTCACTTGCCAGGAAAGTTGAAACCCCAGTTACAGCTTTTTTCATCTTTCATTTTATTCTGCTTCAGCTTTTAGTTTCTGCTTAAAAAAAAACCCAAACAAAAAAGCCTTAAAAATGAACAGTAATTAAGGTTTGCAGCCACATGCCTCCAGCCATATATCTGCTATAACATGAGATTCAAGGGAAGCAGAAGCTCTGCTTGTCCATATAGACACAGAAGAGGAACTCTGAATCGGAGACTGTTTGCTAGGAAAGCTCAGACCAGATTTTGTATTGCATGAACACTTGTGCGTTGCACTGCAGGACAAATATCTATATATCAGGTATCTGTTAGGTAACCAGTAAGTACTGAGTCACATTTTCACTGGTACTGGGTAAGTATGATGCCAAGAATTAATATTTTCACAGTAGTAGTACATTATGATAAATGGAAAACCTTATTTAAAAATAAAGACCTGTTGTTTCAGAGTATTGTTACAGCAGTTAGTTTTTATTTCTTTATTTTCTGTTTCATTGCTTGCTTTCTACATGTTCTTTCCTACCCTCCTTTTCTTCATCTTCTCCCCCCACCCCATTTTCATTCTTATTTTTGGTATTTCAGTCATGGGCTACTGTAACACTGAATTGAGTGAACAATAAATTGAATTTCATTACCTGCATTCTTTAAATGATGAAGATATATTTTGATTTCCCCAGGAAAAAATTCTAAGGTACCTAGACTGTATGTTTAAAGTGCTAATTGTTGAAAGCCTCTTGTAAGTAAAAGCTAATCGCACCTAAAATTTAGGAAGACATAGAAATCGTAATATTTGAGTTCATAGTTTCATTTAAGAGTTTGTTAGGAGTCGGCTTTGTGTGTGTGTGTGTGTGTGTTTAAATGCATATATATAATAAAAATACATATATAAGAATGCATATAAAATGCTTTTACTACTCTAATTCTTGCACTTTGAAGCTTGTCTTCCATGTAGTCTTTTCAGTAATACTCATGTTCTTTTCAGATTTCAAGAGGAGATTTTCAGTTTCTTTTTCTTCTAAGGTGTTTCTTTTCTCCATGTCATTTTAAATGATTTTTACTGACAATCTCAAGCAAGTATTTACGATGTTTTGCACCAGTGTTCAGGAAAAAAAGCAAAAAACCCCATCTTTTAGGTTTGCATATTAATTTCTAATTCTCAATTAAGAAAAGATCTAAGAATGCTTTCAGAACTGCTGTTTAAACAGATAAATCACCATGTTTTGAAGAATGTCTCGGTTTGTGTGCTTGTGGAAATGTCAGTGTTGGGATGTATGTGTTAAAATGTCAGTTATGATTTCATCATGCAAGTGTATATAAGAACTATGAACATCTTAAATATTTTGTCTTTCTTTAGGGTAATTGTACAAGCTTCATTTAGTTTGTTCAATTTGCCTTTGGCTGATATTGTTGACGCAGATTTAATAAAGCACAGGCGGAGGTATGTCAGTCTTAACTGTTTTTCTTTAAATATGCTATGTATTTGCCATGATGCTCTTTTGTAAGTTAGATTATGTCACAGTAAAGGATCTTGGATCCTTGTTGAAGTACTTTTTGTATGAGCAACTTAGCATAAGTAAATATAAGAAATTGAATAAAGCTTCCTGCGGTTACTTCAGCACAGTAATTTAAACAGATTATTAGGTAATTTCTGGCTTTAAGTATACTATAGTATAAGCCAAATCCTTCAGGTTTTTGTTTGTGTATTTTTGCTAGCTTCAGTTGAATTTCGTAACCATATACATCTATTGTTATTTACGGAATTTTCTGAATCAGGCCTTTCTAACATGGAAAAAAGCATTTAGGAAGCTTTGCCTATGCTTCTTAAAGTGCAAATTTCAAAGTCTAACTCGTTGCTGTTATCTCTCTGAAATAAAAACTGATAAAACCTGCTGTGACATAGCATATTACAACTCTTGAATCTTTTGGATTTTTATCAAAGTGCACGTAACTTCCTGTTGGTTCCATCAATGTTTATATAAGGGCAGATTCAATCTTGGTCACTTATTAAAGGACTTGCCCCTCAAAGGTGAAAGCTATTATTTCATGAAGAAAAAAAATGCCTCCTTTTCTCACCTCATGCCTGTAAAGTCTTAAGTTGCAATTAAGTCACCATGCACTGTTCAGTCTAACTTAACTTCAGTAATTACTCAATGTGCACAAAGTTGAACTTGCGTGCAAGTCATTTCGGAATTGTGGCCAAGCTGTATATATACCCGAAAGGTTTATTACATTTTGTTTCCAAAGAAAATTAAATTTCATTATGATAGCTGATCTGTTTGCTGTAATGTGTGAACTACAAAGCTATGTGTCATGATGGTTAGCATTTGCATGTAACAGGATTTTAAAAATTGCTTTTGTAAATAATATACTAATAAGTTTGTGTTGTGCATTCATTTGGGTTTTTTCCCTAAATATTTTAGATCACCACTTTCCTCTATGGTTTTTGGTACCAATGCTTTATTTACCAAGCCTGCCCAATCTTTGGCTCCAATGCTTGTGGTTACAATACTAAATCAATTTGGATATGAGAACCTGAATAATGAAGTTGCTCAACCTGATCCCAGGTGAGTTCAAAAGGGGTACTTTATATCATAGAAATTAACATCAAATAATCCTGTCATCTAAAAAGCAAATTAATCTGCAATTAGTTTGCATCAACTGCACTTCAAAAATATGAGTACTTTAAAAATATTTTCCAGTTGTTTTTATCTGCCTAGAAATAGAAATGGTTTGTAGATTTTTTTTAAAAGAATAGATCATTTATTAAACTGTACACAAGGATATCTACCTAATTTTGAAAAACAAAGGATACATTTCAGTAGTTGACCATCTCCTGTTC
Organism: Steatornis caripensis; assembly: GCA_013398225.1. Classification (NCBI taxonomy): domain Eukaryota; kingdom Metazoa; phylum Chordata; class Aves; order Caprimulgiformes; family Steatornithidae; genus Steatornis; species Steatornis caripensis. Next base: position 446,310 of record VZSC01017418.1, on the reverse strand, counting down.
TATTGCTAAAAAGAAAACAAAATGTTTGAGATCACTCTTACTAAGATACATGTTGTCCTGGATTCTGTGTTTTGTTTGTCTCATAGACTACTTCCTTAAACACAGAATCCTAAAAGGGTTGCATTAAAGATATATTTTTGTTTGAGAGAAATCAGTATAATCACTGGAGGGAGGGAATTTGCCTCAAGTGGGAGTGTAATTTTGGCTTCAATACCACTTAGCATTCTGACGCTAATGATTTCATTGCAGTCCCTGGAGACCTTAATGCACAGCATAAAGCTGTGGCTGCTAGTTAGCACATTGGAAATGCATGGGCTTTTATAAAAACAAATTAACAGGGAGTCAGTACACCGAAAGAGTCATAGGCTGTTTATTTATGACCAACAAGAGGAAGGGGCAACATAAGGAATAACTGAAGTCAGGACAAAAAGGCAAAAATCAATCCTAATTAGGGTTTGCTTGAGAGCAACACGAGTATCCCGAGAACTATGTAGTCCCCTAAATTTTGAGTAGAAACCTTAAAAAATACATAGAAGACAACTGTATGTGAACTTTTGTGGTGATAGCTCTTGAACAAGAAATAACTGGTTATGTATCATCTGAGGCTAGGAGGATGTTTCATATTTGAGGAATTTTCTAAAAACGTGCATGAGGAAAAGCATTATTAACATAAAAGGACAACAGGTGGTCTTCAGAATAGCATCCTGACATGAGCAAAGGCAGCTTAAGTTTGAGGTGATGTGTGAGAACAGTTAATTTTATTTTAATGCCTTCTGTAGGTAGCCACTAGTGAGGTGATATGAAGAGGACATGAACTTCATTATAATGTCAAATAAGTTGAGTGATTTTGCAGAAGAGTGGCAGGTTGAACTGGATATGGATATGAGAGGGCTGAATATGTTAATCTTGATGATTCAGAGGAATTCAGATTTGAAACATAAAAACTGCAGTTCTGATCTCTTTCAATCAGATAAATGATCCCTGTGTGGATGAATTTTAAATCACAGTAGTTACAAATCTTTTTTTCCTAGGAAGTAGCCTTTAGACTACAGCAAGAATAAATTTATTGTATATAGAGTTGAAATACTTCGAATGCTTAATCTCTAAAACCTACATTTTCACTTGAGTCATGCTGAAATTTGATTTATTTCACTAGGGCAAGGAGCAGGATAAAGGTACAAAGTTGAAATCAGTTAATCACAGAGCACCTGAAATATACTATGTATTTCTCTTGCCCATACCTTCAAAAATAATTTCTTAAATGTGAAGCAGCCTGCATGTGTTTTCTGTCTATGTATGTGTGAATGTGCACGTCCTTTGCTTTGTAAATGGACTACAGTGTGGACATACAGTCCACAAAGACCAGACTACTCAAGATTGTTTCTAGGGAGTCAGTTTGCCCATGGCAGTGTACTCAGACGATTGCCTGAGCTAAAGTTACTTACACATATTAAACTCTATAAGCTGATCTCAGATTTCAGCCATAGGCAGACAGCTAAAATACACTTGCCGCAGGACAAAGTTGTTGGGGGGCAAACAGAAACTGAATACAGGAGATTGCTTAAAATATGCTCCAACTGTTTTTGGAAAAAAAAAAAAGAAATTCACACATGAATTCTATATAGTGAAGTGCTATGACCCATGCCAATACAATCTCAGCTGTGTCCTTCCTCCTTCTCCAAAGCTGGCAATATTTATTATGTGTTCTGGAAAGCATTTACTTTATCAGGTGTAGTGGTGGAGAATTGTGAAGATAGCACAGAGGACCATTATTCTGCATTAACAAAATGCTTGGGCCCTGAATATATGTCTTAAGAATTTCCAGCAATGTTGTTTACTGGGAGAAGAGAGAAGATGCAGTCCAAAACCATAACTATTTGCTGAATTCTAAATTATTTCTTGAACTTAAACCATAGCAACAATGATGGAGCAGCTAATCCTGGAAACCATTTCCAGGTACATTAAGGGCAATAAAATCATCAGTAGTAGTCAGCATGGCTTCACCAAGGGGAAGTCATGCTTGACCAACTTGATAAACTTCTACAATGAAATGGCTAGCTTATGGGCTAGAAATGACAAGGGAAGAGCAGTAGATATTGTGTACCTTGGACTTCAGTAAGGCCCTTGACATCATCTCCCATAAGATGCTCAAAGGCAAGCTGTTGATATACAGGCTGGATGAGCAGTGAGATGGGTTGAAAACTGGCTGAATGGCCAGGCCCAGAGGGTGATCAGTGGCATGAAGTCTAGTTGGAGGCCGGTAACTAGTAGTGTACCCTAGGGGTCTGTACTGGATCTAGTCCTGTTTAACATCTTCATTAATGATCTGGGTGGTGGGGCAAGATCCTGAGGATACCCTCAGGATTTTTGGTGATGACACAAAACTGGGAGGTATGGCTGATACATCAGAGGGTCATGCTGCCATCCAGAGGGATCTTGACAGGCTGGAGAAATGGGCTGCCAGGAACCTTGTGGAGTTCAACAAAGGGAAGTGCAAAGTCTTGTACCTGGGGAGAAGCAGCCCCAGGCACCAGTATATGCTGGGGGCCACCCAGCTGGAAAGCAGCTTGACGGAAAAGAACCTGGGGGTCGTGGTGGACAACGCACTGAACATGTCAGTAGTGTGCTCTTGCAGCAAAGACAGTGAATGGTATCGTGGGCTGCAATAGACAAAGTATTGCCAGCAGGTCAAAGGAGGTGAGCCTTCCTCTCTGCTCAGCCCTGGTGAAGCCACATCTGGAGTACTGTGTCCAGTACAAGAGAAGTGTGGCCATACTGGAGAGAACCCAACAAAGAACCACAAAGGTTATTAAGGGACTGGAGCATCTCTCCTATGAAGAAAGACTGAGAGAGTTGGGACTGTTCAGCCTGGCAAAGAGACGGCTCAGGGGGATCTTCTTAATGTATATAAATACCTTAAGGAAGGGTTCAAGGATGATGGATCCAGGCTCTTTCCAGTGGTGCCCAGTGGCAGGACCAGAGGCAATGGGCATAAACTGAAACACAGGAGGTTCCCTCTGAACATCTGTAAACACTTTTTTGCTGGGCGACTGAGCAGTGGAACAGGTTGCTCAGGGAGGTTGGGTTGTGGACTCTCCATCCTTAGAATTATTTGAAAGCCATTTAGACACAGTCGTGGGCAGCTGGCGCTATGTGGCCCTGCTTAAGCAGCGGTTAGGAGCAGATGGCCTCCAGAGGTCCCTTCCAGTTGCAGCCATTCTGTGATTCTAATTCTGTCAACAAAGTTCCAGTATTTAATGATAGTGAAAATACAGATATCTTATAGTTACAGACAGGCAGTTGCTTTGTATATACAGATACTGTCTGTTGCATTAGTTTTCTTCCACAGTGATTTCATAGATCCTCTTACAAAGCAAAAAAAATCTTGATAAAATATTTTTATTATCTGTGTTCAGTTTTGGGATTTTTTGTATGTTAATGTTCTGTGCAGTCAACGGAGAATAGCATTAGCAGACCATCAGTGGTCTCCTTCTTCATTAATGTCCAGATGCCTCCATAATCTTTCCCTCCAGCATCAAAAGTTTGAACATTGTTTTTTATATTCTCAGCAACTTTCCAGGCTTTTGCAGTAGTAAACCACATTTTCCAGCAATGAGTTTACAGTTGAAAATTATGGAAATAAGCTTTTCTTGTTCACACTGATTTTTGTGTAATATTGTCATTTCATTTCCTCATTCCTTATTTCTTGATATATTGCTTACTCAAGACCACATGGAATGCTGGTGCTCACAAACTTTCTGGATTACTTCAACTTGCAAGGTCGTAGCTTACAGGGGAAGAGTGTCTTTCTCCCCTACTTCATTTATCTTATGCATTTGATAGCATTTTATTAATAGCGTACTGCCTTCAGAAGTGGGCTTCATAAATGTTCTGTCTTTGGTGCTCATCTTACACTGTATCAAAAAAATTATATCACAAGCTGTCTGCTGGGACAAATCCTGTACCTTCTGATTCTTAGGCCTCCTGCAAAAAGTCTGTAAGATCTACCTCACCTACACCTCCTCATCATTCCAGTGATGATATTTTGGTTCTTCAGCTATGGGATATTAATGACTCCTTGTCGCGGGGGAGAGTGGTTAAGGTTTCACGGTCGCTCAAAGAATCACCACCAAAGATATGAGGGAAAGGTGATTTTTAATATGAGTTTGTAAAAAGCGCGACTTTACAGAATTTGATGGCAAGATTCACTCTCTTACTTACTGTGTGAAGGGAATGTGAAAGGGAATTGGGTCAGAGTGGTGCTTAGGTGCAACTGTCACAGTGAATGGCGG
>VZSC01017418.1:362122-441510 GCA_013398225.1 Steatornis caripensis | reverse complement strand
ACAGGCAGGGTCGTAGAGTGCCCAATTATCCCATCTCTTTGTTCTCATATGCTGATGAATGATCTGACATTGCTATGTGGCATGTTAGTAGGGGAAAGCGGGGCCTACACCACAACACTCCTTGATATCCTCCTTGCAAGTTTTTAAGCTTTGCCTGTCTTTTGTTGCTATCATGCTGTTGAGTGATTCACACATACATGTTCTCTGCCTCAATAAAGATCACATTCCTGAGCAGCTTGTTAGGACAACTGGCACGTTATGAATGAAATTCTTATCCCAGAAGACCTTTTGAGACAACAGTTCATCATCATCTTGGTGGCTTCTGTTACAGTTGTATTCTGCAGGGCACCCAAGCTGATAAGACAGTGAAGAGGTTTTATACAGAGAGTAAAAGTCTAGAAGAAAGGAAAATTAAGTCCCGTTTTTCTTTCATCTGTGAGATATCATGACACCTCCAGGTGGATGGTTAAGATCCTTCAGAAATGCAAAAATGCTCATCACTGAACAGTGATCCCAGTACTGTATTAGACCAGGTATTCCAAAGACCTAGACTGTCTTCCTCTTCCTCTGTACTGAAGCCTTTGAATTGACCATTAATATCACCAACTTCTTGCTTACCAGTATTTACTTCTGCCTTAGTCTTCTTAGTCACAGTGATGTCTTCTTCCTTAGGAACAACCCAGTATCTCTGGTTTTGCCTCTGGTATCATAACTCTGAAGTGTGACTTCTGCTCTCTTCCAGAAGTCATCTTGCTTTTTGGTATAACCTTCTTCATACACGAGGTTGGCCTGTATATTGTACACAATTCCATATGTGTTACACAATTCTGTATACACATTACATTATTAATATACATTAATATATACATTATCACATTATTAGGGAATGTTGTCACTACACATCAGTTAAGCATTTTATACTGGAAGCTACCTTAAGAAGTATTTTTTAGTATCCTTAAAATTTCAGCAATAGCTTGCAGAATGGAGTGGTCCCGGTTTGGGTTTGTTTTTTTTTTTCTTTTGGTCTGTCATCATAGCAAAGCATTACCTGTCCTATACGGCTTGGGGATTTTGTTTGTTTGGGTTCGGTTGGATTTTTTTAGTTTGGAGGTGGTTTTTTTTTTGCTATGGAAAATATATCTAGTTTAAAAACTCCATCTTCTGGAGAGCCACTGCAACTACAGCTAACTTATCTTAAAAGTGTGCTTTTCAAATTCATTTTTCAGAATGATGTTATTTGACAGCAACTCTTCATTATTTCTTGGAGGCACTTTAAATTGTTGGTGCTTTCATACTGAATTACTGGCCTACATCACATTCTATTCAGTGTGATACTAGGGCTTAGTGAAAGATTGTATGTTTTATTCCTGTGTGTGCAAAAAATGTAGACCTGAAAACTTCTGAAGTTAGTTCAGCTGTTACTATGATGAAATCAGCTCTGCTCTTGATTTATCCCAGGCCCTTAATGAAATATTTTCCCATTCCTTGTGCTGTGTACTATCGATATTTATCATAATTCCTGCAGTAACTTAAGGTTTTACAGTACAATAGGTAATATTATTTTCTTAAACCAATATTGTTCCAGTGAAACCAAATCAAGATTGCACCAGTGTGAGTGATTTGGCAGGTGTTCTTTCTTTTTTGGTCTTTCCCGAAGTCCATGTATAAATATGGAATAATTTTAGTACTGAAAACTGCAATCCTCTTCAGTGTGCAGAACAGGCAAAGTACAAGCCCAGCATCCTGTTAACTGGGTCTTAGTCCTGTTTTCATTTTTAGGTCGGTAGGTAATTCGTCTGCGGCCTCCTTGCTGACACTGCTCATAGAGTTAACTATTGGTACTTGTGACGGTGGTGTGCATGATGTGGGCCCTTGTTTACTTGTAGGTGGACTGAAAATGCAGTTGAATACAGGCCAGTAGACAATGTCCAAATGGTAAATTATTGTCACTGCCAATAAACATTGGCCACGGACCAGTGGCCTGCTAGTGAACACTTCTAGTCTTAAATGCAATTGCCCGAGTGATTAAGTAATTCACTTGTAAGGCTGTGGGGTTTTGTTTTCTTATGTAGCATTAGCATGTACATGACTTGAGATAAATTGTGATCGTTGTATGAGTGTGTGTGTATTAAGGAATAAATCTGGGCTATATTGGAGGTTGCAAGCATTTTTTCTGTTAAACGCAGTGAGACATGAGTTGATTCTTTTATGATTCAGAGAAACTCTTAGGTTTTATTCAAAAGCCTGCTCAAGTTAATGAGAGAGTTTTTTCACAAGTTTCAGGTTTTTTGGATCATGTCCATAGCTGTTCTGTGAGTCTCCTATCTCATCCCTGAATGCTAAGGAAAAAAAAATAGAAAAGAACATAAACAGCCTCATGGAGAGAAAGTTCATTTAGGGGCTGTTTCTCAGCTTGAGTTGACTTTCTTGATATTTAAGTAATTAGAATCCAATAATTAACAGAATGCCAGTAGATAATTATTCTCGCTACTAGAAGAATACCTAAATGTATGCTTTAAGCGGTCAGAAGCAATACAGTTCATAAAAGGGAACTCATTTAACTCCTGTATTTTCTTTTTTGATTCATATTTGTTGATGCTTTTCTTTCTTATTCCTTAGAGAAGATTTAGATGAGGAAATACTATGCATCCATGAGAATAAATGAGGATGAGGGTTAATCTCACATGTATTCTTTTTATGGTTAATATTATCTTGTAATCATTTATTTTAAAACAAAATTAAATAAGGCTTGATGTTTCAAACAGCCCTTTACACCATATCTGAATTTTGTGCATTAATCATGACTTCCATTTAGCACTCAGCAACTATAACAACACACTATGTGGATAGCTAGTAGTGCAGATTTTAACTTAAATAATTTCATATTAAAATGTTTGGTTCCATTTTCTACTTTTCTTTCTCTTCCAGATTTTTCAGTCTTACTAAACCTTTTCAGATGCTCTGTTCTATAATGGGATTATATTGCTTAAATTGATTTCTATACTACATAATACAGATGTGTACAAAGTAGTGAACAGGATTTCTTAGGTTGCCTACACTGTATTAAGATTAATGCTTTGTGTGCTGATTTTCTAATTTCCTCCCAGCTATTATGAAACGAGCAAACAACATAAAATACATATTTGTATGTAGAATTAGAAAATATAATTGAACTACATTTGATATCTGAGATATTTATTTAGAATTGATTGTACACAGTAATGTGTATATGCTGTATGTGTGTATATATTCCAAATGCTTTAAAAATAATTTGTTGTGAATTGACCATGAAAATTAATCTTCTTCATCTTGAAAGCTGTGTTTTCATCTTCTTCACCAGTTTGTTTTTAGGTCTTCATGATGCCATGTTCTATTTGATCTGTCTGGTTCCACTTTGCATTGCAGTCATACAGATCCTGACATGGACTCCCTTTTCAATCCAGAATAGTCATATGACAACTGTACGCTAAAGATCTAACAGCTGGTCAGTAAATCTTCTGCTGAACTACCACAAGTTAGTATGTTTTAAATGTGAAAAGGAAAAATTGCATTAAATGGACTATTGGACCGAACACAGTTTGAGCCATTTCAGTACAGTTGCATTCTTCAGTCTATATGGACTATAACAAGGTCACATTCAGCCTTAATGCTGAACCTGCACAGAGTTTTCTCTAGTTCAGTTGTTTGCCTTTAATGGGCTTTATCCTTAATCACTAAATAAAGTCATTTCTGATATATACCGGTCACTGTTAACTCCTTTGAAGAATGCAAATGGCAGATCAGGTAAAGGAATCCCAATCCAGCACCTGGAATTCAAGGGAACTGTATTTTCTTAAGCATACTGAAAGATGGTGGATGAATTTTGCCATGCAGAATCTGGAAGAGCCTGGTGGGCATCCTTCACGGATGGCAGGGAGATGAAGAGAAAAATTTAGATGATGTCTAGCTGACCAACATCAACACAAATCTGACAGCTACCACAGGAAGAGCCAAGAGTAATTAACTACCCTGTAAAAGTCTGTGTAAGGCTAAAGAAGAAAAAGATTAAAATGCTGTTCCATAAGGTGTTGCTGGATATGGAAAAAGCTCCAAACGTCCTCACTGGCTTTCCAAATGTCTCAAATTGGTGGTAGGTAGATGCAGTTTTCTGGGGTTAAACAGGAAAATTATTTTGAAGGTATTGTATTGTTAGTACTTCATACAGAATGTCACTGTGGTAAGAAAAACATTAGCATATGGATGTAGTACTGTTCAGTTGGACAAATCTAAGCTCACACATGCTGAATGAAACTCTGCGTGCTTAGTGTTACATTGGCAAACTCATTTGATGTGCTGACAGTTGAAGTTAATTTTTGATTAATCGAGTTGAAATTAGTTATTTCTGATTAATTCTTACAAAAATCTTTTCAGTTAAGATTTTAAATAGTTCCTGTGATTTTTGTGAAATAAAGTTTTTTTGACAAAATTTCAGAAACATTGAATCCTCTCTTTATGTCACACATGCTGTAACGGTAAGATACATTTGCGTGTTTACAAGTACTCCTGTTTAATAAATACTCTTTTTCCTCCAGTATATCCACCATGTGACCGTGTAATGATAGATAGCTTAAGTATAATACAATCACTTCATTTTTGTTCTTTGTTTTGCCTGGGTAAACATAATTTTAGAAGCACCTTTTTTCAGAGTGCCAGTCACTTGAAAGTACAAGTATGTATCCTGATTTTGAAGCGCTGAGCCAGCTCATTTCTAAGGCTCTACATTTATCGTGATAGGTAACTTGGAAAAGAAAGGAATATAAGAAGTTGCCCTGCATTTTGGTGGACGCTCGCATAATTTAATGAAGAGGTATGAGATTTGAAATACCAGTGTTGAAAAAAAAGTCTTCTATGCCTCAGTTTTTACATTTGCAGAATAGAAACAGTGTTGTTTCCTTGCCTTTTTTGAAGTGTAAAGTGCTTTCAAAGCGATGACTGAAAAAAGCAGGATAGCATCGTTAAATATTTAGAAATCCAAATAAACCCTTTGATAGGAATATGAAGATTTATGTTAAAATGTAAGAAGTCAGAAGTGCCATGAAGTTTTAAGTTGCATTATCTGTTTTTTATCTCTGTCTTGTCAGAAATACCGTTATTCATTTGCATTGTACATGCTAATAGCATTATGTACACATACTAGCATCGCTTCTATTTACATATCCAAAGAATATTTACACAAATATCAGGGCAGATACAGACTGTGTGTTTAGATTCTGAATTTTAAAAGATTGACTGCATTGTATGTATGAATTTTCTGCCTGAAAGGCAGAAGGAGCAAAAGCTGAAGGACAAAAATCTGAAGGAATTTAAGTTAATGTAATTTTTAATGCGTGTCTTCTCCCTGACAATTCCTTTAAAATGGTAGTAAATAACTTAAAATAGTTTTATTTTTCTTTACTGTTTCTGTATTTCCTAAATTTCATATGTGCATCCTATGCATAGAATATATATTTTGATAGGTGAAAATGTGATTGTTCCACAAATAGAGTTTCTTAGATTACTGTGTGTATTACATAGTTCTAAAATTAAATTATTAGAACATAGTGTACAACTGGGAGAGTGCTGTGCTATACAACAGGAAAGCTGGTAAGTGGTTTTAGGAGTCAAAATTGTACCAAGAATTATTTGAAATTATGAGAATTGTTTTTTCTGTAAAGTGCTTGATAAATATACTAGTTTATTTGCTGAAATAAAGAGTAAGGGGTGAGATGACTGAAGGCACAGTTTGAATAGCTTCTATAAACTGCTGCATCTTTAGAATTAAGATAGGAAAAGTAAGCAGTCAGCACTTTCTAAGCAAGACAGCCTTAAGGTGTGAGAGATTAACGGTGTCGAATAAACTAGTTTAGAAAACAAATCTGAGAAATAAAAACGATTTAATATGTAAAAATAATAATTTTGCAATTTTATTATTCTCCCATTTGTCTGTCCTATTTCTCTTGCTGTAAGGGCAGGAAAAAAGTGTCTTTCATCGCACCGATAGTCAATCCAAAAAACGGACTGCAAAACTGCTTTAAATTCAGGAGGCAGTCTTATTACAAGAATAGAAGGTTGGCAGTATGTTATGATTGACATCGCTTATTCTCCATTCTTTGTCACCCACTCAACTTTGTTATCCTCTGCTAAACCTACATGATTGCTTTCGGCCATGAATCAAGTAAAGGATGATCAAAGGCAAAAGTTCAGTGTCTTGCAACAGCTGGTTTCTCTACTTTCTCTCCTTATTAGTTAATAGTATCTGAGCTTGACGTCCTGCCGCTGGAAAAATGCCCCAATTTAATCTTGATAATTTAAGAGTGTATAAAATAGTCTCATAACTGATAAAGAGGATTTAAGTGTGTATAATATAAATTATGAAATGCTGTGATAACTTCAGGGAATGAGGAATTTGATTATCAAATTCCATTCTTAGAGTTTCTCTATAAATTCTGAGAATTTGGATCTTAATACAGTGAATCAAAAATCAATAGGTAAAAGTATCTACTAGATGTCTGAGGATGTTATCTAATAGACACCAGAGAATGTTAGTCTAATACGGTAGTAATGTAACATAAGGTTAGTGATAGACTGAAAACATTGAATAAATTACAACAAAGCATATTTAATTTTAAGTAGGAAAAAATTAGATTTCTGTTTTGTGGAGCTTACAGTCCTGCCTCTGTTCTCATCTTGTACAAAATGACCTTCCCAGTCTCCTGCTGTGCTGATTTTGGAACTGCTCAGTAATTTATGAATATACTATGTTGACACGGCTAGTGGGATGTTTACATTTGAATACGGTTGTACAGCTTAATGGGGGCTGTCAGGGAAGACAAGTGGGAAGGGGAAGAACAGTTAAGATAAGCCACATCTCCACAAATGCTTCTCTGCTCTTTCTTACAGAATTAAGCCAGCTCAGGAAAAAGCTCAGTAACACATGCAGTCAGAAGAATTCTAGCTGGTTTTGTAAAGGAACATAGAACTGAGACTGGTGGGAGTCGTCTCAGAGAGCTGGGCAGACCCACAGCTGGATTTCCTGGGTCATCTTTAGGGGAGAGGAGGTTAGATAGGTATCTATGTTTATCTTAAAAGCCCTCTTTCTGGTAATCACTTTCTTACTATTGTTTAAATAATAGAAGGGAGAGTTGTTTTATTGCCATACGTGATCAGGAAAATTGCAGATTTACAGCCTGGAATATGTGAGGCTGTGCAGCCAGCCCTGTCACTGTGAATCTTGTTCCAGAAGACCAGGCTTCTTGTCATCGCCGCAAAGCAAGTGCAGGCTGTGTTAAAAACGCTCCTTCCTAGGTAGCTATTCAAACCCTTTGGGTATGTTTTGGCCCTTTTGGACCCCAGGTATTCAGTCAATTATAGAAATTTTCCACAGAGAGAAAGAAGAAACACTACCTAAATAGTTGAGGAGAAAGTAGAAAAAAAGTGATTCATTTATTTCTGGAAATGCTCTCCCAGCACACTAATTGCTTTGAATGATGTATGTATACATTTATACAACAAATAGTTTTCTGAGATTGTCCAGCAATTGGTTACAATTCCACCAACCTATATGCAAATGACAATACATCAAAATTATTACCTATATATTCATGAATAGTGTGTTCTTCGTAGCCTCTTGACAGAAAAATATGCTTAGTATACAATTTAGTATACAACTACTGCAGCAGAATATTAATGACAAACCTAACACCGGGTAGGAACTTCGAAAAATCTCAGGTTGTATACTAACAACGCAAAGACAAAAGCTAGCGTATTTCTTAATTTATTTGGTATGCAATTCATTATCTGTATTTTACATGTGATAAAATTAAGATATGTTTCCCTGTGAATGTGTAACTAACCTGAAGCAATTTTATGCATTGGTTTACACACTGTGAGCGGATGTCTGTTTAAAAAGTAGGAAATTTAGCTTTTGTCATTTTGGATTTTGATTATGAAGTTGTTTTATTCCTGAGGGAAAAAACAAGCTAATATTTCTTTACAAACAAGAACATATGTAGAAAGGAGAGTCCTAATCCCAAACCAAATAAAAAGAAATAGACCAAAAAGGCATCTTACCCCATCTAGCTATTGGAGAGAAAAAAATCTTCATGTGGAAAACTGTCTCAAGCTCTCATTTCAAAAACTCCTCAAGGAGGTTAAACATCAGTGAAAATGAACCAAACATAAAAGTCCTCTGGCAATATTTTGTCGTTGCTCTGATTTTGCTGATTTCCCAGGATAAGCAAGGTTGGGTGTGATTAGTGCTTGATCAGAGGATCTTCAGGTAGAAGGCAGGATCCCACGGTGGTCTGACTTCCAGTGTCATACTTACCAGGAAATGAAGGGCCTAGCCTCCCGCCTTTCAAATCTGATCAGAAGGAAAGATGCCAATTGTTTGTGGTTGTTAAGAAACACTTTTCTGAGATTAGGGATGATAACCCTGATGCCATACTCAGCTGGAATTTGATTAATGCGATAGGCTCTGTCTAGATTTTCTGTCAGCTGCAATTGGGTACAGTATTCCTTGCTTTCCATGCTATTACCACAACTAACCTATGTTTATTAGAGCATGAGAACAGTGATGCCTCACCCAAACCCACAGTGACTACGGCTTTTGTTTCAGCAAAGGCACATGCTGCTGAAAAGCCAAAAGATTTTTATTCAGCCTGACCTGTCCCAGATGAACATGTTTCAACAAGCATTGTCCATTTGAGGCTAGTCTTCCTCTGCAGGGTACTATTTGCATTAAGGATACGTTTTTATCCACTAGTCTCCACCATGTCCCACTGCATCCCCATGCACAGAAATAGGACACAGGGGCCTGACGCTGAAGTTCTTGTTTCCCTGCCTAAACGATGACTTCTCCTTCCCCTGCATGCACAACCCACAGCTTCAGGAAAAACCCCCTGGATCAAGGGCCTTTGATCCTTCCATGCAGTGACCCATCTCCCGCCGCAGAGCCAAGGCTGTAAGTTTTGTAAACCAGCTTTGATAGAACATAACGTTGCAGAAATTCCACCTGAGCAATAAGGTTTGCTCTAAGCCCTTGCAAAATAGTTATTTGCAAGAAAAATTGAACTGCCTGAGGACATGAAGCCAAATTTTGTATTTCAAACAGTTGTAGTCTTTCATCTGCAAACAAGCCCCTTTTGAAGAGCGAACCCTGTAATGCCCCAATTTATCTTTAAATGTATGTGTGTTTGGTTTTTTAGGCATCTCGACACCTTTGTGCCTATTGACCTCGAATTTCTGTGTGCGGAAAAAACCTGAAGATAACGGAAGCTAACCACAGGTCTGTGTGAAGCACCGCTTCCATCTTTGGGCATTTACCGTTGTAGCAGCCAAGAATGTCTCAAATCGAGGAACTACTCTGCAAATTTGAACCTTAATTAAAGGAAGGTACTCATTTCAGGGAGGTCCTCTAGACCCACACGAACCCGAACTACCAAGGCAGCGTGTGGACGATGCCGGGCAGGGGCGAGGGCCGCGAGGGCGGCAAAGACAGCGACGGGAGGCCCGCGGCCGTGGGGCCCCTTCTCCTCATGCGCGCGCCCTCGGGGTCCACCCGCGCCTCCCGCCCAAGGCGCTCTGGGCACGCGCAGCCCGGGTGACAGGGCGGCGCCAAGCACGTGCGCGCCTGAGGGAGCCGGCGCGAGCCCTTCTGAGGCGGCGGGGGAGGGGGGAGCCGGCCGTCCCGCAGCTGCCGCCGGGGACCGGAGCGGGGAGGAGGGAGGGGCACGGCCGAGCCGCCGCCGTGCCCCGCTCCGGTTTGAAAGCACCGCCCCGCGGCCCCACCCGCCCCGCGCCGCGGCCCCGCCCGCCCTGTGATTGGCGAGAGCAAGGGAGGCAGCGGGTGCGCGCCAGGCCCCGGCGTGTCGCAGCGAAGCCGTCCGGCCGGCCCCCACTGCCGCGCCGCCGCGCGTTCCGCCCTGAGCGTGTGTGCGGGCCCCGGAGCCGAGCCGAGCCGAGCCGGGCGAGTTGCGTGCTGCCGGCGCCGCCGCTGCCATGGAGAGGGGAGGCGGCGGCAGCGGGAGAGGGTGACTCCGCGCCCCTTCCCCCGATGAGACTGTGGCTGAGCTGGCTGGGCTGCTACACCCTGTTCCTGTGGGTGCTGAGGAGGAGGATGTGGTCTGGCCCTGCCAGGTACCTGAGGAGCCCTTTATCCAGGTCCCTCTACGTGAATATGATGGGCAGCCACAGCCAGCCAGCCCTGGGCGCCAGGGAGAACCACCAGGTACAGCCCCAGAGGCAGCCGCCCTTCCCGCCCCTCCCTTCCCCCACCCCGCCTTCCCTCCTGGTGCCCCGTGGGGCCGGGCCGGGCGGGGGCTCCCTGGCGCCGGCAGGCACAGGGGCCTCCCACCCGCCGACCCCGGGGAAGCCGGGGAGCTCCGCCGGGGCAGCGGGGTGGGGCGGTCCTCGTCCGCCGGGGAGCGCTGAGGTAGCGGCCGCCGCGAGCGAGGTGTGGGGAGCGGGGGATCCCGGTGAGGGCTGAGGGGGGCACCGGGCCGGGCTGCGCCAGACAAAGAGAGGGAACAGCTCGGTCCTCCCGGTGAGAAAGTTGACCTGTGCCCTCCGCGTGAAATGCGACCGTGAGCCTGCTGGGGGGTGAGGTGAGGTACTGGGGCTGAAGAGGCGCAGGGGAAGGCAGTCGGGGCTGCGTGCCGGCGGAGCGTGCCGTGGGCTCGGGTGTCCGAGCGGGAGGGTGGTCGGAGCGAGTGCGGCGGTAACGGCGGGCTGGGGAGCCAGCGCGGTGTCCCGAGACCGGTAATGCATCGGGTTGGTGTCAGAGCTGCTCCTGAGAGACGTAAACCTTCGTCTTGCGATTTTACTGGTGAGCTCTGTGAGTAAACACCACTTGAATGAAGTTTGCAGGTGGTGTTGAACGGAGTGGGTTTGTAATCACAGAGATGTTTTAATTAATACTCATGTGTCCAGAGGAAAATTTTAAAAAGTGAGCAACTGGGAAACTGCAAAGCTCACAGAGGCCTTGGAATAGTGGCAAACTAGAAATGGGTTTGCAATGTGATACGACTGCAATAAAAGGTTAGTGCTATATTTGGGCAATATAGGCATGTGGATCAGTACTTTGTGGAGAAGTTAGGGGCTATACCCTTGCAATACAATGGTTATGTGATACGATTGCATTTGGAATATGTTTCGATCTGCACTATGTTTTATCAAAATGCTACTGAAAATCTGACAGGAGTTCAGAAGGGCTAATAAAAACTCTTAGTGCTGAAGGAAGATACTGACTTATTCTGAGTAAAATATACAGAGCTGAGCTAATGAAGAAGACAGAGCATAAATACTTGAGGACTGCTGTACAAAGGAAGAACATAATTATGCATCATAATTCTTCAAGCTGATCCATTACTGGAGCTCTTTTAGCGCTCTTGGTGGACACTTGACACCCAGAATCTTGCTAGTGAGTGAATGTATTGCTGGGGTTTAATGATTATCGTCTGCTGGTGGATCATTCAGTACATAAGTAGGATGACAAAGAGAAGCAGAATTTAGATTTACAGAACTTCCTCTGGCAAACAAAGAAAATCTGAAAGTCTTTTGTGGTGTTAAAAACTGTACTAGAAAGACAAGTCAACCAAGGAAATGTGTTGTGGAGATGATTATGTCATTCACAGGTAGACGGTCTGCAGTGGATACTCTCCATTTCTAATTTATTGGATCTAGATTCTAAAATGAAAATATTGATTATTTAGTATAGTGAGATTTATGCTTACTGAGTTTGTAGGTTTACTCATAAGTAAAGATTGCGTGTTGAGGCCCCAGGTGTGTTCACTCTCGCAGTTTTACTGATTTCATTAGTTTTATGTAAGCTCGCTAAAAGAACATTTCCTTTCTTTCACTAATATTAGGCAAAAGTTGTCAATAATAATTTTTTACTATAACAAAGGTCAATATATCTTTTCAGATTTTTGTTCTGTAGTTTTTGTACTATTCTGCTGTAAGACATTGATATACTTTCTGTCATGAAACTAGTGGCCTGAAAAGGGCTCTTCATATATTGTACATGGAGGAAAACAAAAGCAGTTTCTGAGGAAGTAGTTCCAGAATTAAGCCATCTTTCTCCACTTTCATTATTTGAAATTTGGATTGGGTTTATCCTGTGTTGCCTTTTTTTCCCCACCTACCCATAGTTTGCTATCATTGCTATTATTCACTAGTGTTATATAGGTAGTTGCCAATAGCCTTCTTGGCAAGATTAACCATGAAGAGGAAATTAGAGGAGGTCTGAGAAGAATACCTAATTTCTGGAAGCAAGCTTCTCTTCTCACAGTTGTCACCATCATTGTTCTGCCCATGATTATGTCAATATATATCAGTATCTAGAAGTCTTAAAGACAAGAATTGTAGGACTGTTGTTTGCCTTGGTCCAATCTTGGAACTACAGGTGACAGAGTTCAGTGCAGAACCACTGCTCAGGTACAGCAGACATATGTAGTCATATTGCTTATGGAGTAATGCCTGTGTTTCCCAAAGCTTTGATAGTTGTATGCGTTTCCTTCTGGATTGAAAACAGCAACACATTGAAAAAGGCAGATCATCTGAGCCACTCCAAACCTGTTCGGTGTAGCGAGGCAGCAGCCCCATGAATGAACCTGACACATACCCCAGCGTGCCCCTCAGCTCCATGGGATTGTTCGCTTCTGCCAGGCTCTTGAAATTGGCTTCTGAAGATGGATGGAGAAAGTACACAGGCGGCTGCTTTACTGGTTTTTCACAACTTGCTGAGGATGCCTTTTGGGAATCACTGGCCTATGCTGATTTATTCAAGTATCACTGCACAGCAGTGAGAGAAGACCTAAACTGGTAAATCATCAGTCTTGGGGATCCCTGTGCCAGGCTATGTCGTATGGTACAGACTTGCGCAAAATCTGGCGTTTAGAGGAAAGGATCACTTACTTGTGCTACCTACAAGTGTGTTTGAAAGTACAGTTGAAAGCCTGATTCTGTCAGAAATGTACCCATTATGCAAGTGGTTTTCAAAGTAAACATAAGCAGACATATCTTTGTGCCTCGGCTGATGAAGGATCTTGATGTCCCTTGCTACTTTGGGTCAGTGTTTGATGGAGCCCCTGTTTATGAATCTGGCATAATGATCTTGATGCAGCTGTCTACTCCCCTCTGCTTGCTGGCACTGTTACTGTGAAGCAGCAGGACCGTGGAATAAGAATCCTGTTCCATTATTATTTGTATTACAGTACTGACTGGAAGTCCCATTGCACTGAATGCTGTGTAAACATGCATTAAGTGACTGTTCCTCTCCCAACAAGGTACAATAAATGTGAAGGGATCAGGATATGAGCATATGTTTTGCATAGTATGGCTATAGACACAATCTTGGCTGTTTGATTTAACAGGGGAGTTACCCCAGCTGACCATTTGCTGTCCTTCTACGTAAGTTTCTGCAAGATTCTGTTAAAACTCTCCATTTCTCTTTAAGATACTTACAACTCCCTGTCTGCACAACAAACATGTTGCCCGATTAAGGAACATTATTGCAAGATCTAAGGGGAAGACGAGAGTGTTAGCTGTAGGGAATAATTCTTGATGTTAGAAAACAGACACAATGGCATTAAAGATTCTATGAGAAGCGCTGATGATAACTCTGCATAAGCTCAGGAGAGTGAAAAATAATAGTGGTGTTCTTAATTAAAATTACATTTTAAAAACTTTTTTCTTGTAATTTCTGCACATTGAGTGGGGGGAGTTCTTAGCTTGGCTTTGCAGCCTAGCAATGAGCAACCTTTTGAGTTTTATTATCAGTACTGCCATTCCAGAATGCTGCAGCATTAGAGGCATTTGCTGGAGGTGCAGAAGGTGGCTGTGAGGATCCTGAAATACCATAATTTCTATAGGTTTGCCTTGTTTTGCACAAGTTTTTTGCATTTAAAATAATGTAAAGCAGGTTTTAAAGAAGGGGTTTAGATATGCCTTACATGTGGTTAGTAAAATGTTAGGATATTGGATGGTTTATTACTTTTCCAGCTAGATTTGATATCAAAAAGTAGCATTCTTTTTCTTCACAATTAATTGAACAATAGGTTGCATATCAGAGTTAGTTTAGTTTGTATAGGAGTAGTTGTTACCAAGTAACACAAGATAAAAGGAATCATTGGCTCACTTTAGCTTGGGCTTTAGATTTTACCAATATAAAAGTATAGAACTGCCTTTCAGCTGGTACTGACGACTTCCTAGATGTGGGAACATGCTCCTTTGTTTAGTAGAGATTCTGGGAGGCAGCTTCATAGACATCATTGTTTTGAAAGACTTGTGAACCTGCTCGTTGGTACTGGTAAGTGCAGAAACAGTCCAGCAATGCTGTAAGACAGACAAGCTGTGGTCTAAAGTATTGATTGGATTCTTTATCTCCTTTCCTGAAAAAATACTGCAAATGCATTTGCTCATTTCTTTTCAGAGGATGCCTAGGGAAAGTTGAGAATGAGTTGGAAGATAGAAAACAATGTTATCCCACTTCTTACTATTTTATTCAAATCTAAGTTAAATTAATCCTGAAGCTTGTTGAAAAGTCTGTAGGAAAAACTAAATTTCTGTTTATGGAAATTGATATTAGCCTTCCATGTATTCAATTTTTTTTAACTACTTTGGTTTTATATTGCTGAACTTTTTAATGTTCCTTTATCTCTTTCTCTAGTGGTATTTCTGCAACACAGAACAGTTGTCTGAATCACTTCAGCCTATTTTTGTCCAGAGTTACCTTGACCAAGGAACACAAATCTTCTTAAACAACAGCATTGAGAAATCAGGCTGGCTGTTTATCCAGCTCTATCACTCTTTTGTGTCCTCAATTTTTAGCCTCTTTATGTCTAGAACATCTATCAATGGGTAAGTGAAAAGTCAATCTTAGGTAAGCTAAATACTGTTTGGATTTAGAGTTTCCAAGCATTTAGCCCTGCCTCTTGATCTGTGAGCTTTTCTTGAATTTGTAGTTTTCCCTTTGCTAGTCTAACAGATCTGAAATGCCCTGCTGTGCCCTTCATGTCCAACCTTCTTAATTGACGAACACCATTTCCAGTATGGGGGGGACAGAGGAGGTAACTGCAATTAATAAGAGACAGTTGGAGGCCTCTAATTGTATTTTATAACCATTGCTTGTATTAATTTCCTTCTGAATAAGAGAGTTGTTCTCTTTGTATTAGACAATGTATCCCTCTTCCCTCTGCTTTCTTTGCCCCCGGCCTTGCCCTGCCCTGCCCTTTACCTACTGCCTTATCTATACCAGTTACTGTTGTGATTGTCCTTGTTGAAGGTGACTGTCTCCAGTCAGTTCTGTATTGCATCTAAAACTCTTCCTACTAGAGAGTGTGTGCACATCCGCTGCAAGCCTAGGCAGATTTCTAAACAATGCAGAAGTTGGCCAAGCGTTGTGTCTGGTAACAGTAATACGGAAGAGAATTCTGTCCTTTCTCTTATTTTGTAAAACTTAATTTCACTTCAATTTGTGTGTAAGCTGTACTTGAACAGGTAACTTCTCATATACCATGTTTGACTGATGAAACATCAGGAAGGCAGGAAAAGAGAAGTTTATAAACCAATATTCTCCTAGTCTTATTGCATCACTCTCTTCGTGGCTGCAGGGGAGTTTAGCTGTTTGTGAGTACTTTAGTATTTTTTGCAAAACAGTCAGTGCCTTTTTTTGCTCGCATCACCCCATTCAGACATATGTTTATCAGCTTATCAGTTTTGACCTTATGAAGAATGCATTTTGTTACATTTACCCGATTTCTCCAGCATCCCCACCTCTGCACCTGCTACATACTTCTGCACAGTCTGGTATGAGGATAGTAGCTGTCTACTAAGACTAGAAAAATAATATTTTTCCTTGTTTTCTAACCAGATGACTTTATGAGCTTCCCTGCGGTGTTAGTTACTTGTAGCTTTATATAAAGGTTCCTTTGGTCTCCTCTTCTTCTTTTCGCTTCCATTTTTTTTTCAAAGGCTCTCCAGTGCTTTGAATAACACCTCATAGTGCTGCTAGGAATAATAGCTATGAGCCAATTATACACTGTGGACTGACACAAGTGTGCTGCATGGGGCTCTACTCAAATTGGCTGTACTCTGTTTATTTTTATACACTGAATATCCTGCTTCAGTTTCTTCTATATGACTGTGTATACGCTATCCTTTTTGTTTGTTTGTTTCTTCGATTTTAGTACAGTCAATCTTTCCTAGGCTGTCTCCTTTTCACATTTTTTTATTTCTTGATTCTTTTTATCTTTGTTTACCTTTTTTTCCCCTTGAACATAAAAGATTTCTGTTTGTTGTCTTTAAGTTTAACCTGCTATCCAACGTTAGTTTAAAAAACAGTATTTATCTGCGTTCAGTCTGTTACTGACCAGTTCTTTTTCCTCTGCTTGTTCTCTTAACTCTTTCATCTTCTGAATTCTGCTATGACAGCTGAAATCTGTCACTATGTAGTCTTCAAACGGTTATGGGCGGGTATGTCCCTGACTTGATCCATAAGGAATCTGACTGTCACCTCTACCCAATTCCTTAATGAGTTGCCTATTTTCTGTTCCACAGCTCTTCATGTTGAATGCAGGATCTGCAGATAGCAGCAAAAGCCATTGTAACATACAATTAAAAAAATGTCTTTGCCACTCCAGCAGTGTTATTACCCCCATCCTTTCTTTAAATCTGTTCCCTGGCTTCCCTCCTAGTTCCACATCCTATTCCTCATTCATTTTACATACTTCTGTGTCTGCGGCCATTTTATTTCCTCTGCTATTTAATCTTTTTTTTTTTTAAGGTAGATGGCAGAGATTCAAATCTGCAAATGTGACAAATAAGGTTCAGCCTTTATCTTTCCCTCTCTTTCTCTCCCTCCTCCTTTTTTTTTTTAATACGATCATTTTCTTGAGCTGCATGCCGTGTGCTCTTCCTTACCTAATCAAATTCCTCCTGAAGTCTTATCCACTGTAACTGCATGTGGCTATGTGTTTGATCTCTGACAAGTGCAAGGCAAGTTGAACTGGATTTAAAATGTATCTGAGCAGTGATTTTGTCTACTATTATGTGTGACTGGTTGCTGCCAAAGCACATTCTAAATTAAATCACTTAATTATCCTTGCTTTTAAAGTTTGTACAAAATTGGTCATTTCTCGCTTTTACATTTCAGGCTGCTGGGAAGGGGCTCAATGTTTGTGTTTTCCCCAGAACAATTTCAAAGACTGCTTAAAATAAATCCAGAATGGAAATCCCACAGACTTCTCGATTTAGGAGCTGGGGATGGAGAAGTCACTAAAGTCATGAGTCCTCACTTTGAAGAAATCTATGCCACTGAATTGTCTGAAACTATGATATGGCAGCTTCAGAAGAAGAAATATAGGTATTGTACTGAATGCTTCTTACATCCTTTATATCAGACATTACAGCAAAGTAATCTATTTGTAATATTTGATGGATGTTCAATATTTTCGGTCAATTCCTTTATTGTTTGATTGTTATAGAAAAGGTTAACCTGTACAAAAGCAGCAAAACAAACATATCTGATGTTCCCTCTTACCAATGCTTTTTTTATGTGAATGTTCCCTGTTATCAGTTAAGACAAAATAGGCAACAACCATTTTGAAGTGTCTTTCTCCATAGCTTGCGTAAATTGCTTTAATCAAGGGAATCAGGAACATGAAAGTCAGATGAACAGTCTAACTGAACAGTCCCAAATTGCAAGAGGAAGACACAGGTAGTGCAGAAAAAGCAAACTGAATCCTGGTAATAGGGATACTTCAACAATCTGTGTCTAATCCCACAGTATAGACAACTGTGTAAAGATTTTCTTTTTTTTTTTATTCTTGCTATGCTTAGCTCCTGCTGTTAAGATTGAAAAATACTTAGTAACAAAAACTCCAGCACTTTCAGAACTTTGTTCATGCACTCATCACAGCTCCTGGAGATTTCTTGCAGGCAGCAGATCCAGTCTTGTTGAGTAATGGTTAGTATTTCAGGCACTATATCCCTAGACTTCAACCCAAAGAATGAAGGAACTGGATTTCTTTTCTTCACCTGTCTCTGAGTGAAAACATAACAGCTACTTTGCAATCTGGATTTGCACACTGGTAAATCATAATGGACAGAATGTAGCAAGCCATTAATCATATTTAAGCTTTGTTGTTCCTTGACAAGTGTCTTCAGTGTTATTCTAGGACAAGACATGCTTTTAATATCTAGGGGTTTGGGGTTTTGTCTCCTCTGTTGCCTGATGATTATAACACAATATAAAGGTTCTTATGGCTGGGTATGTAGCCATGCCCATTGTTGATTTGGTTGTCTTCTCCAAAAGACCAGAAGGATCATGTCTGTGTCTTCTCGTTGCCTAGGTGGCTGACCTAATCTGCACTATCAACACATTTTTGTCTGCAGTGGTTCTCTCTGAACTCAGCTTGTGTTTGTTTAACAGACTGTATTTCTTTTTTTTCCCTTTGTAGGGTGCTTGGTATAAATGAATGGCAAAACACAGGATTTCAGTATGATGTTATCAGCTGTTTGAATTTGTTGGATCGCTGTGACCAACCACTGACTGTATTAAAAGATATTAGAAGTGTACTGGAGCCAACTAGAGGCAGAGTCATTCTAGCATTAGTTCTGCCATTCCACCCGTATGTGGAAAATGGTAAGTACAAAGATTAATAGCTACTTAGGCAGGTAAAGAAAACATTTGTAGGTTATAGTATCCAAAATTAAATGTATAATAAATAATTGGCATGTTTGTATTTGATTTTTGCAAATAACTTATATGGTGTGTGTTCAGATGTGTGAAATCATAGGTAAATAGGCCGCATGATGTGAGCTATTTTCTTAATTCCCCAACATACATTGTTGGCACCAACAAAAAGCTCAAATACTGAAGTCACGTATCCTGTTCTGCAGGTTGCCACATTTGAGCTGTGTTGGAGCAACATGGGAAAACTGATCTCTAATTAGGGCCCTCTGCTGCAGTCATATAGGTAACCCCAATTGTCTCTAGCGACCAGTTGAGCAAAACCATCAAACTGTCTGTAATGCTGAATACAGCAGTTCAGGTAAAACTGTTTCAAGTGTTCCAGATGAACTGCACCTGAAAATTTATAGGGAGATAACACTCGCTTTCCAACATGATCTCTCAAAGTAAATTATAGACCCCTACTAATACAAAGTATCAACCACTCTTTATATTGTATTAGTAACTGGAATAAAAAAGTAAAATTCAGTGCCAAAACTCCATTATTTCCCCTAGGTGCATTTTAAAGAAATACATGAGAGATTTTCAAATGTGCCTGTCCTTATGACTAAACTTCAAAAGAGACTAGAAACTTTTTTTTTATGTGCTTATGATTGTGGATTCAGGTTGACACACCCTAAGAGTCGTTTGTATTCCAGAAGGCTGTTCATCAGTCATTGTTTGGAAATTGCCTCTCCTTGAGTATTAAGACTTGTCTGTGGAAAAGTGTGTCTACCCAGAAAATACAAAAATTTTGGCAACCATAAATGCATCAAACTGAATCCGTTTCCCTCTTTTTATATTCCAATGGTATTCTGGTGAGAGGAGGGAGGAAAAAAGGCTTTAAGTATAAAAAATAATGCCATCAGATGAATAGCTGCTTAAAACACAGTATTTGAGCATAGAATTTTGTAACTATTCTGAAAAGTAGTGTGTCTCAAATGAGATGGGGAGATTGACTTATGCATCTGCACAGTATTTCAAGCATATTTGGTTACAACTTACTGTTTCTATAATGTGGAATAATACGGCTTCCTCTTTTAAAAATTCTTTACAATTCCAAATAACAGCAGTGTCTTTCTAGTCTTTCATTGGGATATTAGAAGCAGAAATTGAGAAATTATTTGGGTGGCATTTTGTTTGTGTGCCTTCAAAGCTACATGCCATTGTGTTTCACAATCATTTTTGCACCCAGCATCTACTTTTCTGCGTGTGACAGACCACGTGCAACTTCCTGGCTCAACAGGAGGTAGATAAATTAAGGAAGAAAGTACTCTAAGACTGCTTAAATCCTTGATCGTTAATCTCCTACAGTGTACTGGGAGGAGAATAGAGTCTTAAATTTATAAATCCCAAGAGACTAGAAACCTGTTCTGTGATTGTTGAACTCGGTCATTCCTACTTGTTGAAAGTTGAAATCTTTTGTAAGATGTCTTGTAAACCAAAGCCATTCTTCTGTTTGTGGTGGTGACTTGTAGCAGATTAGTCACTTTGCTTAGGGCAGTTTTGTTTCCTTAATATGTTCTGAAACTTAAAAACGTATTCAGTTTCTCTGTTTACCACTACCGTGGATATGGGCCCATATAAACTTCTTTAGACAATGCAAGTGAGGACACACAGAAGTTACTGTCATTACACTGAAGATTTCCCACTTAAGATCTATTTAACTGTAGTCTAAAGAAATAGACAATGAACTGCCAGACTGACTTCATGATGTACAAATGCTTTTAGAATTTTGGTATTTTCATTCAGCTGTTCTACAAGATGATGCATTTTTAAAAGTGTCAGATATGTACATATGCTTTATATTTAACAAAAAACGCCAACTTGGAACATTCAAAGAGGAGAACATTTCATGGCTGCAGTAACTTTTTGTAGCAGTTAACTCAAAACAGTTTGAACTTGCCTAGAGAAACTTTTGAATTTTACACAGAGGAACAAATGGAGAAGAGATGAGGCAGGTAAGGTGTTTGATCAGTGTGTAAGTCAGTTTCTAGAAATGGAGAAATTATTTTAATCCAAACAAGATGTTTGGGTTATTACACGTAATGTAATGGGAGGTAAGTGTGGAAACTGTCTATGAATAACGTAAAACTTGGTTTAAGAGAACAAAGCAAGGTGGAGGAGGTAAGATGCATTTCTGTGCTTATCGTTTCTGGAATTACAGTGACACCTAGAGTCCAAAGTAGCTTAATCATAAATGCTGTCTGAGGCTCTTCAGAGTTTTATTTTCAACAGACAGAACAACAACTAATGCACTTACTGCACATTGCACATGTCTAAATTTGACAGGGAAGCCAAATGAATCATTAGACTAGTCACGTAAGAACATTTATTATTATAACTTTGTATTTTTAATAGGTATCCCATAGGGTCATGTAAAAATCCTTTGCATTTCCTAATATAGCCATCGTATTTCTATAAAGGCATTATTAGATAATATATGACTAGACCGGTTTAAGTTTCTCTAAAATAAAAATGTCAGAGACACCGTACTTCAGAAGTAGTAAACACTAGCAGCCTGGGATTGTGAAATTTTCTTGTTGAACACATTAATGTCCTTGTGACTGATTGACAAGGATAAGAAGACAAAGGTGTCTTTTCCATCCTCCTGAAATACTTGGTACTACATTGAGCTGGAAACAGTACTGTGCCAGAAAGACTCTTACTTTGTCTCAGTTGCCAGTTCACATCTTACTGAAATGAGAAATGCAGTTTCATTTGTTAAACAAAGCCTTGCTTTATTTAAATGATGATAAAAGATGAAGTTGTTCTTTAGTAGGGATAATGCCTGATACTAACAGATCTCTTGTAAAAGTACCAATTTTGTAGATTGGCTAGGTATTAACTGCTAAAATAAAAAAGGTACTCTTAAAAAAAACCCCAACAATGTATTACCTTGACTAGGTAGTACACTTCTGTGATCATGGTTGTATCCATGTTGAACAGGTGTGTAAAGGCAAAACTTGGTGCTCCAGGTAGTGCTGACTTTGGATGGTAGGGACTGGAAGATGGGGGTTGTCTGTCTAGCAAGTGAATTTTAATATTGCAGGAGCAACCTTCTCAGTGTGACCACTGCTTTCCTTTCCTAAATATACTATGAAGAAGTTCCCATCCCAAATAAGCTTTACAATGATAGTACATGCAATTACATTGTCTGGTTTTGCTGCTTACCTGTCTACAGAATACATAGGTTTTGCTCTATTTAAGCTCTGGTTAAGATTCAGTAACTGTTGATCTGTATCTGTTACATCAATAACTATCACATTAACATGGCTAAAACGAGAAGTTCACCTATGAAACAAGTTTATTTTCTGTTGCTGTCAATTATCATACAGCTTCCACAAATGCACAATTCATGTAAAAGGAATACATGTACATTCATGTAAAATGAAAAAAAGACATTGAATTAAATCTAAACTGAAAAAGGAAACTTTCATGAAGCATTAGCAGTTATCTTATGAAAGATGAAGTATTTTCCCACGGTTCTTATTCTTGCAGAATGGAAAATTGAAGTGATATATAACATAGACATCATGTACAATGCACTTGGTTTTGGTCATCTGTTTAGAAAATACTCTTGAAGAACACTGCCCTGCAAGGTTTTCTCCTCTCTTTTTTAAAGCAAGGAAGTCTGAAGAACCATAACTACTTCTTCTGCCTCTTTGCATGAGAAATATTGAACAAATCTGAACTGCCGCACATGCTCATCTGTTCTGATAAACAGTGTCATTTTCCAAATCATCCTAGGGGAAAAATGTAGAAGTATTTCATTACTGATGCAAATTTTTTTTTATAAAGGCAGAATTTCCTTTTTAAGGCAAACTCCATCCCTTCACTGTTTCAGTAAACTCCTTTCTCCCCACGTATCCAGTTGCTTTTGTCCATGTGACACCTACAGGACTCAAAACATTTCTTTTCCTCTTGGCTCTTCCTAATCTCCAGGGAGCAACAGAGGCAGTAAAACATACCCTGTATTTTCACTGTGTTCATATCTGACACTTAAACCAAGGACCAGGTCACATCAGCAGGGACCTGAAGTCTTTAAAGGGGTAATTACAGAGGAAAACAATTGGGGCTGTATGGAAATAAATGAAGTAAAAATGTATAGAGGAGAAGTGTTTGTCTTTGTTCTATGTTTTTTTTGGTTTCTCCTTGCATCTCTGAAGTGGTGCAGTCCATGCTCAGAATAGGAAAGAATTTATAGTGTTTCTCAAAAGAAGCAACATTTTTGAAGCAGGATTTTGAAGCCCTTTTGTTTGCTTGTAAATACATGCAACTTCTAAAGTTGGGGGTTTTGTATCTTGCATGGCATACGCAAAATTATTGTCATATGGTCATTTAAGACTTAATGCCATAAATCTGGAATGATGAAATAAGTTGTGTGGCTTTACCCAGTGATGTTGAATACTTAGTTTCCAGTGATGTTGAATACTTAGTTTAGGCTCTGTAAGTTGGAGGAGGGGTAAATACCTGTAAAGATGTTGTAGAGCTTTTCGAACAGTTTTGTTACATGTCTGTCACCTAGCTACCCTGGGCTAAGGGAGCAAGCAGGACTACAATAGAAATGTTTTTCAAAAATGAACTCTGAATAGCTCTATGTGTTTTACCAAACAATCCAGAACCACTTGTTGAGACTTCTTCTTGGCAAAATACAAACGTACGGAAGCTTCGTTTTTAAATGTATATGCATACATTCTGTAAGGTATATACTATCATATATATATAATTGTATATGTATGGTCATTTAGAATGCTTTATAATATCTTAGAGTGTTGTGCAGAATACTTTTTTTAGACCTTTATCAACTTTAAAAAAGAAAATCCATTTCCAGACTAAATAGAAATGGTATACTCTTAAAAACTGTCAGTTCCTCTTTTTCCCCATAAATTTCAGTATCGGTAGATGGATACTTACAGGCTGTTGGCAATGTTCAGTGTACCTCTGTTTTTGAAGTTCTTGGGCAATTGCTTGAAAAATTTTTCGTCCGCTACTGATTTTCTGCAAATTATTTAAAATATTTTAGGTCAGTGCTACCTTTGAAGTTGGGGCAAACATATTTTTCTATCTTTTATGATTCTGACTTTTTCCCTGCGTAGATCTTTGGGAATGTTACTAAATAACACTTCAAGAACATACAGTTTCACAGGCAGAAGAGTTTTAAATTACGTTAATATCACATCTCTTAACATATACACCTTCTTTAATGGATATTTAAATGTATGGCTTCTGATTTTTATTCAAGGATACATGGTGATAGAGGTTCTTAATTAACTTGTTTTAAATACATCAGGGCTTACCTGAATGTACCATTTAAACAAACAAAAAATTAATAGCAAAACTTGTTATTTTCAGAAGAAGTTCAAACCAGACTTACTTAAAACCTAAAGGAAGCTGTGTATTAGAGGTGGCCTTCACACAGATTGACTTCATCCTGTATCCAATTCATTAAAAATTATTAACTAATTAGTTAGAATTAGTTAAATGTAAATTCATTAACTAGATTTGTACAAATGTGAAGTGAAGCCTTAACAGCTCTGAATGTCTCTTTAACTGAATAAACAATTAATCACAAAATTGATGCCCAATATACTTAGAAGAGACGGGGGGTGGGGGGTGGGGGGGAAGCTCTGAATCACAGACAAAGCAAACAAAGTGGTAACATACACAGTTCTCTCTTCTTTGGTCTTCATTTCCACTTTTCTTTAGCAGCTTTGGTTTTAACTGGAGGGAGGGATAATAAAATAAAAAATGATTAAAACACAAGATGAGAAGCCAACTGCTAAGGTAGCAGAATAGTTAAAAGCATTGCCATTTTACAGTGTCAACCAGCTTATAGATAAAAGTCTTTCATTAGATCAGCTTATACCATTGGAAGAATCAGAGTAATTTTCAAGTGTGTAAGTCCTTTTTCAGCTTCTGGCAGTAGACTTTGCAAGTATTTTTGCTTTGAATACAGTGGGACCTGCCTGAAGCACTGCCAAATTCTCAAAAATAAACCACTGGCATCACAGATACCAGTTTTTGCCCTGAAAAGACTTGATTATTTTTTCCTACTATACTACTTCACCTAGTTTAAAGAAAAACAAAAATAAAAAAGACTGTCCTGTCTGTATGCTTAGACAGTGATCACTACAGCAAAGAACCGTTTTACCATATCATACCACTTTGGACTGTGAAGTCCTCATTCTCATGTCAAAGTCTCATTATTATGTAAAGATTCCAGTTGCAGCTTTGGGTGTTTGTTTTTAACTAAACACACATTTTGTTATAGATTTAAAAAAAAATAATCCAGTAGCTATGTAATTTTTAACTAGGTGCATTCTAATGTGTTTGTTTCTTGTAAGTATAAAACTTCTTCCAAGTCTCTGATATTTTTAAATTTTACCAAGGCCCCTCGTTTGTATATATATGATGTATGATTAGAATTTCATTACACAAGTGAAGTCAGTCTGCAGGAACTTTATTGAAGCTCACAAATACTTTGACATTAAATTTGAATTATTTTACTTTTACTGGAAACTAAGCCAGAGAGTTGATCACTTACGATGGTAATTTCTAGTTTTACTTTTTGAGTGTGCCTTGATAGATAATCTCCAACTCACTGACTAATACTGTCAGGATAATTTTAACTTTAGAATACCTTTTCTTTTAGACACTTTACTGGAAAAAGAAAATGTTGTTGCTATTGAGAATACAGGTATGTGCCACACAAGAGTTTGTAGTTATGTACAGCACATGAACTTCAACCAACCACCTCTTTAAAACTCAGTCATAAAAGTCATGGAGTCTAGAAATGCCTTTTTACTCTCCTTATGGAGATGTTAAAACTGCTTAGATTTACAAAATTAACAAAATCAGAAAAATCGCTCTGAGCCTACCTTGTAAACTACAAAGAATGTGAATACAGTAGTGCTGTATAGAAACAGTAAGGATGAGGTGATGATCATGAAGATGAGTTTTCCATTGCTGTGCTGCTTCTCTGCTCCTTTATTAGAAGTGAGTGTTAGAATACAGGACAGTTCTTCTGATTCACGTAATTTTCGTAAGATTCTGCATTTTAGCCCCCTTCCTCTGAGGAATTAAAAAACCTTATACCCATCAATATTTTCTAGTTCATTTTCGGTCTAAATTCCTTAGTGAGATTACTTTTCTTTTGTTTCCTTGAATGTTTGTAAGGGCAGTGGAGACTTGATATTTTTGATTATGAACCCTTCCTTTAGGGGTAGGCAGAGAATACAATCCAGTTTTCTGCTCTTGTAAAGGACTATCTGAATAAAGCTTACAGGCTTTTGTTCAGAAATGCAATTACATAGAGGAAAGAAGGAATATAGGGAAAGTAATAATCCAGCTAGGTTGGGGTTTTTGTTTTCTATTTTAGGCATATAAACTAAATGTAGTTAATGAAGTCTCATCACTTTCTTAACTAGAAGGCAAATGATACAGAGATTCAGTGCTAAAACTGTTTTCTTAAGTTGACACAGTGAATCCCCAGTTCTGAGACTCTACTCTGTTGCACATAGTTCCACTAAATGTCAGTTCCTCTACTTCTCATTTTTCTGTTGATACTTCCTTTCTGATAGCCATTAAAATCTTTATGTAAGAGGATGTAGAGTATGTTTAGGTAACACAAGTACAAAACTGCTTTCTTTTGTAGAATTCTAGAGTCGTTTGCATCATATGACAGAACAGTCTAATTAGCAAATGAGGTTAAGATGCTATTTGTAGAATCCCTCCATGGTTTTACTATCAATATTTCAATATAGTCATACTACTACTAATGGTTTTGTTGGTATCTCCGTCAGGAATGATCAACTGACCTGTTTTCGTTAGCACCGTTCCATGTCCCGTTTGTTTAGAACGAGGTGAACTTGAATCTGAAAATGCTATTCCACAGATATAAACAGCATTGTCATCTACAGTCAGATTAGTGATCTCAAGTGAGATGTTACTTTCTGATAATAAATGTACTTTGTACTTCTGATCATCTATGCAGCTAGGAGTACACAAATCCTCATGTTCATTAGTTAAAAAGCGAAACCATAGAACTTTGGGTGGGGACAAGGAGCATCCAGAGGCAGAGAAAGCACATGTTAGGAACACAGTGTGCATGGAGGAGTCAGCTTCCACAAATCTGGGTTGTGTTACAGTGACTTGGCAGGTATCTGCAGCACCTGTTGAGAATAAACAGTTGGTAATGTGAGGGACAGTTAAAAAGCAAGGCACAATCTAAAAAGAAAATAAGCTATTTCTGGTTCATTCGAGAAAAGGTGGGAGGAAAGGAGGAAAACCAAATGTGTTTCAAACTTGGAATTTTTAAGATTGTTTCCAGCAAACTTTTAGGTAATCCCTACAGCTTGCCCATGTGTTCATTTAACAGTTTTACCTATGTGGTAATGCGCTTAGCTTTCTGCTTTTCCTGAAAAAGTGTAGGCAAGATTCGTATATCTAAAATAATGTGAATGTCTCCTTTGGCCCTGGAGAAGACCAAAAGAATACTTCGTTTAGTTCCCTGCCTCAGATTTAGTCCTGAGTGTTTTGGGGGTTTGGGGTGGGTAATGGGCGGTGGCAGGGTGGGTGTCGTGTGACTAGGTGCTCCGTTCAGTAGTGGTGCAAGGGCTTCCCTCTCCTCTGCTGTTCCTGATCGGAGTCAAGTGAGACAGCCGGATGGCAGGCAGTGGAAGTGTCATAAATTGAGACATTTATAATTCAGCAGTTTCATAACATTAGTTAGAATTCATAATAGTTCCTAGACATGCGTGCACTTCATCACATATATTGACTCTGGGTTTCTAAGGATAGTAATATTGCTTGTTAGTTCTGACATTCCAGAATGTGTGCAGAGAAAACAGGAAGGTTAATCAGAGAAGAGAATTCTAATTAAGGAACTGAAATGTAAGGTTTAATATGACTGCTCTGGGAGATATATATTTTTTTAAATCCTTATTGAAATCCATAATTTAAATACTGGTTTAATGTGTTTAATTTTATTCAAATAAATTGCTTAGTTATTTAAACAATGGAATTGAGATTATTGCAGTGAAAATGAAGGTAGTAGCTTAAAAGCATCCTTTTCTACTTCATAGAAAATAACAAATTAGAAGAAAAATAAACTGAAGTCTCTTAATCTGCTGTGGGTACACAGTTTATAAGCCTGTCCACAGTGGGCAGTCAGCATTGTCCCTTCATCGTTTTTCTCACTGAGTGTTCATGGACCAAATCCAAGCAGATTGAGTGTCTGTGACTTCTACAGGAATAAAATGAAACTCGGCTTCTGTGTCAGATCAGCATCAGAGCCATTCCATAGCAGCTACAGCAATCTTAAAGATTGTAGTAACATAAGCTGTAGGTGTACTTGCACCCTGTGTGGTGAAAGGCAGTAGCTTGTGCTTCGGCAGTTGATCCCCTTCTCTTTTCCACCTCGCTCTAGGGCTCTGGGTGGCCTTGCAGAGCAGAACTCCATGGCTTCAGTTCATGTAGATACCATCTGCTGCACCTCCCAAACAAGCACAGCTGCACTGAAACCATACTGCTGCTCCTGGAGCATTCTTTCCAGGGAAGTGCAGTAGGATTTGAGCCAAAAAGCATAGATTACAGAAGCATTTCAGACTTTCGGAAGAAAAAGCATTTCTAACAGTTGTTTAATTTGTAAGTTGTATGAAGATTAGCTTGATTCTCAGCAAAACTTTTTACTGCTCTTATTTTGTAGCTATGTTGCAAATCATAACCACAACATTTCCAATCTTGTTTAACTGCTATTACACAGGAAAATATAAGACACTGAAAGTCTTACCAGCACCATACAGAATCCAGTCAACTGCCAGCATCAGCATGTTTTTTAAGTAGTTGAAAGTTGCCATTTCTTGTAGCTGTCTGGAAATGATGCTGCTTGAAGGAAGAGGAACTTAGGAAATCTTCGGAGTTGCAGAAGCTCTGAATCACAAGATTTAGAACTTCCTGTTTAGAAGGGTGTTTACTGCTACATGTAGCAAACTAGTTAAAGGTACAGACCAAACTAGGAAACATTTGTTATTTCTGGATGATGTTACTTGGAAAACGAGTTTTAAAGAGTTTTGAATTTTAAACTTCTGAGTTGTACCTGTAATCCTTGAGATTATTTCATTATCTGTAATGAATGACAACACGTTTTACAGCACGCTACAAGTGTTTGGCTTCTTAATTTTATATGACTTTAACCAGTCTTTACCGTATCAGCTAGTAGGTGGCCACTGGAAGAACAAAGATTCTGTAGCCATCTATTATAATGTGGTGGTCTACTGATGAATGTTTCACAGAAAATCATAGTTTTCAACTTCCTGGCTCTATTTGCTGTAAGTACCTGAAGCCGTCTTTGGCCAGACAGTGACTATAAAGAAAAAATTTTATAGTGCTGGAAACGATCTTCATTAAATTGTCTGTCCATGTCTGCTGAACACCAGCCTCACTAGTGGCGGTTACTTTTCAGCCAGTCTTGGAGCTGCTAGTTAAAAATGTAACCAGAGATAACCTTAAGAAGGAGCTGCTTCTGAACAATAGGCAAAAACTTGAACTGATCTTACAACAGCTCTACAAATGGCTTGTCAATGTCCTGTTTGGAGTGGAATGGAATATAATTGCGTAATATGCTTTCTGTAAGAAAATACAACACAATAAAGTTTTCTTTATAATTTAAACAAAACTGTTTTGTTTTCTCAGTAGGTGGCAAGTGGGAAAAGCCCTCAGAAGTTTTGGAAATCAAAGGGCGCACTTGGGAAGAACAGGTGAATAGCCTGCCAGAAGTTTTCAGTAAAGCTGGTTTTGCCATAGAGGCTTTCACCAGACTGCCATACCTATGTGAAGGTGATATGTATAATGACTACTATGTACTAGATGATGCCGTCTTCGTCCTCAAGCCAGTGTAAGCGTGCATGAAGTAAATCTCCAGAATCTAACCCAAGAAGCAGACTCTGGAAGAGGGTTTGATTTATGGTTACTTAAAGGGAGGGAATCCGGGGATTGCCATGCTGAATAAGTACCATGTAAGAAATTTAAAGGCCAAAATACTAATGTATTTCTTTGTAGTGCGATTAGGGAAAAAAGATTGTTTTTTAAACAGACTCTTGAGTTGAGAATTTTTTTTTACCAGCTCTTAAACCAACAACGCATTCTGCACTCCAGCAGTAATGGGGGATATTTTTTTATACTTACCTGCAACAGGGATCAGATCCAAACAAAAGCAATAGTCCTAATAACGATGAAGCTGATACAACGTGAACTGTTCAAGAAATCAAGCGAAATCTGGCAATAAAGTTATCCATTCAGTCCAAGCCTTGTTGAATATAAACATTGAAATGGATATTCTTCCATGCTAAGTTACTTTCTCTCTTACTGTCATTCACATGTTTTTAATCATGCTAATAAACTTTTTTTGAGATGACTTTTTGCATTAACTTTTGTGTTCATTTTTATAACCATAGCCACGCTTGTCTGCAGCAACTGCTCTTTGTGTTGCATATCAGGCTCTCAGAAGCAGCACAACCTTGCATTTATTTAAACAGCATTTACGTATTGTTTAAAGGGATTACAGTCCACAAAAAATGTATCACTTTTGGTTGGGTTTCCTTCATATTCCTCTCAAAGCCTCATAAATCCTCATTGCTTTTGCATATGCCATTTTCCAGCTAAAGAGATTATGGTAGAACTTGCCAAAACTGCACTTTAAACTAATGGGCTTAATAACAAACTTTCTAAGCAAGTTGTTCCCAAAAGTTTTCAACTTAAAAAACTTGCAGTTTCTTGCAAATGTTGTGAGTCAAACTGCTGCTGAGGATCAGGCTATAGGGACCTGATTTTGAAGGTATTGCTAGTTTGGGACGTTTTCTTAAGGAACACTAAATAAATGCTATTTATTTTAATATGTCTGGTTTTAAAAACTGTTTAAAATTGGTAACTTCTGACAGTTGCGATATAACCTTTTAAAACAACAAGCGGCATCATAAGTAGTAAGAACTGGCAGGTGTATGCCTGGCATTGCTTGGGATGTAAGTGTTGTGAGAGCAGAGAAACTTCAGCTTGTATATCAGCTGGTAAGTAAAGTAAGAACTGACTTATCTTTTGCTTTTGA
Source organism: Steatornis caripensis (assembly GCA_013398225.1). Classification (NCBI taxonomy): domain Eukaryota; kingdom Metazoa; phylum Chordata; class Aves; order Caprimulgiformes; family Steatornithidae; genus Steatornis; species Steatornis caripensis. The sequence continues at coordinate 410,659 of VZSC01017418.1, read as the reverse complement.
AGTCTAAAAATGTTGTGCATTGTGGTTTTGGGTTTTTTTTTTAATGATAGGTGATCTTACACCACGTAGGATGTTTTCAGCACATCTTTTTAGGTTTACCTTGGACTTCCTTTGCCTGATGGTTAGTGATTTCTCTTGCTAATTTAATCGCCTTTTTCTCAGTCATCCTTGTGAAATAGTAAGTATTCTGTAGTGTGGGGCAAGGGGTTTGAGTGGTGGGGTTTTTCAACAGTAATTCAGGCTCAGCATTCTTGTTTCAGCGTGTGCTGTTAAATTTGGGCACAGAAGACAGTCAGATTTGTCTGTTGGAAAGATGAGCTGTGTATGCTTTGGAGTGAATCCATTTCTGTTTTGTTACCTTCATTCGTACTCATCTAGTAGTGGGAAAATGTTTCTTAATGTATAATGAATTTAGTTTCATTTAGCAAATATGTATTAAGACAAACTTCTTCGAGGGTACTGAAGTGTTTTAATCCCACTGCATTTCCTGTCTCGTATCTTTTAGTCATGTCACTAGGACTTTGGTTTGTAATAGCTTTGAGAGGTTTTGGGACAGAAGGTGTAATGTAGTTTTTAGTTTTCTTATTATTTCCTATTTTGTTCCCTCTATTTAATCAAGTATTCTTACACTTGAGATGGGGAATTAAAACACTTGTTAAAAAAAAAAAAAAGAGGGGAAAAGCTATGAATAGAGTAAGCTTAAATTCTAAGGGACTGTGTTCGGTAGGGTCAAAAACCTGCTTAGGCCTGTTCAATGTCCAGAGTAGCCCCAAGGGACTGTACACCAGTACATCCGTACTTCTGAAATCAGAGTTCCTTGCAAAGGAAGGGGCGCAGAGCGTGTCTCATTGTGTCAGGGAAGGGTCTTCTTTCTCTTTCCAGACCTTGAGAGTGCATTTGTGTGCAGTTCACGTCTACTCACCCAGCCTGTGCAAAGAAACTCTGGGTCCAGTCGTCGATTAAATTGCCTGAAATACTTCAAGATGTCATCCAAGGGGACAAGCGTTTGTTGCGAGTCTGATGTCCAAAGTCACTACTCCTGGGCTTGGGGAACTTGTCTCGTGTCTCTGCTGTCCCTGCCCTGCTGTGGGTGACTGTGCAAGTCGCACCTTGGTGGTCTCGCTAACGTGCAGTGTTTTGCCCTGGAGAGTAACTAAACTGTCTGTTGTGCCTGGGTAGCACTGGATGCGTTGCATCGCAGGAAAAAGGTGCTGTGCAGGGGCATGATTTAGTCAGAAACTTTCAACACAAAGTTGGAACAACTTCGTCTCACAGAAACCACAGCCCCCTTTTGCTGGGTGATGCCAGGTACAGTCAGTTCGTATTCTGCCCCGAGGAGCCCAGGGCCACCTGCCCGTGCTCGTGTGGGAGGTGGGGGGAGCAGGGTGCTGGGCGGCACCAGCCTGGCGCACTGCATCTCCCCCGCGCAACCCGTTGGGCCCTCTTTGTCTCGGGAGGGGAAGCATCCTGTTCTGCCTGCTGTGGGAGTCCCTCACCCTGTGAGCCCCCCAGCAGAGCAGAGGTTTCGCCTCCCCTCCGGCTGAAGGCTGGGTGCTGGTGGGCAGACACCTGAGGCTGCGAGGCGGTGCTGGCCCCAGTCCCTGCCCCCTGCTCTCGGGGTCCCTGGCTGGAGCCGCCCAGCTCATTGCACTGCGAGCGCCGGGAAAGAGGTGTGCAGCAGAGGCAGGTAAAGTGCCATGGGGTCCTGGCTCTCCCCAGGAACCCACCATCTTTTTCTTCTCTCTGCCCTCCCCTTGCTTCCCTCTCTCCCTTTCCAGCCTGAACCCCTTGAGGGTTCCTTTGCTGCATATAGGGCTTTTTTTTCAGAGGTGCTGAGAGCCTGGCTGCAAGGAGGAGGATGGGCACTGGCGGTGCAAGGGCTTATCAGCAAGACTTCTGATAATGAGGTTAGCTTTCTGGTTATCAAGCTTCAGATAAGGCACCGGCTGCATCGGAGTGAGTGATAAAATGTCTAGGATTTCTTTACATGGAAGAGCGGCTGTTTAGGGAGCAAGAGGAGAAGGCAATCTGGCAGCTCCTTATAACGAGAGAGTCCTGCAAGGGTGACATCTCAGAGATGTGATCACAGCATATGCTGCCATGGTGCAAGGACCGATCTCTGGGGAAATGCAGGATGAGATCTGCAAGAGGTCCCCACAGGGTGATTTAGGATTGTCTAAAAGCTGCAGTGAACTTCTGCAAACAGACTGGTTTCACTGACAGAAGGAACTGTTTCATCCCACAGATTGTCTTACCACGCAGGGCTATTTAACAGCAGACTTTTTTTGCAGCTCCTAATTGTCCGCTGGAGTTAGTCAGGATAAAAAAGCACTTTCCTTAGCATTTAATCTCCTTATGTATTAATTTAGCATTCTTTAATTAAAATACACTCTCTGATCAAAGTGAATGAGTTGGAATAAACAAATCAAGATTGACATTGGTAGCATGATTTGAACTACGCAAAGTAATCAAACCTTACTGCAAAATTAATAGGGCAAAGGCAGAAACAAACACAAGAAAGTTCATTGTCTAGGAAACCAGATATGTCTGAATGAGAGACATGTACTGTGGCACTCCCAAAAGAATAGCTGAAAAGGGTTTCAGTGTATGCAAGAACAGGACAGAGGCAATAGCTTCTTAAAGTCTAATGTTTAAATTTTTCATCATCCATCAGTTTGAGTCACTCCTGTTACAAGACTGGAGTTAAGTGTTTGCGATAGACCGAAGTATTGCTAGAGACTGTTGAAAGACGTTTTCATAAAAGAGTACCTTGCTGACGTGAGATTAAGCAATCTGAAAAAGGTGTTCGTATTTATCACATGTTCAGATCTGTAAATCAAGACGTAGCAGAGAACTTTAAAAAAAAAAGAGAATGAATCCAAATTCACTAACAAAAAAAAAAAAATGTAGAGCTTAAGTGTGGCTGCAGATAAACTCTCGAAATGAACAAAAGGGAAAGAAAACCTAGCAAAGTCATCTCAGGGTCAGAGCTAGGTTGGCCAGTGGGGCTCTGCGTGTCATTTGTTAGGATCAGCCACTAATCCCAGTGTAAGAAGATGCAATCTGTAGAGCAGGGCATCATCTAATATCTCAGATTAATTAATGGCTGTACCTGTGGGGATGGTGACTCTCACGGCTGGGCGGAGGGCCAGGCTGAGCGTGCAGAGGCAGAAGATCCTCTCTGCAGTAAACTTGGTGTGTTGTGGATTAAAGCGTCTCGTGGTCCTCAGTGCTGTGGAGGGGACATGGCTGCAAAAACACCTGTGTGAGTGAGACCTGCTCAGTCTCTGCTTCCTTTCCATCTTATCGCATTATTGCAATGTGCGTTCCTGTCCTTCGGGAACTAAACCAAAAGCAACCAATTCATTTCATGTAGGACGCCTGTGAGACTGTCAGTCTTTTCTGATGGGAATCAGTGACACCCTGGTGAAAAGCTCCGGGTATCCTGTTACTGCCCTTCCAGCTAATTTGTCTTTCAGTGGTCTTTATGCCACATAGCACAGGGCACGGTGAAAAATTGATGGTATGCTTCTCATGAGTACAATACTACAGCTTTGATCTGTCTAAATGAAGTCTTGAGCCCCGTTTCCCAAATGCGTCGCTTTCCCTCTGCTTCAGAAGGACGTAAGGACATTTTTGCCCCTTTTTGCAGAGTGGCGGCAGCAGGGGTGGGGAGCGCGCCTTCACCAGCCCTGCAGTGACACAGGGCAAGTGAGAGGGCCAGGCCCTCCCACCGTTGGCGTTCAGAGATCTGCAAATGGAGAGTCCCGGACCTAGTGCGCAGTAATCGTGTAGGCACCTTAAGGAGCCAGAAAAAGCTTAGAGTTTGTTTGGAGCTTCTTTACTATTTCCTTTTTCGCTCCCTCTATTTCTTTTCTATTTTATCTGAGTTTTAAAGGATTTGTTTGCTTTAACAAAACTGAATTTAAGTCTTATTTAGGTGGGATATGGCTTAGTAAATAAATGTGCTACTAGGAAGAAAATTAAAAGAGCTTCTTGGTAAAAGGGAGATAAATCTGGCTGCACGTACACACTTGGCAGACTTGTATTTGCATAAAATAGATCTCTACCCTGGAAAAAGATCTAAATTAAAAACTTCAGAGCAAACACTTCTAGATCGTTCTGATCTCTATCTGTGCTCTGTAGCTTAGGCTATCTCTGATTTATAGCTCTGAAATTTTTGGATGAATATTACCTTTTGACTCTGTTCTTTTTATTTTCCTTTTCAATCCAAATATCTTCTGATTCTAATAAACCCTAGAAGAAATGTCCAGACTTTTGAAGATATGTTTCTTATTGATATCAATGAATCATGCTGAGATTACACACAGTCAGAACTCCGAAGGTAAGACCAGAACTGTATGAGGGATCTGTTTTGCATGGACGTAAAAAGCTACATGTAGTAAAGTAGATGCAGTACTGTTTAGTAACTAGGACCATATTCTCTGCTGTCTTGACTTCATGGAGCTATGCCAGCAAAGAATTTAACCAACAGTGCTTATTATTTAATAGCCTTTTATTTTCACTGTTTTTCTGTAAATACATTTAATCAAAACTGCATTAAATGCTTATAAATAAATTATATGTGTATATATAGTTTCACTGCATACAATACATGTATTTTTGTGTAACAGTTGAATGGTAAAATATTAATTCAACTTTTAGTAACAGGATAATCTTTTACAGATTTGCCTCCATTATTACACAAAGCTATGGTTAGTATTTTTATTTGATCTCTCTACTAACATTTTATACTATAATCTAAAAATAATAATGTATTACGTATATTTATAATTTTTTCCTTAGGAGGAAGTAATAACTGGGAAATATCTGAATGGTAATGTACAAAATTGTTCCCGCTTATGCTTCTAAAAGGAATTAAAACTCTGTATCTCACCACAACTTTTCATGTTCCATTTTTCATTTGTAGCCCTCCTTGATATACTTCATTTTCAGAGGTAATGTATTACTCTCACCATCTTGATTTTCAGTATTATCTTGCACCTCAGGTATGATCTGTTTCATTTCCACAGAAACTGGAACATGATGGATAGAATGGAATTGGCACATATGATTACTTTGATTTAGATGTCCTCTGAGGAGTATTCCCTCTTAACAAGGAAAAAGCTGGTTTTCACTGTAAAGCAAAAAACATACATAGAACGAGGCTAAGAATAAATACCTGCTACAGTTTTCAAAAATGTTGATAATTAACTTTGTTCATATGTTTTAGAATGGCTTATTAAGCAGATTAGGTGCAGTTCCAGCTTTCTGTCCATCTTCCTCTTTCAGTCCTGCTCCATTCCCCAACCATCCCACTTCCTCCAGCTCCTGGTGACCTTTGAATTATCTGCTAATTTTGTCTAAATTTGAAAGAGCAATATAAGCCTCAAAGGCAATTCCACTCCTACATATTTTGAGAAAATCAACGGCTATGTAAAGAAGACACACTGAAATGAATGACTCTGCTGAGGGAAAGGCAGCAGACGTTAGTCACTGTACTTTCTACAAGCAGATCAGAGCAGGCATAATGGCGTGCCGGGAAGCACACCTATAGCTCCGGAGTAGCCAGAGCACAGCTGGTCTCGTGCCTGGAGATGGTACTGATGGCAACATGTTGGAAAACAGATTATTGTGAGTGGTTGTAGAGTTAGTTTTAAAACCCCATAACTAATTCATTCCATTCCTCATTGAACCACACATTTTCATTGCATTAACTAGGTCGGCTGTTAGTCTTGTTAGGCCAAAAAGCTGAATAGTCGTGTCATTATGGTGTTACTAACAGTGTTTGCTTTTCTTATTCTTGTTTTGTCTTGTAATCTGCTATTTTAGATGTTATTTTACTGGCATTTTTGGTCCTGTTTTCTGTTACAGTTCTAATGTCTGGACAGCAGATATGCTTACAAAAGTCATGGCATATTTTCATGCCCAGGAAGTTATGTTTACTCTTAGCAGCCTACAGGTTTGTGCCATTTAAAATGCATGAAAATTCTTATTTTAAAAGGAATGAAAAAAGCAGCCTATCTCTGTAGACAAAACTAGATTGTCAATAGTAGAGACAGCTAACAGATCTACAGTGTGGCAGATAAGTAGGAATAGTTTTTTTGATTCGTCTTTTTCCCCTAAGATTGCAGCAGAGTGCGAGGCAGAAATAATAAGAAAGATCTTTTTGCTTCTCTTCTGATGGAAAGCAGAAATTAGGAGTTTTCAGGCTCAGCAATTGTTTCTGAATTGAGCGTATACACATCAGTATGTTTATTTCTCCACGAAATGGCAGGTTTCTCCCAGATTTTGACCATGGCTGTAGTTTGCACTGCTTCTGATGGAATGAGAGACTCCAGAGCATCCTACAAAATGTGTCCACCTTTTAAGGCTCCTCTGAACTCTGTTTTTGTAAATCATCAATGTGGATGTGACATAGGAAAAAGTCATTGTTCTTTGTCCCTGGTCATTATGATTAGTTATGAGCTGTTTAAGTGGAGCTATAGCCTGCTAATCAAAACTTGACACCCTCCCTCCTCCCTACACACCCTCTGAAAAGGAAAGTGTCAAATGTGCAGTCTCTGAGCCTCAGGCATTCCCAAAAGCCCACGGCCATGCAGCTCCACAGCGCTCAAACCTTTTTCTAAGCTCCATTTCACTGTCACAGCTCATCCACAAACTTACAGGAGACTAATACTGCCTCTTCCCATTTGATTAGATTTACTAACAATTTAAGGCTGTAACTGGGCCCGGACCGCCTAGACAACAAGGACTTAACTATGTTAATATTTGTTGGTGGCAATGCAAGCTAAGCAAAGACAACAAAGAATGGTTTCAACTCAAATTCCAAACCAATTCTGAAATAATTGTATTAGGAATTGGAAGGGATTTTACTCCAGTCTGGTGCTAATGAGCCTTACAGGCCTTTCTGTCCCAATGTTGTAATTCCCTGTAGATTTTCAAAACAGAGATGAGATTGTTAACTAGTAATGCAGTTTGAAGTGAGAGAGAATATTTTTGCCTTACGACCTCGTACAGAATTTTCCTCCCATCTAATTGCACATTCCCTTCCTTTTTTTTTAGGTAATAATAATATGCATGCAGTACCTGATTTTTTGGAGCTCTGTAAAAGGTGCATTTTCACAGCTCTACTGTGTGAAGCAGAAAAGCATTATTATTCTTGTTTTCCGAAGTGAGAAACTGAGGCATTTTGTCAAATGGCTCACTGGAGAGGACTCGCTGATAAAGCCAAGAATAGGATTTTTTAAATTATTGTTTTTCAGAATTACATTTAGATTATTTTTGTTTACCATTTGTGTTGAGTATAGTTATGCTAGTCATTGATGACACAGACAATACAGGAGCTAAGCACTCATCTCTCCTTTAGCAGAGATTTTCGAGGAGTAAAAGATACCCCCAGTACAATAGTACAAGTTTTATGTGTATTACACATATTTTTCTATTCTTCAGATGTCCATAAAAAGTTACCTGAAGAACCTCTTATACCAGCCTAGGCAACTACTATCTGAATTTCAACAGCTTGATCAGCAGCAGTTCCAAACTGCAATGAAATATCTCTTCAACAGCAGAAAGGACCATCTTGTAAGTCACTTTGCACTTGTGAAAAATAAAAGCTGCTGTCAATGGTTTAGATAAATGGGAAAGGGCCAGACTGGGAGTCTCGCAGTGCACACCATGCAGCTACTTAGCTGGCTTGGATTAGATCCCAGGAGCCCCTCTCCTTAGGTTGGACTTGCTTCATTTAATTCTTTGTGTCTAAAAGTTTGGTGACAAGTCAGCCGTCTGGATTTTCTCTCTGTCAGTGTAGAGAAACGCATCTCCAGAGAATGATTTGCTGTCCTACACAAGTATCTAAGGTAGGTAGGACCAGGCGTTCTCAGGCAGTATGTGCTTCTCTTCAGTGGCTAGACAGAGAGCCGAGATGACTAAAGAAGGCGAAATTAGTTATCTTGTTAATTAGTTACAGGAGCATGCAAGCAAATTGTTAGGCAATTTGGAGGGGACACAGCATAACATCATTTGCTCACCTCTGTGGTATGTTCCCTGTGTGCCCCATCTTAAAAGTCTCAGTCAAAGTCAGTGAGTGCCATCCAGGGAGGTTCCCCGCTGCAGAGGGGATCTCGGCTGCACAGCAGGGATCGTAGCCTGATCTATGAGAGCACTTGGCCCTTCCCTGCCAGGAGTAAGTGCCTGCAGCGAGGGTATCACTGAGATTAATCTGGGAGAAAGGGAGACCGTTTCCCCAGACGCAGGAGGTGACTGCCCGGAACAAACACCGTATAATCCACTATTCAAAACAGCGGTGGTGCCACTCCTGCTGCCAACGCATACCAGATGGGTGTGCAGTACTGGGAGCCAGAGCAGTAGACCATAAACCCTTTCAATAAACTGTAAATTTTGTCTTCTCAAACAGCATACCCAGTTCTTCCAGGACTGATAATATTGCATGAACCAATCACCAGGCCAGGGACTATCAGTTCTGAACAGGCTGACCTAGACACTTGTGAGACAGAGCAAACTAATAATCAATGACATTACTCCCTGGGCTTGGTTCATTGATGTTGCCCCATCTTCTGGAGGGGATGTTTGTAGTAACATCTGCAGGAAATACTGCATGGGAAAAGATCTGTTCTAGAGATGTCTACATATTAAATTCTGTATTAAATAATACCCATTCAATTCCAATATCCTTTCATTTTCCAAGTAACTAATTCTTTCATGAGAGCAAACACTATAACTTCAGCCATTTGGATTATTTTTCTGGTTTTTATTTTGATTTTGTTGAAAGATTCAAGCTGGTCTCTGGCCAATGCCAGAAAGGAATTATCCGAAGTAATGCAACCAGGCAGTATTTTGCAGCTATTTTTCATGAGAACAGCACCATATTTTTCATAGAGTGCTTTCTGTCAGGCCTTGAAATGAACAATATATTGAATTAATCAGAGACGTTCTTTTAACCATTTGTTGCTTGCAGGAAATGGGAAATATTATTCTTGATTGGGACAAGACCAGAGAGACAATTTTTCAAAGCCCAGGAGTAAACAGATCCTTGTTCCTTGTGACACTGGATAAATGCTTTCTGGCTCTTAGTGCGTTGGACTGTGTGGATATCCTAAGCCAGGTTTTGCGTGTGTCAGCGGTGAACTATCTCCTACCTGATGTCATTGGGAGCCTCCCAAATGTTCTGCAGGAGGATGCTTTCAGAAACTTGTAAGCTGTTTATTTTCCAGACACAACTAATACTATGTAGTATTTGCTGACTATATATACTTTTAAAAAGAAGTTACTATATGGTCTCAGTCTATTTTCCAGATACAGCTTTCTGCTTACGTGTTACTGTTTCTAAAAACATTTGTCCATGTATGTAATTTTTTTAAAAAAATCGTTAACTCATTAGTGAACTAACATGCCCTTGTATGACTTAGATCAACAGTATTCAAGGACCTCTATGACAAAACCTCAGCAAATACACAGAGAGCTCTCTATGGCTGGATGAAGCAGATTCTACAAAAATCCTATAACACGAGTGGTATGTTATGTACAAAGTTTTTCTTGCTTGTCGTGAGAGAAAAACAGTCAGCAAAAGGCCTATCCATTTAATTGTTTCCCAGATTTAACACAGGTCTGTTTAAGAGTAGCTGTCTTGAATGCCTTTGCTCCAGAATACAGTAAACATAATATATTTGTTATTCGCAGCAAATAGTTCTTCAAAGATGCTTGCTCTTCATCTCTTCTGCACAGAGCTATACACAGAGTCTCTGTACTCAAGTCCTTTTTCTAAGTCTTAAATAGGATACAATTGTCAGGTACTCCGCTCGGGTGTCTTTTTCGCTTCAGACCTCCTATTCAGACTAGAAAAATAGATCTGTCTCAATACATTAGCTGATGCACTGTTTAAAAATACAAAAGAAATGCAGGATGTTGTGAAAGTTCTACTGTACATGGCACTGGCTCGTTCAGAAACAGGGCAAGATAAAAACAAAGTTAATTAATTCTGATTTTATGCGTTTTACCACATCTGTTTGCCTTGTTAATGTCTCTTAAACAAATGTGCCACAACTGGGACCGTGCAGAACAGGCTCCACGAGGGGGCTGTAAAGCAGCAGCGGCACTGCTGCATCAGAGCCAGTGCGTGGGTTTCACTGGACATCTCAGCACTAGTGTCGTAGGAGCATTGTAGGCTTTTAGATGCGTATGTTCTTCCTCTTCCCCTGGAAATCAAACGCAAAATGTCCACTTGCTTCAGCAGAGCAAAATTCGGCTCCTGGGACTTCTGCCATTTCAAAACATCAGAGTAACCCATTAACTTGTAGAGAGGAAGTTCATGACACTGCTATGAGGTGGTCGTACTGCCAGTGCTTTACTGGGGAAGCAAAGACGCAAAACTTACCTGATAATACTCAGCAGTCCTGGGAAAATTCCACAGCATCAGACATCTTGGGTTGTGTCTGCAACGTTACTGAATCCTCAGTTTGTAAAAGATCACCCAGCTCAGGAGGGACTGAGAACGACCATGCCTCTTTTACCTCCTGGTTGCTGCTTCAAATGCAAAGCAGTGCAGCTATGGTGGATCCACTCCTGAAGGCGTTGGGTGTGCACTGATTACCAGCTGGTTCTGGTAGTGTGAGCTGCAGAACCCATCGGCCCTGAGCAGGCACAGTTGGGCAGCTGCCAACATCCACGTTGGCAAGTCTAAAGCTCACTCAAGTATATCTGCACACCACAGGTCACAGCATGGCATGCGGCACAGCAGAGGACTCCTGCAGTAGTCTCCTTTATTTGTTTTAACTTTATATGTGAGTAGTGCAGGGACCACCTGGGAAAGGGAGCAGCCCTCTTGCAGAAGCAGCACCTTCCTCACTGAAGCTCAGCAGAAAAGAAACTTGAAACAAGGCTCATGTTTGTGGTGCTTATGGGGCCACCTCCCAAGCATTTCTGCCGGTTTTGGTGACAGAGAGCAGGCCGTGTCTCTGTTGTGCCTGCAGAAACGCAGAGGGCTTTTCTGTCATCCTGCTTCTCCCTGTGGTGTCAGACAGCCCCTGCGGCTGGATCACTGGGGGAGCAGGAGATAACATGTGGCTTAAAAGTCAAACCTTTCAAGAAATTTCTTTGCCGCTCAGCCAGTTCTCACATGTTTCATATTAAGAACACTGAGGTATTCAGAGATGAAGCATGCTGGTGGCCCTCGACAAGACAGGAGACTGTAACTTTTGAATGTTGTACCGTATTTAAAAATAACGAAACAGCTTTGGGGGATCATGGCTACCGTGGTTGGAGACTGCAGGTCTGTTCTGCTAAAGGCCACAGTCAACATCCTTAAACTGTGGTAGTTTTTGTTTAACTCTTCTGTCATATGTTTCAACTCTCTTAATATTCCCGGTAATGGGAGGTAATGCAACTTCAAAACATGGAGGCTTGACAGGCAGGTCTGCTGGGAGCATCGTCTTGTCTCAGCTAAGGAGCTTAGATCTGTGTTTTCAAAAAAATCACTTACTAAATGGGGTTCTTCAGCTTCTGATATTTATAGGCTGTTTTTTTCAGATGCTGAAAACTCTGCAAAGTGCACTGATGATTCTATTTTAACAGAGTTGTGAGTACCAGCACTGCTAAGCAATACGTTCAGAGGTATCACACGTTGAGCCATCCAAATTAGGACTCTAGAGAAAACACTGTCTTTGTGGCTCCAAGTACTCGCCTAGTCCATAAGTACTTTCTTCTCGGGGATGTTTGGATCTTGATTTCATTCTCAGTCCTTAGGACAATGTTACTTCATAAATGAGATTTTTTAACTGTTATGCAGTATTTTGGGTTTTTTCCCAGCCTGTTTCCATATAGGTAGATGAATGATTTTTCATTTTCTCCATTATTGCTATTGCTTATTGCTGAAATGAGTGGTACCATCAATAATAACATATGAGATGTATTAAGTGTTACAAAGTATCATGCCTTCCTGGTGTTCTTAAATAATATATTTGATTAGGAAAACTGAATTTTAAAAGTGCTGCTCCATATTTAATACTATTGGTTTAATTTTTACTCTCCCATACTTTATCCATTTTCTATGTCAACAACATAAAACATTAATCATTTTCATATGAGAAAATTTGAGGCATTTAAATCGCTATTTCATTTTCATTAAAAAACGTATGGGCTCATAAAAATGTGGTGCTAAAATCTAGCTAATGGAGGGAGCCTGACTCTCTCTGCTAAGCATTTTTCTGATTTGCAGATTTTTTTTTTATTATTTACCAATGACAAGACACTGGGTGCAGTATATTTGAAAAATACTTTCTTAACATTGTAGTATTTATTTGTACAAAACAGAGTTCAATGAATCAACTTCTTGGGTCAGTGCAGAAAACTTATGGATTTTGGGAAGATACATGGTCCATCTCCCATTAGAAGAAATTCTGAAAATTAATCTCAATGAAGTAAGTAACAAAATATGGTTGAATGTATCATTGCAAGCGATGTCAGCTACAAACAATGTGAACACAAATGCAAATTTAGACATGAAAAAGGAGTTTATGTATTTTACTTACTTAAAATGAATCCAAATCCATTGTCAACCAAATATTCTTCTCTTTTTGGAATTTGAGAGTGCCTGTCATTAATATTGTAATTATTTATCTGTATCAGACTTCTGTGACTTGTACTGAAAGAATGATAGGGACCAATGATAGAAGACCCTCAAATTATTTGACAATTCAACAGAGAATCGCTCACTCAGCTTTGCCTTCAAAAATACTGTATTATCCAAATCTGTCTTCTTTCTTTCTCTGTAACGTGAATGGAATCGATTAATTTAGAGTGTCAAACATATTTTATTGGGTCAAATTGTTTCGTAATCCTGATGCATGATTTCGTTTGTGCCGGTCAGATAAGACTATTCATTAGCTATGACAACGCAACAAAGCAGTTGGACACAGTGTATGATATCACACCAGAGGTCGCACAAGCTTTCCTGGAAAGAATAAACACATCAGGATTTGATATGAGAAACACTTCAACTATCTACAGGCAAGACTGCTTTTCTTTTTCTTTTATGGCTGTGTATGGAGAGAATGAGTAAGTAAGGAGAAAAGAGAGGAGCAGTAGATAGCTAATGAAATTGTTGATGTGGTATAGCTTTTTCCTTCCAGCAGAAAAATCTAGGCTGAAATCCAACCCTGGTTAGCAACAGTGAAGAATTGCTACTTTATGAATTTTTGGAGGTGTGCCTAATTAGCTAATGCTTTGTCTCCTGCTCTGCAGTGAGGAGTTGTCTGTAGTATTAGTAGCAGGACTACAGCAGTATCTGGGGGACCCAATCAAAGCTCCATCACATTGTATAGTACAGCGATAAAATAAATTGGGCTGGCGGGAGATGAGGTGTTTTGTGGAAGTCATGTTACAATTAGGATTAGCTTGTGCTAGCCAGGACTGCAAAGTGTTTTTTAATTGGCATGGGTGTCACCAGAGAGGTCACACAGTGAAGAGGTGTAAGGCCCATCCTGCTGTCCTCTTTACGTCTTGCAGGGTAGAGGTGAGCCAGCTTTAAACGCATGTGACTGTTGTGTGTGTAAGCAGGAAACTGGATTTTCAGGGCTGTCAGATCAGCACTGAACTTAGTTTAGAGAACAAAATAAACTGCTTTTACTCATAAATACGCAGTGAGTGTGAGCTACCTGCCAGAAAGTGCTGTACTCCACATTTACATTTACAATGTCGTATAAATGCATGTATTTAGTCCCAAGACACCAGTGTCTGAAGTTATTTGTAGTCTCCTAGGGGGATACCTTGGAGTTTTAAACTAATGGAAAGTATGCTTTATGGCTTCAGAGCTCCTGTCATTATTGCAATGTAACTTGCTGACTTCCATGAAGTATTGCTGATTGTCAGAGATGTAAGCGAGAGAAGAATTGTGCCCACGCTCTAATTTCAATGTCAGAAATCCTAAAACTGATTTTACCACTTAGGAGACGTGCCACATTCTCACAGATTAGAGAAATGTCATGCTCCATAATCCTTAATATATTCAATTTTTACAACACCCTCATTTTATATTGCTCATTTTTACCATACTGATTATTTAAATGCACTTTTAAGAAGTAGTATTATTCATGGCTGCTAATCCCAAAGGAGATGAAGAGCTCTTGGTGGCTACGCAGTAATGCATCAGAAGGTAATTATTTGTTATTAAAATGCAGTTATAGATGTTTCTTTGATTTGTATGTTAGTTTGGTGATGTCTCATGAATTCAGATGGGCTGCTGAAGCAGTGTTTTGTTATATTGCTAAGCAGGTTGTTGTTGAGGGACTAGAGGAACTAAGAGCTAAGCCTTTCTGCACTGCAGTATTTTACTGAGTTTGTGATAATGCTGCAGCATTGTCTGCAGTTGATTTAGTTCTCATCTGGACATCATTGCCTAGACTCTGCCTATGCCTGCATCACTGAATTGTTGAAAAACAGAGACTGTAGCAGGAAAGCTGGGCTTGGTAAATTCTCGCCCTGTGTAAATTATGAAAGCAACGGCTAGTTGTTTACAGTGGATTATTTCAGGCTTCCTACAAACAAATTCATTACCATCACTATGAAGTTTAAAGTCCAGAGACAGCGATGCACAATTCAGACCTCCTTTGCGGGGCTGCAGGTAATGGCAGCAAATAAGCACAAGGCCTAAGCCAGGAGGCCACCTGCAGCAGGCACTTACCCTTAGTGGTATGACTGCTTCTCTCCACCAACTATGGTTGTGGTTGCGCTTTACAGACGTTAATGGAAATGCTGACTTTATTATTGCAGCATGGGTACTGTAGAGGAACATGAGATCCACATCTGGTTGACAACACTGCCTTGCAAACTGCTGTGCTGGCACAACTAAGACAGTGAGCGTCAGCGCGTTTTCTCCCAGCCAGTGTTGAGCTGGACAGATCTCAGATCTCTCTGATCGGCCAGTCATGTGTTTCATGTGAAATACTGCAGGCTTTGTTTAAATGTGAAACGATAAAGAGACTACCTGAAATGACAGACTATGTAGTGCTCTAGCTTCTGCTCCAACACATGAATGAGTTGCATTGCATGTGAAATCCAAGCAGGCTTTAGAATTCAAAACATCCAATTAATTCAGGCAAGAACTCAGCAAGCCACTTCTAGAGACTTATTTAGCCCTCCATCCTTCTCAAAGCAGAGATTATACTGCAAATTCTGCCAAGGTGAGTGGAGTCATTAGCTGGGAAATCCAGCCATGGACAAATTGAACCAGAATAGTTAAATTTTTGATGGCACAAGCTGAATACAGAGAACAGTGCATATGTCTGATACCCCAGTTTCAGGCCATGTGGAGTTTTAAAGATTGCAGTTTGAGGCACTAGTGACAGACAAAAATGACTCAAGTTTTGTGCACAAGTAGGGTATACCATACTATATTTCAGTTTCCTGAGAATGACAGCTTTTATGTCAGAAGATAGCTAATGTATTTTCTTCTGTATAGGCTAGGCTTATTGGTTTGCTTTTATGATGACATGGAACACATGGATGCTGCTGTGGCCCGGGCTTTACTTCATCAGATGATTAAATGCAATCAATTGAGAGGTTTCCAGGCGGAGGTTCAGAAGGTGGGTACAATGCTTGTTCTTCTTGCCTAACCTAATGCTCAAAACAAAGGAGGAGGGGCTTTCTTCTTGAATTTGGAAGAGTGAAAAATGAATAGGATCTAAGAAATAAGTGAAAATAGTTCTTGGTCACATAATGCAAAGAATAAAAGCCCATTTTTGTCTTTTTACAGTGCTCGTTCTTTTCTCATTCTGTTTCCTCACGTTCCATATTCCTTTGACAACTGTGGTTCTATTTTTGAGTTTTTATTAAGTGTGTGGTCGCTAAATGATTGCCAGTGTCTATTCCAGAAACTCCAGTTAAAGTTTTGGGTGGTAATGAAAATTGGTTCTTGGCAGTTTTTTATTTCCCATCTGCTTTCTTTTATTTACTTTAGCTGAAATCTCAACTCCTGAACATTGCCATGCAAAACCAGACATTGAATGATATCCTTGGATCTCTGTCAGATGCCGTGGTTGGACTAACTTCAAGTCAGCTGGAATCTTTGTCACCTGAAGCAGTGCATAATGCTATTGCAACATTAAACCAAGTCTCTGGGTGGGCAAAAAGCCAAGTTATGATTTTATGCAGTAAATACCTCTCTTATGAAAAGGTACCTCTGATAAGAGCTTTCCTGCCTTCTGTTTTCAAAAGTGAAATGATTTTTTCTTAACGATAACCATAGATTTTGAAAAGCTTAGTACAAGACTTCTTTTTAGTACTGTTAATGGACTGAAAATTTTGTTTAAATCAAATAAAAAACATCCAAGGCTGTACCTTCCAAAGTAATTCTCTAGTAGCAGAGAGAATGACTATTTGCATTTGGCAGTTGTGTATATTATTTTGTCTGTATCACTGCCCTAAGCAGAATTTGCATGATCAGAGATGCCAGACTATATATTCAAATATACTATAATGGGAGGAATTAGGGCCCTCTCTGAAGTTTCAAAAAAAGGAGCCTCTGAGAAAATTGTTGCATTTCTTCCCTGGACAGTCTTGTCTGAATTGAAAGATATCTGAGGAAAGTGCATCCCCAGACAGGAAATGTATTAAGTATTCTATCTAGTATTACTAGATGATCTTTAAAATCCCTTCCAACCCAAACCATTCTATGATTCTGATTCAACAATAAATGTTTTGATATATCTAAAATATATCTGCTTTTCACAAGCCAGAAAACTTTGTCTGTTTGTGCTGTTATCTCTGCAGGTTTTATCGTTTCACAATGTTAGTCAAATGGGCGCGTTGGTAACTGGTATTAGCACCCAGTCATTCTACAGCATGAACCCAAAGGAGCTTTCTCAGATTATTCGAGGCACAACATCCCAATACTTATCTGACTTATCGCCTGCACAACAGCAAGGGATCCTCAGGAAGGTGATTATAAACTTGAGTGTGTAGCAGCTTCTCTCTGTGCAAGACCACAGTAGCCAGATATGCAGAACATGATTTAAAATGTTGTCACCGCGATGTGTGTTTTAGCTCAATGGTTAATATTTCCAGTGTTTTTTCTGAACACCAAGTGTATTTTGAAGGCTGTCTCTTGCTTAGTCCTGTGGCATTTTTAATACTGACATGTTTTTCCTTTATCCTCTGAAGAGAAATTTTACACAAAATAGAAGGAAGGGCAAATCCTGTAAACCTAAGCATCGGTTCTAAAATGTCATGTATTCATCTGTTCCTCTTTTTAGATAGCTGCATCTGGAGATTTTTCTTCATCAGTCAAAGATATACAAGCAGCTTTCCTGAAAGAAATATCTCTTTCTGATTTATGGAAGCAGACTGGATATAATTCTGCAATGGTGAAAGAGAAAGAACTAAGACGCAGCCAGGTAAAGCTTACTATGCAGTTCCCATTCCACTGCAGTTTAGTATGATGGGAGAATAGGAAAAGTGTTGTAATACATATATGTTCAAGGAACATAGGTGAAAGGAAGGAGCTGCCCCAAATATATTTGACATAAACAACCAGAGGTCGCGTATTGCCTAGGCAGCATTATGAGACAATGTTACAGAAAGGGAAGCATTAACATGACAAGTTTAAATGTCTTCAAGATTCTGCCACATAAATTTTCTCTTCCCAATACTGTATACTAGACATTTGCATGTACGATCAGCCCTTTGGCTCTGTCCAGAGAGATGCAGGGTTGGACCAGATGGTCTCCAGAGGTCCCTTCAAACCTAAATTATTCTGTGGTTGTGTGCCATGAACATGTTTAACATCATCCCATAGTGCCAGTCAGTGATGTCTTGTCTTGTGAAGAAGAAATTCAGCATTGGATGCCAAAACTTTTTGTTGGTCAAACTGGACCACAGAAATGCCTTTAGAGTACATAAGAGAATTAAATGTACAAAAACCTTGCAGTCGTTATTGTATCTTGCAACTGAATTACCTAAGGTTAACCTAAATATGGTGGGTTTCATTTCAGGCTTTGTATCTGTATGAATTACTGTCTAAGAAAAACTATCCTGCTGAACTTCTAAGGTATGGGTAATAGTCTCTCTTGAAATGGGGTTTAAGTCTAGTTTTGTGATGAGAGCAACTTTGAGGTAAACTTAAATACTATGTGGTTATTTTGTACTATCTTATGTTTATTCATTCCTTGGTTCCACAGGATAATTCACCTTCCTCATTAAAAAGGGTCTCCAAATGCAAAATCAGGATTAAAGCATTGCAAAGGTTTTGGTATTTTAAGGCTCAGTCAATATTTTTCAATTTGATTACATTTTTACTTTCAACAGCCTTTCAATTACAAGAAACGGGAAAGAGAGGTGGTCAAGAAGGTGTATCTTAGGACATGGTTGTGGGGAGTAAGGACTAGATCCTGCTTAAATATTCAAAAGATTGAACTTTGCTTTTCCTATCAGCACAGGACAGCTTGTGAAAGGAGTAACTTGCCAACTCATTGAAAGCATGGGCGCTGACATTTTTTTAAACAATTTTAGATTATTTGAAAACAATCTTCATCTGCTTTCTCCATATCAGGTAAAAGAAAAAAAAGACTTTGTGTACATAAACATACTACCCAATATCCAAACTGTAGGTAAATTAGAATTTGGTCAATTCTATTTTCCTTTTTGCAAAATCTTATATATGTGAACTTGTCTGCTAACGTATTTCGTTTAAATCTTGTGAATATGTGAAATATATTTTAAATATGTGAATTTGTCCGTTATGATACTTCATTTTGACAATTTCATGTCACTTACAAATTGCAAGAAATTTCTACAGTCCTTCTAACTTGCTCATTCATGACTAATCTGTTTGCAAATAAACCTAAGTTTTGAAAACGTACAAATGCTCTCATGCAGCCAAATACAGGTTGTTTCATCTCTGATGTCTCCTAAAAGAAAACTCTAAACTACTTTAAAAAAGCCAAACAAAAATGCTCTCTAAAGATAGAATGCAGGGGTTTATATATGCTAATTTATAAGCTGTAAGAAACAAACCGTATTTTTGTTCTTCCTCAAAATTTCCAAATGTCTAAGATCTTAAATTTTTCCTGCTTTTAGATTAATTGTTTGGCTTGGAAGTTTTGGAAAGTCTCCAATGCGTCTATTCCTCCCTTCCTCTTACTGGCACTTCCGTAAGTTGCATCTTACTACATCTCAAGTTACTGTATTCGTAGCAGTACATTCAAAGTAGTGCTTCTGAGCACTTTTTTAATAATAACTTCTAGTCCTAAGAAAACTGATGATTCAAACAAATGGTAATTCATATAAAGTAGTCACTGACTGTAGCCACAATCTGTGTCAACTGAAAGTTGCTAATACCTGATACCTTTTCATCTAGCCCATTTTTGTCACAATTATGCATTCCTTTGCATCCTTGAAATCAGTCCTCCTTGAAGCGCTCTGTGCACAGACTGAAACACAGTGCAGTGGTGTGGCAGCAAGGGAAAATGCTTGCAATGGTGCTGTTTATACTGTTGCTGATGTCTGCTAAAATAAAGGGCTTAATTCATTGGGCTTTCTTGAGTATAGTTGTTTAGAATCACAAAACTAACTTAAATGGAGTTTATGCTGGATTTTTTTCTTTGCTTCCCCCCTCCTCCCCAGGCTGTGCAACTTGGTTTGCTTATTTGTTTGAGGGGTTTTTGTGAGTGAATATGTAAGACAAAGTCATTGGGTACTGCCAAAGCATGTTGCTCTGTATGGTTGAAAACATTTCCGTGTATTTAAAGATGTTTTGGTAAGTTAGCAAAATTCTGTATTGTGTAAATGGCCCAGTAATACTCAGTGACAGCTTTTTTCCTCGGAAAAAAAATAACAATTGTACCTTGATAGGAACTCCTGAATTGTACAACTTGTTAATTCCCCTTTTTCTTTATTTCTTTCTTCCCCCATGGTTAAAGAGATAAAATGGAATGAGAACTATTACTTTCCTGGAATATTTTTAATTGAAAAAAAAAAAAAAAAAAAGGATTCTGTTTGAAAAAGCGTTACTCTATTTAAAAATAATAAAATAGAAAGACTTTAATACAAGACTTTCTACAAACTGCAGCACCAAGTTATTTGGCCAACAATTGCCTGTTGCTTGTTCAGGGTTATCAGAAGTCGCTGGTGCTCTTGCCTACAAACCCTGGTAAGGCTGGGCTTGCACAGCTTGGGGATATGGCTTTATTTGCAAAGGCTGCCTGCCACTCTCAGTGGAGAAGAGCATCATTTCATTTAATTTGGCAGACCTTTTTGGTCTTTGATAAAAAGGAGGCCAACTCTAAAATTACTTCTTGTCCTTAACCCACCCACCACATCTTCATTCATCAGAGAATTATTCCTAATAAAAAGGAGAAAGCGGAAAAGTTCTGATCTGTAGACAGTCTTGTTTCGTATGGTGTTAAAGCGTCTCAGGGCACTTTCATCCACTTGCAGCTATTTATAATCCTTAGCTACTTTTTGAAGTGCAGTTCGTGTGCTGACAAACTGGAAGAAGATGTAAGTTAAAGTAAGCTGTGGATTAATTGCAGCTTTTCTGGCCTGAACACTTTATAATTTTTCAAGTCCAGACTTGTCACTACATTTTGCCATCATCACAGATTTTATGAGTGTGGTTATGAGTGCATGAAGGTCAGGTTTACATTCTGAAACCATTTGAATTCTTTTTGCAGGGTTGAGTACCTGGAGTATGTTTCAGACACTTTGTGTGTCCCTTTCATTGAAAGCCTGGGGAAGACTGAGATGGACCTTTTGAATCCAAGTCTTCACAAAAAGAACGCTGTCCTGCAAAAAGTACAGGAGTGCTTGGTAGGTATGGCTAGGAGGGGTCAGCAGTGGTAATCTGTGATTAGCCTCTGACAATTCCAAACTAACTGAGAGTGGTTGATTGGTCTTTATTGCCAGGTGGTGCTTCTCCAAGTTAGCTTGCCTACTTGTACTCTCCGGTCCGCATGCACGTGCTCATGATCTCTTCTATACAGACAGCAACGTGAGACACAGGCTCTCCTGCTGTGTGTTTGCGTGGTGAAACCATAGCTGATGGACTCTGGGAGCCCAAACGGCAGTAACACAGCATGCTAATTTCGTTATCATCACAAACAAGAACAGCTTAGACTATCACCTAGCTCAGAGAAAGCTCTTAGTGCCAAGGCCCCAAGCAACCTGCTGTAGCTGACCTGCTTTGAGCAGGGGGGATGGACCGGACGACCTCCAGAGGTCCCTTCCAAACTCAGCCATTCTGGGGTTCTGTTTGCACTTATTACTTTACTGCATTTCGTACAGTGATGTCAGTTGCCATCTACATAAGCTCTTGACTTACCCATCTGTATTCTTACGTTTTTTTCATGTACTGTTTCGATTTTGTCGTTCCCTGTCTAAGGAAACCTTTTTATAGCTTCCTTAATTTTCCATGACTCCGTGCATGTTACGAAGGGTTCTCATGAAACGTCATTGCCGACCACAGTGAACTGGCTGGGACAGCCTGGAGCTGACCCAGTTGCAGCCGGAGCTGTTCCCTCTTGCTGCAAGCGGTGCTACTCCGGCAGAGCTGCACGTGACGCAGGAAGCTCTGTGGGAGAGACAGTGGTACCAGGAGGATTTTGTGACTTCTGCTGAGAGCTGCAGCAGTCACCAGTTTTCAGGGGAAACTAGTTATTTGATATAGCAGTGAATATTCATGTCCTTATACATACTAAGCAGCCCAATAATCCCTAGTGTTTTGGCAGCTGCTGAGAAACCCCTCGGAGGATTGTGACAGCAAGTGCTTGTGGCCCCTTTGCCTCGAGGGGTCGCCTGAGGGCCTTCCTGCCAGGCAGAAGTGCACCACCTCTGCCCATGCTGGGTGGTCACCTGCATATGGAGATTGTGGCAGGAGGTTTAGTTTTAATTATTTTTTATGTGTGCTTCAGTATGGAATAAAGAACACACTGAAATCTCTGACAAGTGCTTATTAAATATCACCAGCTGCATTGTAGAAGCAAAAAGTATAAAGCAGTCTCAGCAGAAGTTACAGATTAAGTTGCCAGTACAAACTGTTGTGTCTTTGTTCCTTAAAGGGTCACAGAGCTTAAATGTGTTGTGATGCAGTTGAGTGATACAGGGCAAGAGCCAAGATTAGCTCTGCCAACAAGGTAAATGCTTCTTGTTTCAGAACGGCTCCATTGCTGATGAATATGATGTTGACCTACTTGGAAATCTAATCTGCCACTTACCTCCAGCCTTTCTACATGGCAGAATGTCCCTGAGGGCAATGGCAACAGCCCTCCATCAATTCAAACTCTGCCGACAGCTCAGCCGTGAGCAGAAGACTGAAATTAAATACAAACTCCTCGAGTTATATGGGTAAGGTATTAGATATACCACCTTGCTTGTGCTGATGGGTAAGCCATGCAAATACCAACAGTTTGCTCTGCCCAAATGAAACTGCAGTAAAAACAACACAAAGCAACTTCTGTCACTGGCCAAGCTTGGGGTCTCTGTTCTCTAGAATGACGTTTCTCTTCTTGTGTGTAACATGATAACTGTGGAATAAAATACAGCCCGAGGGACACCCTGCATGACTGAAGTCCCAGAGAGAAAGGAGAGAAAGTGTAATGTTTGAGGAGGGGCAGGCAAACAGACTCTCTGGCATGGCAAGAGAAAGGGCGTTACAGGCAAAGAATGGAGCAGGAATGCGAAGAATGGGAAAATGGAAGTGGGATACACAGTGTGCTGGTGTGAGAAAAGAAATGAAGGCTGCAAGCACCTGTGGCAAATGGAGAGAGCTAGAGAAGAAGCAGAGTATAAAGTTCAACCAACTGAAGCAACAAAGTGGACAGTGTGTTAGATGTCATTAATGACTCAGATTAGGAGGCTGATTTGAACCACACTGCTGTACCCGTCATGCAAAAACCAAAGCCATCCTCTATCTGGAAGGAACGTACTGTTTCTCTCTTGCATTTTCTCTTAGAAGTATCTGGCATTTGAAAACAGAGACCAAATGCACAGTTTCTAACCATCCTTTCAGCCCCAAAGTCTGTCATTTGATCTGCCTAATCATTTTAGTTGCTCATTCAGCTTCTTTCTGGTTGTCAGCATTTTTCTGGTAATGGAATAGTCATATTTTCCACCAGATCCCATCCCTGTGTTAATCTTGACACAGATTCATTTTATCTCATTATGACACATTGTGCTAAATAATATTTTATTTTATGGAAAATATTTGTCTAGTCAAACATACTCATAGTCGAGCAACAAACCAAATACAGGTTTTTTATGAGAACGCACCCTAGTAACAGCCTTGTTAGACTACCATCTTCAGGATCTTTCAAGCTAAAACCCATTTATCCAAGTGCTTTCTTAAGTCGACCACCAACAGGGTTGGCCAACATTTGTCAGATTTGTATCAAACAAAGAGGCCAAACTTGCACAGTGCTAAGCTACATACATTTTGAAATGCCCATCACCGCTCAGAACTGAACATGAACTTAATTTTTAAGACCTGAAATTTCTACAAATAGTTTAGCATGTTATTTCAAGAGATGGGGTGCTTATCATAGCATTGATCTCTCGTACAGAAATGGCTTAAGTGTTGTTAGGTGTGGCTCTCCAAGGTGTTAGGTCTGCCTTCCGTAAATCTTGACATTATAGATGAATGAAATAGCACTAACAGTAAAAATATGGAGCTAGTAAGGTGTGGATTTAAATTTTCTGTGCCATCAGCTATGTTTCATGTTTCTGTCCTTTAGTTTTAAAACGTCATCATTAGCAGCAGACTGGTGCCACACTGAATTACTTTCCCGAGATGTTTAGTGAACTCAGTCTTTCGGAATGAGTCCACTTCTCCCAAGTGTGCATGGACCTGTTTTTCAGAAATGTTGAGCACCCACAGCTCCTCCTGGCGTCAGGGAAAGCTACAGTTGCCCAACAGCAGTGAAAACCAGCCCCTCTACACCTCTGAATAGCTAAATATTGGAATAGAGGAGGGGGGTTTTATTTACAAGGAAGTACTGGCAAGTATTGTTTGCTTGAAGTATTAGCCACATTAGTCCTTAGGATAAGATCCTTGGAAAAAGGATTGTTTTAATTTTGATTACGAGGTTTCTACTTCTCTTTTGATACCATTTTGCAGACTACTATTGCAGTACGAAATGGATAGAAAATGGTAAATTTTCTTTAAAAAAAAGTATTATTTCTCCTTGCTTGAGCAGTGGAATGCTAAGAATACTGTTGACTATTGAGGGGGAGGGAGATACCCATTTGAAGGCTTGCTCTGAATATATTAATTCCACTAATGCCCTATATATCAGAATGAGAAAATGCAATCTGATGTTACTAAGCATGAATCATCACATTGGCATAGGAGTATCGGTGTTCCCTGTAAGTATAAGAAAAGTAGAAGTGTAAGAAAAACTCTGAAGTTTTAGTATAATTTTGATTGCAATCATTCTTCATTAATATAATTTTTCAAAATATTTCTTCAGCTCCCCAAACAACTGGACAGCTGAAACAACATTAGATGTTGGACAATTCATAGCTCTGCTATCAAAAGGGGAATTAAATGTCCTTGCTGAAAAGGTATGTTTTAATTATAATTTTTAAATTTGTAAAAAATAATGTTAGAATTTGGATTTGTGAATGTCATAATGCAGTCTAAATTATGTGACCTAAATGCTAAACCAGGTAAATAATGCTCTTACCAAGGAACCTCATGTTAATGTTTCACACATTCTTGACTCCATAAAAATTTCTGATATTTCTTCTTGAAAGTGATGGTAGTATAAACAACTATTTGCACATATGCAATGATGATTGTGTGTTGTCATGTAGAAAAAAAAATTGTGTGTTCATAGTGACACAGACTCAAACATTTTTAATACTTTACACCTTGCAATGTTGTTTCCTTCATCCCCCTGCCTTCCAACCATAAAACTTATGTTTCTTACCCTGTTAATAATGGGATCATACTGATCAAATTAGCATTTACTCATGCAGCCCTTTGCCCTAGGGCCAGTGTAGCACACATAACAATAACTGATAGCCTCAGCATTGCACTTTATAGTATCTTTGCCCTCTTTAGTTCTTATATTCTTATAATTTTTATGTATAGGAGTAAACTATAGGAATAAGGAATTTGTTCTTCAGCAGAAATGTCTAAGCGCAGTCAGCAACTTTTCTGCAAGAGATAATGCTTATCATTGACCAAACAGAATAGGACTCTTCAGCTAAAAGGAAGGTGTCCAGCAGAGTGGAGGAGAGAGGTCAAAAAAGCCTAAAAAAGGTGAACAGGTGAACTTATTTCTCATAATTTAATTGGGTCCCTATCCTCAATTCTTATACTTACCTGACAAATTTAAGACAAAATAAAGTACTTTCGGTACTGCACATACTAAAATGGTGGGACTCATTGCTACAGGAGGGTCTGGACATAGACTCCAATTAGGCCGTGCTCAGGTGTTGCCAGAAGCTGAGAGGGCATGCAAGGGGAGAATCACTCAGAATTTCTTTTGTTTCTAATTTTTTCCCCCGCAAACACTGTTAACGTTTCAGTAGCAGCGAGTTTACTCTCCTCTTCTGAAACATCTGCACGAGTAGGAAAGAGGCTGAGCTGTTACCAACCCCTACTTTACACAAGTCCTTCTCTGCAAATTGATTTGTTTTAAAAGGGAAAAAGAAGTCTTATTTATTCTTTCTTTCCCTTTGAAGTTCCCCGATATCATTTTACAAATAGCAAAGACAATTGCACAAATTTCTTCATCTGAAGAGCTTCTATCAACTGTATTTGAATCTGTCTCCAGCGCCACTGCCAGCATCGAATCATCTCTCACCAGACCTGGTCAGTATTTCACATGGTATATGTGCAAAGCGCCAGATTTGCAATGGTGTCATCTTGGGCTGTGATGGTGCAGTTCAAACAGACTTCTTGTTTCACCATGTCATCAAATGCATTCTGAGAAGTTGAACAATAAAAAGTAAAGCATTGAGTAACTTAAAGCGGTTCAGACTTTTAGCAAAAACAGTGAGAGTCTTCATTCTGTTGCCCATAGTTGTTTCATGCGTTGACCAATGGCTGAAACAATTTCATTACAGGATTGTATGGTTAAGCATCTCCTGGAATGTTCCTGAGTGCACAAAGAAAAAAAGATTAGTTATTTGAATTAGAGGGGTTTGTTTATTTCTGCTTTTTTGCTTATTTTTACTTTCCAAGTGAAAATCCTTGAATTAAAAAAAGTTGTGAAGGTGACAAGTTACTTTTGTGCCAGAAGAGTGCACGTAGCTAATCCTTTGCCGGACGTGAGCATATGTTGACTCAGCTGTTCTTAAATCTGGCGTTGGTGGCACTGTGTTCTGTCTGTCCAAACGGACAAAGTTTGTTATAATCTAAAAGGTATTTTAATTAGCAACCAAACTAATCTACTAGAATCTCTGGTGACAAATGGATCATTTTATTTGTATAAGGTACATACTTTGACTGTATTTTATTATAATAATAACTGTATCCTTTCTCTTACTTGAAATCCACCCAGGCAGAATTTTTAAGCTATGTCATCCTGTGCCGTGGAAAACAACCCTGCTGTGGGGGAGGCTTTTGAAAGCACTGGTGGGAATTTAGACCCCAACAATTTCGAGGAGTTTGGTACTGTCTGCCTTTATGTCTTTGAAAATCTCCCCATTGGTTCTCTGCCTAACAGAATACAGGTCCAAGCTCTCAGCAAGCCCTGAGGCACCGTGGAAATCCATCTGCTTGTGTAATGGCAATCGTGAATGATGACTGCGTGTCTCTGGGAATGAATTTGCTCCTGATAATGCTGTATTCTTATACAGAGAGACACAGAGGGTGTCTACAGAGTTGTATTTTTGCATAGCCTGAAAAAAAACATGACCTCTGTTGATCAGAGAGCCATTACACAATTATCATGCTGTAAAAAAGCAGAATCAAACTGGTGGAATAGCAGAATATTAGTCCATCTGTATGCATGGAATTCACCCTTCCTTGAACAAGTAAACCATCAGATTATAAATCATATTTCTTCAGACATGGGCCACAGGACTAAAGGTTCAGAATCAAGTATTTCAGTGTGTTTGTATCCTTACATGTGCTTTTTTAGGCCTCTGGATGACAACAACATGAATCCCAAAGGCTTCTCTAATCAGACTAACTCATGTCCAGTGCAGCTGCAGAGCTGTGTCACCTGCATTGCAAGACCAATATAAACCTGTTAGTGAAGCTAATGGCCTTTGTCAACAGATAACTTGGCTCCAAGGCTATGGAGGCTTTTCATTCTTCACTTTTCATTCTTCACTGGGTGCACGAGTTTGGCTTGGGGGGAGTCTGGCAGATGAAAAATTGAACGGTTGTGCTAGTCTAAGAAGTACTTCTGTAGTCCAAGCGTGGTATTGAAGTTCTGTTACCAAACATAATCTTACCAATTTCGCACAAGTCATCTGGTGGTTTCAATAGCAATGAAGTTTTGTAGCTGATTTGTAAATCACTAGAAAATTGAGTATTATGAAAATGTCTCTTGAGTAACACTGGTGCTCTTCACGCTACCAACCTGCTATTTTACATTTCCCACAGTCCATTTGTGAGCTAATATTGATGACAGTAACAATTACCAGTGACAGAGTTCTTACATCTGTGTCTACATCAAGATAAAGAACAAAGGTGGTGCTTAAGGGAAGACAGAACATATGAGGCAAAACTCAGGAATCGTATGTCCAAGATGCTACCGGAAAGCAGTGGCAGTGCTGAAAAAAGAATTCAAGCTGTTTACCTGAAGCGCTGAGATGTTATAATATATATTATATATATGTTATGTTCAATATATATTATATATATGTTATGTTCTTCATCAAACTTAATGTGATTATATAGCAAAAGGAAGAGTGACGTAGCATCAGATACAGGAAGCAAAGCCAGGAGTCTAATTAGTATTTCCCACTGTAATCACACCAATGTGTCTGGTGTGTTACAAATAATAAAAACAATGGTTTTTTTCCAAGAACACAAAATAGTAGGTTTCCAGGACTTGGGGAAGGGAACTGCTTTGTGTCTGGATGGGTAGTATTTACATGATAAAAGCTGACCTTTTGCAGCCGGGGAGAGTGAAACAATGCAGCTTCACCAGAGGGCGTTGTGAAGGGAGAGCAGAACATCAGCTGCTGCAGTGGAAGCTGAACAGCATTTTCGTTTGCTCAACAGATTCAATCTTTTCAGTGTTCTACCCACTACTGCAGCTTCCTTTGATGCAAATAAATCCCTCCTCTGCCTCCTTTCAAAGTACAAATCTACTTCATACGTCCTCGCTTTATTTATCTGGGGGAGCTTAGCTCAGGCACAGTATCTGTGAAATTCTTGCTTTTTGCTGGTAATTACTGTATCTGAAGACATGTAGGGATGATTTCGTCCAGATAATTATTTAATAAGGTTTTCCTAAATTAGTGACAGAAGAGAAAGCAGTAAGCAACCACATTTGGATTCTAATTTCTGCTTTTGATCAATATTAGAGGTAGATTATGCCAACAAAGCGCAGGATTTGTTAAAACACACAATGGAAACGGTCTCATTTGATCATGCATAGGGCCAGAATCTGACTATAGGTAAGATTTTTAAATGGAGTTTATCTGTCCAAACAGTTCTGTTGTAAGTAAACAGCCGTCTCTAGATCCCGACATTTTAACAACACGCTTGACATAAAGAACAAGCACCATGCTTCTCTGACACATCCAGCGTCTGTCTTCACCTTGTTTAAATGTCAGGCAAGTCTTACAAGACATACATCTTTGTCAGGGTATTTCAGAGTAAAAGGACCTCTCGTGTCTGTTACTTTCCTGTTGAGCTGGATTCACATATCTGCGGTTTGAACGTGGACAAGTTTATTCAGCTGCAACATTTTTTGGTGAACAATGACCTAGCTATATGGAAACTTCCACCGACGTCAGCCCAAAAATTTGCATTTCATTCTTACTCAAGCAATGCTCCCAGCGAACCGTGGTTTTACCTCAGAATAAGCCCTTGCCTGGGTTTTGATGCCTTTAGGGAATTGGACTCGAAAGAAACTTGCAAGATATTGGTTACTCTTATTGCACACATCCAGATTTTGGTTTTATTGTGGCATCCTATATTGTAACTGTTCTGAAATATATGTGTGCTCCTATTTTCTTTTCCAGCATGCACTGCCTTTAGAGGACAAAGGATATAACATTTCTTGCAAGTTAGGCAAATTCTAGTTTTATATCCAGGATGTTAACAGTGTAAACATTTAAGGAAATTACTTCATTGCAAGATAATTGTTTTATCGATATCACATCAGCTGCAGTTAATTCATAGTCTGTCACCCTCTTAAATCTCTATATTGCTTTTATTTCATTTTTTCGGTGTCCTTGAAGAAACTCTTGCTATTTGACTTATTTTCCAGATTGCCTGGGAACCAGAGCTCCTTCTTCAGATGAAATTATCAAGTTAGCAGAAGCAAACGTCTTTTGGTCAGTTCAGGAACTGAAATGCATGGACATAGGGACTTTTGACAAAAATGTGGAACTTCTTGGGACTGTCTCAGGTTTTAACAGCTCCCAGCTTATTGCCTTGAAGGAAACAGCCAAGCAGGTAACTATCCTGTCTGTGAAGGAAAATTAAATCCATAATTTGATTTGCTGTTATTGAACTATGCAGTTCTAAAATAACTATGCTATGGCAATGTCAGTACTGCTGCAAGAATATCTATTGTTTATTGGAAAAATAATGTGAGTTGGTGATAGAAGAATTGCACTTGCTTTAGAGTCAACAAGCAAGTAGTTCTATTAGCAGCTGAAAAAAAGAAGTGCTTTTACTTTTGAATTGCTTTTCGTTTGCTTGCTTCTCACTTTTTCATGAATGAAAAATCAGCAAGCAGTAGTATAGGCTGTTGATTGGTCTGCTGAGAATTAAGCTCAGTGTTAAACTGTGTACATCAATGTTAAATATAGTTTAGAAGTATAAAACCAGACTGACTGAAAGAGACTGTTATTAGCTGCATAAAGCTCATTCTCCCACCTTCTTGTCACAGGCAGGGACAAAGGCATCGATAGGAAATTTTAGGGAGGTAAAAAAACCCCCACGCATTTAGTCTGTCTTTACCAGGATGTTATTGGTGAGTGCAAGTTACGGAAACATGGCAGACCTCTATCTTTGGCAGGCTGTAGATTCATGGAGAGGATCAGGGCTGTAGTCTCAGCTCTCGTCACCACTGCTGCAGCATCGCTGGCACCTCTTTCTTGCAGAGTGCCACAATGCAGCTCCTCTTGAGCTCCTCAGAGAGGTCTCTGCCATGGGCTCAGCCTGTACACAATGCCCATGCTGCAGCAGCAGTGCGGCAGGCTGGGACTAAAACTTCTGCTGCAGCACAGGACCTGTGCCAGAGTACTTAGGGCAGGGTGCCGTGCTGGGTGCAGTCCAGCACACTGTGTCTGGGGCAGAGCATGAGCAAGGTGTCTGGGCTCCGAGTGGTGCTTCCTTGGCCAGCTGTGGGCTGGGAGAGGAGTCAGACCTTGCTCCATCCCTGTTGCACTCCTCCATGGGGCTGACCTCCCGTTGCTGCTTTGTGGTTGCCTGCACTGCCAGGGAACAAATAGTGTCCCAAACATACTTTTGTTTCAGCAAGGAAAAGCCGGAGGGTGGAATAAGTTGTTTTGGTTGCAGAAAACCCAGAGGTGAAGAGGTTACCATGCCCAGCCTATCTTCAGCTTCCTGTCGCCAGCATCTGCTGGAGGTTATCTACTCTCTGCTTCCATCTCTCCATGGCTAGCCACGCTGTAATCCCATTCTGTCAGAATGATCCAATGTTTTAAAAGTCCTTTTTAGGCTCTGTCAGATCATTCTGACAGAATGAGATTCAAAAGCATCTATAAGTGCAGTTGGCTACAAGCAGTATGAGTGCAGATGCTTGGAGACCTGAGGTCTGTGACTTCTTGAGGAAAGCAGGAGCAGAGGACAAGGTGGGCCTGGGCAGCATCTTAAACCAGCAGCTGCAGCTGAAGTAGTGGAGCTGACTATGACTTCTGGGTAGATAAGGCCAGCAGTGCAGTTTGTAGCAGTGAAGCTCAGTTTTTAAAACTCCTGAACTGCAGGTGCTCGAAGAGAAGTGGCACTAAGCAGATATCCGAAAGCAGATGGTGGCTCTCTGCAATTCTGTCTCTGCTGCCTTGTTGCAGTAGGACAACAACCCACTGCATCAAATGCATTCTTCCCAAGACAGCTTCCCTCTGTCAGCACAGAGACGTGTGGGTAGGAAAAGGAAAAAAAAACCCAAAACGTGTAGAAGAAAATGAAAACAGTGCTCATCTGAGATAGTGAGAATTACAATATTTTACAGCAGTGCAACATAATGCTGTACTTACAGAGTGATATCTGTTGTAGAGAAATTGCCAACAAGGTTAATACGCTCATATCCCAGCTATATTCGATTCAAAGGTACATAGATCTGCAGTGCACTGAATGAAAGTATGTTCTGTCTGTGTGAGTGTTTGTGAGACAGATTGCTACTAGACAAAGACAGACTTCTGGTGTATTAATTTGTAAAATGCAATGTGATGTTACACTGAATGTGAAGCATGAGAAATCAGGCAGTACAGGCAAAGCTCTTTGAAATTATGTGCGTAAGATGCTGTTATGTTATTAACTAAAGGGCATCTTTGATTAAAAGTTTGATTAAGCCAGCTTTAATTTCTCCTAAACCGATTGATTTCCCCTAAAAGAAACTGTGTACTACTCACGGTCCCAAACTAATTCAAAAAGTCTAGTTATCAGATTGTGTCTTAATGAAAGTAAGAAGCTTAGCTGACTTCTAAGTGGAAGGCCTCCAGGCTCTGTGATAGTAACAGATGTTTGGGTCTGCAGTCTCTAGGTGAATGAGGACAAAGAAGTGTTTCAGTTTTATGTGGTGTGTTATTTATATCATTATGTCTGAGATTTCATCCAGCACTGTCAGATAATACTATTTATGAGGTACTTCAAATTGTGTAGTTTGTGACCTAGATGAGGAAATAGACACACGACATCTTTAACGGCATGTATTTCATGGATCTCTTAAGCTAGAGAATTAAGAGCTTTAAAATTGGGCTAATGCTTTTTACTATCTGTTTTCTTTGGAAAAGATTGAAATTTCCCATGCTTAGACCCTTTTTCTGTTTCTTTATGACATCGTAAAACCAACATAAAAGATCCAGTGGAAACTCAGTCAGAAGGTACGGGTCCAGCAAAGCATCTCTTAAACAAATCCTTAACCCGAGGGTCACAGCTGAGAAAAGCATCTTGGCAGCCGTGGGGCTGCTCTGTGTTGGATATACGCGTTGGTATGAAGCAGATAGTCTGCAACTCTGTGTAAGGAGTATCTTACTCCAGAGATCTGGCCCTTTTTCTTTATTTTGTGCAAGTTGTACAGCTTCATATGTATCTGAAGGTGCAAACACTGTTTAGTAGGCAACTGCAGAGATCTTTCTTCAGCAAGGCCTTACTAGCTTTGACGTTTCTAATTTTTTGAACAGAAGTTACATTGTAGCTATCCTGAAAACGGAATAAATATTTCCATGAATCAGACGGCACGAACAATCAGCTTAGCCCAGGACCGGGCTTTTAGTTTTATTTTTCTGTGGGGAGTTAGCAGCACAACTGTGTACCAGAGAACTATCATGCATTGACTGACATAAAGCAAAGTTGCTGAAGTATAGGAGACCTTTCAAGGGAGCTTCTTTTTTGATGTACACCTGTCTCGTTCAAGTCATTTCCTCCAGCCCAAACCCAGTGTCATCTTTCTGTAAAGACAATTGGCCGCTCTCTGAGAGATACTGACCACTGACTACTGCCTTCTATTGTTTCCAGCTAAATGTAATTGACAGTTCTAGCCTCTACAAGTTCAGCTCGTGCTGGACTTTCACTATTCCTTATTCAGGCAGACCTTTTCCTGAAATAAAAATTTTGTTAGGGCTGGTCTGTGGCAGCTTTTGAATCACTGAACTATATCACAAATAAAGTTAAAAGCAGTGGAACTTGTCAGTTTAAATACATTGGTACTGGTTTAGAAGAGCACCTGCTTAGCTCTGGTTTTTTTGCAGATCTAACTCTATCTGTACAAACACATTTAAATGATCTTTTTTTTAATGTCATATGCACTCAAACTAGAAATCAGAACTTTAGGAACTGGCTATATGTCTGTATTACCCATTCATCTGCTTTGATTTCTGCTTTCCTTGTCAATGACTGAGCTGGCATGACTGGTCACAAAAGCGATTTAAAGTCACTCCACTGGAGCGATTGCAGCTGGTGTAGAAGCCTGGGTAGTCCAGGTGCTGCTTTTGAGGTAGCAGTGTAACAGTGTGGATCTCAGCACAGACTGGCATTTTTATTGTTTTTAGTGGTACTTGCTCCTACAGCAACACTTCCAGCAGTCCCTGCACTGACTTATCAACAAACTCAAGCTGTACAGGTTGCAGCATTTTTAGATCAACTAATCATTATTAGTGTAGAACCTCAAAAACCTTCACAATACCTAAGCTCTGTCTTTGTGTGCGAATAGGCATACTTCAGGTACTGGGAGTTTTAAAACCAAGAGGTTTGAGAATGGTGAATATAGAGGAAGATTCATACTGGTCTAACAGACATTAATGAATCTCTTCTAAAGGTCTGGGGATGGCTGCCAGACTGGAAGAGTTACCATATTGTTTCCCTGGGCCGCATTGCTCTGGCACTCACTGAACATGAAATTGAAGAGCTGGATTTGCATTCTATAGACACCATTTCTGTCCTCAGTCAGCAAACAGAATGGACTCTTACCCAGGTAGGTGTGTTACTGAATGTACTCCTGGTGAAAGGCTCTGGAGTCACGCCCTTTGGGACTGAAGTCCTGGAATCCCCTAGGAAAAAGATACAGCAAGCCACATTACTCCCTGCTGCCTTTCTGCAGCTGCGACCCCAGTGAAAGTGGGCAGGTAGGTCAGCACCGACGTCTGCCTGGCTGCTGTCTTCCCTGGTCAGGTGGCCAGAAGGACATCAACCAATATAAATTGTGGTGGTGACAAGTGTATTCTTTAGCACTTGCCCACTAAACAGTAGAAAGAGGTCAGCAGCTCCCCTCACACTCTCCCCAGAATAGACACTACTGCTAGGAGACCCTAGCCTTTCCTAACTAAGAGCAATCACTGAAGAGGTAGCGCGCCCCCCAAATCCAGCATCCATTGCCCTAGAAGCTTAAGTTATTAGCAAATGTATTTCTTCTCTTGAATAACTTCTAGTTATGTCAATGGGACTGTCAAAGTAAGAGTTAAAAGCTTTTATTTGTATATGTGATTGGCAGCATGTTTCTGACTCTGTGACCCATACCATCAGGGCTCCTCGGCTGCACAGATGCTGGCATGGTGGCAGGCAGCTTTGGCAGAATATCGCAGATCTGTTAGTAGATTCTTGTTCTGAAGAGCAGTATCAGAAAGAAGGACTTGGGAGAATTTTATACAATACGAGTTGGGTTTTGAGGTTTCCTGCTGTCCGTAAGAATAGCTAGTTAAAAGAGATTAATCCTGCCTAACTTCAGTTGTCTAAAAGTTAGGCAGCTAGTTTAAGCTAGTCATTTGAGGCTCAGCATTGTGGATAGATTAGGAAATCTTGGAAGATGCTTGTTACTTTCGCTGACTTTGGAGAACGCCTTGGAGGCAGGCTTAAGCTGGACACACAGTTTTTAAATGGTTAGTTTAGGATGAGCACCATCCTAGATAACTTAGGCTTGCAAAGGCATTTTGGTACCAATATCCCATTCATATCTGAAAACATATCCTAAACGCAGGTCACCACCTATATATGACACTTAAATAAGACAGGACAACCTGAGTATTAGAAAACCTAAAAATTTCATACTGATCTCCTTGAGTAATTTATGGTTTCTTATAGCAATTTAATTGAATTGGGCAGATCTGCTAGGTGCTTCAACACTCTTTTCTTCTGCTGAAGTGTTTCCTTGCTACCTGGCAGAAGAGGTACAGAGTGCTTTCAGATCACTTGCACTTGGGAAGTCGTTTTGTAACAGTGCCCTGTTTAAGTGTCACGTATAGATGGTGACAGTGCTCCTCCTGAAGGCCATAGCGGAACTCCAGTTGATTACATTGGGGAGGCTCGGAATGATTATGGTCCATAGTTTCTAGTAAGATTTTGAGCTTCTAGTAACAAACCCTTCAATTATATTTACTCTGTTTATGCATAATACCTTACTGCTTTTGTAGGCAAGGTCTATTTTGCAAGGTTTTCTAGAAGACTCTGGCCAGATGATCAGTACACTAAAAAGCTTTGATTTAGTTGGATTAGGAGCTATTCTTTGTGCTTTGAACTCCACAGAAATCACATCCATAAGGACTGCTGAATTCAGGTACTGCATTTAATACTTAATGAAATATCTATCAGTATCTCTATTGATAAAATTTATTGTGCAGTTTGTTTTCCTTCAAGGTTTACAGAGCCTAAAGGACACTTCTTTACATTTTAAATGCTTTCAGAAAGGCAGTAACTGTTACGGAAGGCATGCACTAGTTGTTTAAAATATATTCTGTTTTAGATTTCCTCTGCCATTTATATCCCACTATTTAAGTATTGCATTGAGAAACGTAGGTTTTTGCTCAAAGCATTAAACATATGTATGCAATTTGTGTACATATATTTTAAACTGAAAATGAGTTTACAGTCTTATTGTATTAAGTATACTTCTTATATATTAAGTATATTCCAGGCATATTTAGTATTGCGTGCAATTGCAGCATGTAATATTAGCCTTGTCACCTTTTGCAGTGCTGCTGTTGCAAGAATTGGCCTGTTGTTTTGTAGCACCCCTGTTCTGAGACAGTTTAAGAAGATAACAGAATCTGTGTTTGGAACTGCTACCAGCTGGAACAGCTCTATTTTACAGGAGATTGGTACTATAGCAGGTAACACAATTCAGACTCCAGATGGTGATGGTTCTGAAGCATTGTTATTAAGCGTTAAGGGACAGGTTCACATAGCAGTGCATTTTTCTAGACCGGCAAAAGGCATTTCTTCCAGAGGGGAGTCACCTGCAGGGATGGACATCCAGCAGTTTCATTAGCACTAAGGAAAAGTTGTAGTATTCTCCATAAGGTTCTCTGAATCTGCTCAAACTGGCCTCAGGGATCACAGCTTGAAGTCCTTTGGGTCCTGTAAGTTGGAAAGGGTAAATCAAGGAGGGCAAAACCAGCCAGGATTTCAGAGCCACTCACTGCTTGTGAACTGTGCTGCTGCAAGAGTGGCTGTATTGGGTCGGAGCAGCTCTAGCTGACCGAGCATCCTGCCTCCAACAGTGGAAAGAAAGAATGGGCTGCCCAGGGAAGAGCAAAAGAGCAGGGTTAGCCTAGAGTGGCACTTCTCCAGAGTGCTCTCGCAGCCTTGGAGACTTCCTGAGCTACAGGTCACACACAATTTTGTGCATGGATTTTTTTCCCCGGTGATGGTTTAACTGCACATTGAACTCTCATAAATTTTAGCATCCTTGATGCCCGCGGCAATGATTCCACACTGTAAGTACCTAATGGGTGAAGAAGTAACTCTCATTGCATGCTTATGCTCACTAATCTTGCATCAGAAGAGGCTGTGAACAAGCATTCCCTAATAACACTGCTTACAATTTTATTGATTTTTGTCATTGTCTCTTTTCCAAGAAAAAGTAACTCAGGTAGAGTACATTCCATACCAATGGTTAAGGTCAGATTATTGGCAATGTTGGAATATAATGAAAGAAACAAAACAAAAAAAGAACCAGTATCTCTCCATAATGCACTGAAGTAAACCATTTATTAGGTATTTTTTATAAATGCTTAAAATTTATATTAGCCAAAAAATAAATCAAATAAAAAGAGTATTAACTGAGTTTTGTTCCTATTGGGTTGTTTTTTAGGTGGTTTGAATGAGGATGAATTAAAAACTTTTGATAAAAACTTGATGCCGTACTTCCAGCCAATAGCAATAAGATGTATACCTCCTGAAATTTTCCAAGTAAGAGCTTGATTACTGACGAAGTAACCAAATTCCTATCGTTTTTACTCTAGTATAAATAAACCACAGCAGTTTTGGGGTTTGGTTTGGGGTTTCAGCAAGAATTTTTCTGTGGTATGTTAAGTGAGAGACAGTGAAGGATCTCTGAAACATTAACTTTCAGCTATATAATCTGCATTTGATCCCCATAAAATATGCTAGGCAAGCGTTATTTATTCTTCAGGATGTGTCCCAAGGAAAAAGCAAAGATCTAGGGTCAGAAAGCAGGGAATGAACTCTCTTTCTTCCAACACTGTATTCAGATCTGAGT
Organism: Steatornis caripensis; assembly: GCA_013398225.1. Taxonomy (NCBI): domain Eukaryota; kingdom Metazoa; phylum Chordata; class Aves; order Caprimulgiformes; family Steatornithidae; genus Steatornis; species Steatornis caripensis. Next base: position 373,343 of record VZSC01017418.1, on the reverse strand, counting down.
TTTGTTGTCTGTTTGTTAATATTTGCAAGGATGCTATCAGAGCTACAAATTTCTCTTCTGACTATGTAAGAGCTTTTTTATTATCCTAAAATCTGGCAACATTCTCCTGAGTTAGCTCTGAAAAACAGATTGTACAGGCAGCTACAGATCGGAAAGGAATTACATCTAATTACAGCAGTTCTGAATGTGGACCAGAAATTAGAACGTGGATCTTGAGATCATTGCCCTAGACTTTATTTGTCTTAGTGACAAGATTAATATTCTGCCTAGGCAGATCTCTTTCACATGCTTGGGCAAGCAATGTACTTATGGACAGATGAGCTAAACAGATAGTTAACTGTGTCAGCTTCCATAAAAGAGAAAAACTCCTTGAACACGAACTGTTCTGCACAATGCCACTGACAGTTTAGATAAGCCTGAAATGTCCTTAGTGAAACTATTTATTTGAAAAACAGACAGAAGTGAAGATCTATGGCATCTTGTAGAATTTCTTTCAAATATCATACATTTTTGTAAGAATAGTAATGATATTACTAAATGTGCTTAACAAATAACAGGGCACTTTCTTGGAAGAGTTTTCTACATTTGAAAGATTCAAAGCAGATTTTGTTTTTGCACAGGTTTTGTATAACTTCATTTTACAGATGCATACATGATTCAGATTTTGATTTATGAAAAATCACATTGTATTATGGACTTTAATTGGGTTAGGAAGAGGATCAAATCAAAATTTCTGGACCTGAAGGCATTTGTATGATCTTACTTAGTTTAAAAGAGCACACCATTTGGTAGACAATGAAAAATCGGGAAGGGTTTGCTCCATTGTCTAACCTACTTGGAAGGGGAATTTAGTCTTTCTAAGGTAGAACCTGGATGCAGAATTGTTGCAGCAAAGAAGGCTTATGTAGGAGGGCTAAAATTCTTGTGACTGCAGAATGTCACCTGGAATCAAAGTAATCCAGCATGCCAAATACATGCGGGCTTTACAAACTGGTTAATTGCTATGTGATACAAGAGAATGACTGTAAGATTGTGATTGCCGTGTTTAATTTTTAAACGCAAGTTTTAATATGACCAAACTTGGAATATTTTCAGTCTAAAAGAGAAAATTGAATAGTGAGGTTAAAACATGGGGGGGGGTTCTGTCTCATTGCTAGCTATAATCAAAGGTCAAACATAGGTTCAAGTGAGGTTGCTTGGGAGCAAATGTAAGAGGAAATAAATGAAAACCGAAGAGGATGCACAATGTCATCAGTCTTTGAACAAATCAGAAAAAAAATGGCTGGAAAATTGAACTTCAGCAATATATTGAAAAGGTGTCCAATACAGTGTTGGCATAGAAAGCTTCTCAAGCTGTCAGATCCCAGCAGCAAAGAGAAGGGTGAAAGATAGATGAGCGGTCAGTGAAGTAGATGAATGCAGAGGATTATTTTTAAGCTCTATTGAGCTCTTTTATAGCAACACAATGTTGAAGGCTACTTCCCCTCATTCCAAATGCAACAGTGCTGACTTCTGATTCCTTACCTGCCTTTTATAATTGACAGCCTAAACCAATTTTTCTGGCTTTTATTCCTCCCAGGCATTGTCCCCAGAACAAATAGCAAACCTGGGCCCTGAAAATGCCGCCATGGTTACCAGATCGCAGCGTGAGCATCTGAATGCATCACAGCTCCAGAGCCTTCAGCTGGCGCTGGACGGAGCCAGGACAAGCACCCCAGGGACACAAAACAGTGCAAGCACTACCCAGTCAGTGCAAACCCCAGCTCCAAGCGGTGAGTTGAGTCACTCCCTCCTCCTCCTTAGAGGGGAAGGACACACACGCCAGTGGGGTGTGCAGTCTTGCAGCATCCACCAGGACCAGACCTGTATTTTGAAGGTGGGTTACAGTGAATTTTCTAATCAACTTTTAAACTCATGCCTCAAATCACATGCCTGACTAAGACAAACAGCAAGGATATTGTTGGCTTTACCCACAGTGAGAGGTAATGGAGGAAGATTGTCAGATGGCATTAGCTACTATATGCTGCTAGGAGCATTACACTATGCTAAGTGCTAGCTTGTGTAAAACGTAGTCTGAAACAGTGAGCTTTTCCATCTCCTTATTTCATGTATGCTTTGCCTGAATTTAAGGCAGGGTTCTCTGTCTCTGGACCTTCAGATTGCAACCTTTATCTGCAGCAGAACCTTGTTTGCAAAGCTGCAAGTGGGAAAGGAGGTAGCACTGTGGTGGATTAGCATCTTTATCCAGACTATAGGACCCCTTGAACAGTTTTTCCTGCTGTTCCCACCCTATTTGGAATTAAAGCCTATTAGTACCTGTGCTTCAGTGGTTTAACATTTTAATTCTCCATATTGCAATTTATACTGGGCAAGTTATGCTGGCAAGTATGTTAATGGACATTTTACAATGAGTGAGAGTTTGCACATAGCCAAGCCCACATTGAGAACTTATCCCTATCACACAGCAAATATTGTTCCTTCCAGTGGCACCAGCGAGATATAAGCTGTTGAAGAAGAGAGAAGGATGTTGAGGTGCTAAAATGGGAGTAAGGTGGACTAAATTGCTATGATGCCCTTGCTGGAATTAGAGCAGACCTTCCCAGAATCACCTGAGCGGTGCTCTCAGCCCAGCTCCCTTGCACTTGTGACCTGTTCCCTCTGTAGATATGCCAAAGGGAGGAGTTCCCTGGGTAAAGATCACCTGAGTTCTTGAGCTTCTCATTCATTGCTCCTATCTCTAGTGAGTATCACCCATATGAAATGCGTCTCTTCGGAGTTGTGTATGTTAAACTGGAAGTGACCATTCTGACTGGTGTCATCTTTTGAGCAGCTGTAATTAGGAATTCGCTGCTCTTCTTTGCTACACCACTGGGGTGGCGCAGGTAGGACTGTACTAGACCTGAACTGTATCGTCACACTGACATAATGCTTTCTGCTTTTCAGGTGCTCCCTGTCTGACTGGCTTCGGCATCTGGTTGTGTGCTGTGTTTACACTGTATCTGACTTTCTGAATGCACAATTGTTAAGCTTGAGGTGAGTTATATTTTCTGTAAGAGATAGCTTTAAAACAGAAATGTAGTTCACCTGTAACTGTGAACAACATAGGGTGAAGGACTATGGAACCCCCTTCCTGCTTTGAATACAGAGATAACAATTTCTGAATAATTTTTCTGTATTTCAAAGGTGTCTTGTACTTCCGTTAGACTATCTTCAAATCTAATCAAAGGGAAAGCACTTTATCTTATCTTTACTGTAAAGCCAACCTTAACAAAAGTATATTTAAAATTCCATGTAACACAATCCAGTACTGCATTGTTATCTGGAGCATGTCAGTGGTATTAATCTGTGTTTCGCCTGTTCCAGTCTATTGATAAGATTTTATTCCACAACTGCTTTGATAATCTCCAATTAAAAGAATGTTGCCATTAACTTTCATTGGATTTTACCATTTTGACAGGCTAAAATTTAATGAGAGCACTGGTGGGCTTACGGTATAAATTCCAATTAAGCAAACTAAATGCCTAAGTATTCTACTTGGTCTTTAAGACTGCAAATCAAGGTATGTCAAGACTTAATATTTTTCTTTGCTTTTTGATTTTCAGTGTCCTGGAGCTTACAAAGGAGATGCTAAAGGTAAAGAGTTGCAGCTCAGCATGAATAGTAGAATCAAGAGGCTCTGAGATGCCTCAGTGCAAAGTGGTTGATGTCTTATAAGCAACACTTTCATCTGCCATCCTGATGTGAAGTATCCCCTTTCCCTACCTTTACCACTAACAAGTAACACAGGATCTCCCCAAATACTTCAAACAAATTTCAAAACTGGAAGCGGCTTATCTGTCTCATCAGAAAATCACTGAAATATATGCTTACGTTTTACCCTGAATGACCTAGGGGACAGGCAGCAGGTGACTGTTATTTGGAGGCTGATGTATTGTACCCAGTGCTTTTTACTTTGGCTAATTTAGTGTCACTATTGTATCCATCTATTGGGTTTTCTTCTTACGCTTTGACTGTACATTCCTCCTGACAGAGGCTATCCTTCTGTGTGACGCGCTAGAAACCGTACTAAGTTGCTGCTGTTGCAATAAAATAGCTTCATTTCTGGGCTGCTGGTTTAAATCCTGCTCGGTAAGAAGTGATGACATGTTCTGATAATTTAAGCACCTGTACAAAATGTCGTTCCCCATGGCTGTATGTACTCAACAGAGAACTGTTGACACAGAGGGCATTGGCAATACTATTAGTATTTCATGAGGCAAAATGCACCATGGAAACCTGCTTATGTTCATCATGAGATAGTCCCTTCACTTCAGGGGGGGTTGAAGAATACCTGGGAATAGTAAGGGGAAACTGTCCGGTGGGTTGACGTACTGCTAGGACTGTCAATCCAGTACATTCCGCAAGCACCATAATAACTAATTTCTCATCATTGTAAACCACAAATATTTTTATGTGTTTTATCAACATACCGCTTACGTGTCTAATGTTTTTCACGCCACGCCTCAGTATTTTAAACAGTGAAAAAAACATATATTAAAAATCGTCTGCATGTGAACATACATTTCGATGTCGTTCAACATGATTTTATGCCAAGAATCCATGGTATAGTTCTCCATTTTACCATTGCGAAAGTCTTTGTCTTTTCTAGACTAAAAATGGCAATGCGTAGACTTAAAGTTCAGCTTTTTCATTTAGGTCTGTACTGTAGTAAATGCCTTTCAAACTTACATTTGTATTTCTTTATGGCAAACATTATATCTAGCTTCTCGACACTGGAAGCAGAATCGAAATTTGGCTGCGGAGGGAAGCAATAGGAGTGGGGCTGAGAGGGAGAGCTGGAGAGAAAGGGCTTGCTGCTTTTGCTGCTGCTGGGGGAAGGGTGGATGTCAGCTGTTGCTGCTGTTGGGAACAGCTCCCACCACAGTCCCATATATTCTGTAATTCCTGCAGTAGCAGGAGCCAACCTGATTTTCAGGGCTTTGTTACTGGCAAAGTGAGCACATGGCCATTTTTCACCCCCTCCTGTTCCCTCTCCCCCTTGAGCAATCTGCTACTCTAGGAATGGCCTTTGCCTATAACTAACCCTGGGAAGCATGACACGGTGTTACAGATAGCACTACATGCTTTAGTTTTGCGTTTTATGAGCAAAGAACTACAATTGCTGCAAACTGCCTTGCGCCTTTTTCTCTAACGCTAATGATAAGATTCCAGCTTTTCCCACTGCATTTCATTTTCTGCATGTGAACAGTAGATTGCAGCGTTTATTTAAATAGTGAAAAATGTGTTTTATCAGTCCCAGCAAATACATGCAAATGCTCACTAAAAGAACAAAAAAAAAATTGCTTCAAAGGATCCAATACGTTATAAAGATTTATCTGTTTTTTCACATTGAAAAGTTCTCCCTCATTTAGATTTGAAAGTACTAAAAGGTTATTTGATTTCTAGAAATTGCCTGACTTTAATTCTGTGTGCGCTTCAGTGAAGATGCAGGAGAATATTTTCATAGTCTAGAAGACATTCAGCATTTCCAGTTCAGCTGTTTAAGTCAGATACGTGACTTAGCTATACCAAGCACTTCAAAACTCAGTATAAGCTGAAAATTACCTTCTTCTGTCAATGTACCTGGGAGTGATTCTGTGTGTAATTATGTGAGGCAGAGTTTAGCTTTTAATTGGAGCAGGAGTGAGCTCTTTCTTTTATGCCATCTGTGCTGTAATTTCTTTCAAGCACAAGTGCTTTTAAAAAGCTGAACTGCTTGATTATTTATTTATTTTATTAAATTAATAATTATGTTAATCACTTTGGCATTGCATTTACATTTGGTCAAAGACATATCTATTTCTTGCAAGAGTAGTGTCGGAAGGGTAAATGCAGAGCACCCACTTAACATAGTACTTATTTCACGGTGAGATTACAAACCCCATTTGGTTCATAAGATGGTGTGAGCATATTGGATGACGAGTGTCATAGAAAAGCAATTTTACTTTTGCCAATGTACCTCTTCTAAAGGTCACTGATGGAAAAACCCATTCTACAAAAACTGTGATTCATGAGATACCTCCCTCAAAACTGTTGAAACCGAGTTTCTGTGGGAAGACTAGGTGGAGAGAAAGAGATGGAGAGCGCTAGTGTGCGTGGTACGTAATCTGCTATCCATTCACAATCTGGCACGCTTCCATTGCTAAGAGGAAACTGAAACATGTACACTTTCCTTTTTACTCCTGTGAAACAAACCACAGAAGCCCTTAATGCAGGCATCCATACCATAGGATACTGCTAGTCATATGGATCTGTCCCCTGTGCACGTGTACATCACACACAAAATGCGCATGATCGCTTTCACTGGAATGCATTCATGGGAAAAATGTCTCACAGTCCCTCTCTTTTCACATCATCAGCGTTTTAGGGAAGACTAGACTACAGAAAAATGTTGTAGAAAGATTTATTTGATCCTTAGAGAAGTGTTGCTGTTTGTTGTAGATGTGGGTAACATTTGTTTAAACCAAGCTTAATTTTTCCTATATCATTTTAGTTCTAACATCTATATTTGAGAATTAAAAAAAAAACAGATTAATGCATAAATCTGTTGAATATATATCATGACAATAATTTTCATATCTGCATGTTGTGAGAATTGCAGCTCTCCTCTCCACTTGTGAGTACTCAGATGGTTGCTAGGCACTGCGGTACATACTGCAAGATATACATCCGACTGTTGACAGTCTGACATAACTCTAGTGCAGGCCTAGCCCTTCTGCGTGTTGTGAACCATGTGACAGGTGGTTCTGTCCAGCAGTGTGTACGAGGAGGTATTTGATTCAATTCATTTGATTGGATGTAGGATTCTTAAGGGGATAACAGAAGGGAAGAAATACTTCATTGGCTTATTATTTCAGTGCCTGACACCTTTATATCCAGAATAGCGTTTAGAAAAGAGAAAGGGGCTACTAGTTCTGAATCACTGATGGAGAAAATATCCCTACCACCCGGTGCTGAGGAAATGCCACATTTCTAGAATCTTTAAATCCCTGAAGATAAGAAAACAACTCACCATCCACAGTGTCTGAAAACTGTCCCTTAAAGCTGGCATTATGGCTGTTGTTGGGTTTTGTACAGTACATGGAACATTTGACTCAAAGTGATCTCAATCTGTCACATCAGAGGTAACCAGCTCCTATCGGTGTGAGGCTCTAAAGATACAGCTTAAAAAAGAAAAAGGCATCCTTCTTCAGTTTTAAAGTTAAGAAGCCCTTTATGCCTCTGTATAATCTGCTCAATTACTCCAGACACAATTATGTACTGCATTATGGCAGATTTAGCTTATCACTTGGCTGCTGCACCTATCTTAGGATCATCATCACCTGATTTATTTTCCTTTAACACAGATTGCAGACCCATTGTACTAGACTGGGACCCTGTTAAGAGTCCTGTTGGCTGCCCATGTGGAAGCAGATGTGAGACGCCTCCCAGGTGTGCCAGCTGAACGCACCTGAGGTTTTTTTTTCCCCCTCAAAAAAGGCTGATATTCTAGGCTGGCACACAACTTTAAGCAATGTGGTCTCTTTATCTTAGTGAAAATGTTTTCGATAAGCGTGTGGGTTTGAATTTTTGTTTTCAAAAAGCAAGATCTGCAGATACATGGGCCTAAGAAGGGCTAATAACCTTATTTTTCTCCCTTTTTTAATTTACAGTCCTGATTAGTAAAATATTCTCTCCAGTGTCATATGATGTGGGACACCTTTGTGGACAGCTTAATCCGCTGCTGTTGAGATCCGGGATCTGACTTCTTTTTCCAGTAAGGCAGGAAGGGAACTGGATAGAAAAGCGAAGAATAAACACAAACTCCAATGCAAGTTAAATTTCTCTTATCAGTACCCCAGAAAATCTGAAACTGTTCCTCAGAAACAGTATTTTGTGCATTGTTATACAGCCTGCTTTTAAAAGTGCAGATAAATTACAAATTTTTCGGAGACCAAAATGAATCTGTGTACCATCCAGGTATCCAGAACTTCGTATTTTGGCATCTTTTTTAAGAGTAAGTGTGTGGTTCATTATCAGCCTGTCCTTCCGTAGCTTATCTACTCAGTCCCTAAACAGAGAAATTATGAGACTAGGTCATACACCCCACCTGAGCCTGGCTGCTATCAGGACCTGTAGCAGTTTTGTGCCACAGAATATTTTTATCAAAATTCACATCTGGTTCTTTAATTGTACCAGAAATAGATAGTCTAGAAATGCATTACATGTTTTCTGCAATGAGTAGCAAGCAGCCAATGTCCATCTGTCTCTTCCTGCCCCTTCCTGTTCAGCATCAGTCTGCCTTTCCGACTCGGATTAATAAGAGGATTTTCTTGCCCTCGTGATGCAGGAACACAAGGCATGTAGAGGAATTGCTATTGCTGGACTTCTTACTTTGTTGGCAACAGTGTAACATTTATCTTCTAAAGTTTTAGCTGGTATTAATTAGCCTTACAAATATTTAACAGCATCTCACTTAATATCTTCTCTTTGGGGGACAAGGAGAAAAGAGAGGCCAGGAGTAAATTCCTAGAGGAGAAATATGAAAATAATGGGAAATACTAATCTGTCACAAGTACAGCATGGTAATATTCTCTGGTACTCTTTTCCCCAAGAATTTTTAACCATTGTGTAGAGAAGAACTGTATTGATTTATGAAAGAATAGCCATTGCCATAGTTAAAATCATGTGTTGGTTTGATGCACAAGCTAAAGCTGCCCTAGGTCATCTTTAACTGGGGCCTGATGTGTTTCAGTATTTAATCAGATGTCAGAAAACAACCGAGATCACAAACAAGTTCTGAATATATCCTGCATGAACTGAGAAAAGCATTGAGACAGAAGGGGTGTCAGCTCTCTGCCTTTGATGTATCCGTTAAAACAGATTCCGTTTATGCATCCAACTGTTTTTATTAGCTACTTTTATTTCAGCATTCATCCTTTGGGGAATGTTTACATCTAACACATTAAATGTACATATTTCAGTCAAGCCTGTATCAAACAGCCAATCCGGCTAGTTCAGCCAGGGCTCTGAGACATAAACTGTGCTTTCAGACCTTACTGTTACGCTTGTATGCAGTGACGGAAGTGCCACAACATTGCAACCAGCAGGTTGTGCTTACAAGTTGCGCTTTATCCCCAACGTTGCAGTCTATACTATGGACGTGGGGAGGTCTGTCAGACGCCTTGTCTTCAGCACAAATTCTCCAGGTACTAGATTTGGGTTCCCAACATGTCCTCAAGTAGGCAACTTACTGGTAATGACATCAAACATTATTTGATGCCCACAGGTATTCAATAGCTGTTTTATTAGTCTGTTAGAGTTCAAATCTATTAAACTTTTCAAATGTAACATATAACCTCTTACGGTGTTATAAGAGTAAGATAAGAGAAACTATGGGGCTTGTCGAGGACTTGTATTGCTGTACTTGTAAACACAGTGATTTAAGAGGACAGGCTTTGGTTCCTAATCTCTGAAAATAAGTAAATTCGTTTGTGTCACACTGTGGGTTCTTACTAAAAAGAAATAAGCTCAATCGGAGGTACTAACCAGTTCTCTTTTCTTTCAGGGAATATGTAAGCACTTTAAAGATTTCAATGTGTATGCTACATTTTAAACAAGAAAATGAAAGATTGCAGTTACGATCTTTTCCGTAAATTTTCAAACCATATGTAGCCTTCTGTTGTGGGAATTTTCTGTACCTGGTTCTGTATGTCGTTCTGGAACAGTAAAATCCTTACAATGGCTATTTCCTCAAACAATGGGTGTAATAATGTAAGCCAAGAGATTTTTAAGAAATTACTTCCCCTTTCTGTGATGCTATAAAAAAGCAAAGCACCACTGTGTAGCCAGGATAACCTGTTACCTATTTTCCAGTCGTTGGAAATGCTGTTCCCATGGGGCTATTCGTAGCTTTGTTATTGTTTTGGGGGGGTTGGTTTGTTGTGTTGGGTGTTTTTTTTTACGGAGAACATTGGAGAGTTACTAAAGTACTGCTTAAGAGGAGATGCCTCTCTGAACTGCACACCGGACAACCATGGTGGTGATGCCCTCCTTCAGGTTAGGGATCCAGGACTGCAAAGAGGCAGCTGAGCCTTATTGTTGCAAGGAATAATTACTGGGGTTTTTCCTTGAAAGATTTGCATTCTTTGGGCTACTAACCATGAAGCAAGGCAACTGCTCGTTTTCACCAAACGTGACAACAGCTATTTAACATCACCTGCCCGACTAGCCCAACGCCTGCCCCACCCCTTCATGCCGGGTGCCGGTTTCCGTGACAGCCATCTGCCCGACGGTCGGGGCCGGGACCGCGGCCGGAACCGCTCCGGGGCGCCCCACTCCGCTCACTGCCGGTTAACAAAGAACCTCGACTTTATTCATCCGAAAGGGCTTATGAAGAGTTTAAGGCAACGAAGGGGCCGTGGCCTACTCCGCCCTTGGCGCCGGACGCCCCGCGCGGGACCCGAAGGGAGGACTTCGCTCCTCAGGGCCCGGCGGGGAGCCAGGCCCCGCCGACACCGGGCCTAGCGCAGCCAGGCCCGGGTCCGGGCAGCCCCCCTCGCAGACCCGGGGCCCTAAGGGCGGCCAGAGGGCTATGTCCGCGCCCCCCGGCCCCGGGCGGAAGAGCGGGACGGGGCCCGCCCCCGGGCTAACGACTCCGCCGGCCCCGCCGGGAGGCGGCGCGGGGCCGCCCCGGCGGCGGAGGGGCGGGGCCGCTCCCGCTCGTTTCCCAGGGTGCACCGGGCGCGGTGGCTGTCTGGCCACGTCCCCGGGCCACGTCGCTCGGTGCCCGCTGAGCTTACGCCATCTTCGCTCCCCGGGTCCGGGCCGCGCTGCCGCCTCTGCCGCCGCCATGAACATCTTCCGCCTCACCGGGGACTTGTCCCACCTGGCGGCCATCATCATCCTGCTGCTCAAGATCTGGAAGAGCCGCTCCTGCGCGGGTGCGTGCGGAAGGCCGCTGGGCGGGCGAGGGGAGGGCGGCAGGACCAGCCGGGCAGCTCCGGGCCGCGGTGACTGGGGGGAGCCTCGCTCGGGGCTGGGCGCGATGGCTGCCTCCTCACGGCGGCGGGGAAGGTGCTGCGGTCGCCTCTGCCGCCCTTCACGGGCCGCTCCCTGAGCAGAGCTCGGCCGCGCCGGTGGGAGGGCTGGGGGGCAGCGCGTGGGGGTCCCGCCTGCGCCGCTTGCCCGGGAGGCGGATGTG
>VZSC01017418.1:347217-361477 GCA_013398225.1 Steatornis caripensis | reverse complement strand
GGGGAAAAGGGGGGGGGGGGGGGGGGGGGGGGGGGGGGGGGGGGGGGGGGGGGGGGGGGCGAGGCGGAATGGTTCCCCCGCGGGGCGGGCAGCCTCCCTCCGCTCTGGCACCCGGCCGCTGTCGGGAACGGAGCCGGAGCTGCTTTTCTCGCCGTTCGTGACAGTGCCCAGCCGTCGTCCGCTTGCTTGGCAGCTTGAAGCGCCGCTCCGGTGCCTCAGAGGTGGTTTTGGTGCAGCGTCGGGAGTAGCTGACGTGCAGTTTGCAGCTCCTGAAGTTGCCTCTCGCTCTGCCTTCCCCTGCCGGCACTGTCTTGCATTCTTGCTGGCGTGACGTGCCCTCTGCTTCCCTTTTGTTTTCCGCTCTCCCTGCGGTAAGAATTAAACTGTGATTCCTGATCGTAAGGCTTGCGGGGTGTTTTCTTCTTTGCATGACCAGCTGTAGGAGAGCGGTTCCAGGCTGGAGTGAACAGGCTTTCGGTCGAGATCCTGGCCTGCTCTGACGTGGCAGCGGGAGAGGTGTGGCGGGGAGGGAGCTGTGTCCCGGCCGCCCTCCGGGCTGGGCCCCGGGGAGAAGCCCCGCTCCCGCGGCTCCTCGGCCAGCCCCGGGGACAAACGCGGGTTCTGCCGCCCGTGTTCTCTACGTGCTTGCTCGAATTCCGTGTGATGTGGTTTGCTGCTTCGCTTCTGGCGTACGGTGTGGTGGTCGGAGGGAATTGCAAGCAGTTCTTAAAACTGCGGCGTAGGTCCTTTCTTTCAGAAAACTAGGAGTTCTTGTAATTCAAAATGGGCATTTCGGTGCTGTGTATTACGTGGATCAGGCCACCGACCCTGGAAATACCATTGTTGCTGGGGAACTGCGGTTTGACTGTGGGCTTGACTTTGCCTTCTCTCCGGTGAGCTTCTCCTTCATTAGTAAGAGTGCTCTTGAAACCGGTTTGCCCTGTGTTCACATGAAATACCATTCAAATACGGAGTTAACGCTGTTGGACAGATGTATCTGTAAAGTCTTCAGTTAAGAGCGTGAAGAATTAGTTTAAGCTGCAGCCTGAAATTGCTGAGAATGGGGAAACAAAAGAGATTTGCATTACAGGTAAGAGGAAATACAGGTTCTGTATGTTTTCATGTCAAGTCACTTTTTGATAATGACTTGATAGTGGAAAACAAAAAAAAGTAAATGAATAGCTTTGGTTGTAAACACGCTTAAAGTAAAAACCATTCTTGAGTTTACAGAGATCTCGGACAAATGACTCCACGGTCCAAATGCAGCAGTAGCGCAGAACTATTGTTTCTGAGGTCATGGAGCGCAAGAGCTCCTTCCTAATAAACTTTCCTGGCTGAAGCTCTAGTGTATCAGGAATTCTGTTTGGATCTGGCAGGAGAGGGCCGGGCCTTGTATAACTCTTCTGTCCTCTGCCTTACTTGAGAAATGCAGTCAAGATTACAAATGACGACAGAGTTAATGATCTAAAAACCAAGTATCTCTTGCTGTCTCAAGAAGGAAAATCAGAAGTTCTAGTGCAAGGCTAAACTTCAAAGAGGTTTTAGCCAAGAGATTCTTAAAGTGACCTTTGGACATGAGGTTATTTACATAGTGTAGTACAATGTAACCTAGTCCCATCTTTCTGCTTAAGAAGTGATCTGATGTTTTACTTAATGGATTAATCACTTAAAGTGATCGAGGATCTCTGTTGCTAGGGACTTATTATTAAGAAAGTAGACATCATTATCTTTGGTACGGCTTTCTTCAACACATAAAAGTAAATGGGCCTATATTACATAAGGCCCTCAACTCTTCAGTTTACCAAATTAGCCAGTGTCCTTGAACACAAAACATGTGTGGACTCTTTCAGTAGAAAATGTCTGCTTCATTGATTTTCCTGAGCAAAAAAATGAATCGGAGATGCCTTTGTCTGGGATTGGTTTTTTAGTGTCTTCCAGTTCTGCCTGAGTCCTTAGGAGTAAATCCAGATCCATGTTACTTCTGTGAGATTAGTGTCTGAGGCCTAACAAGTTTGTATAGAATAAGAGCACCTCAAAGAAGCATGGGATTTCATTTTGGGAACTCCATCTTATTTCTTGTAGTGGTTTGTTGTTGTCAGTTGTGGTTTCTACTGATTAAAGCTTCATAAATATATATTCGCATAAAATATGTTTGTAAAGTCATACACAACAATAACCTCTAAACAGTTAACTGGTTAATGTTCAGCGGCTGCTAAATGCCTTATTAGTGGGCTTTCTGTGATTCCTTTACATTGCATATTAGAGCAGTTTGTGAATTAAATAAACTCATACCTCATGGTTATTGGTGACTAAGGAAACACGGGCAACCCAGTTGCTGCTTTAACTGTGCACTTTTGAAGCAGTAGAAGCTTAGAAAATAAATAAAGGCTTCTAACTGATTGCTAAACTGTAGGCTGTGATCCATGAAGAGCTGGTAAACCACATGGTGCCGACTCCTCTCTTCTGGTTGCATCTGTGTGTGTCTGAGGCCTTTGTTCCAAGAGGAGCTCAGAGGCCTGTAAAAGCAGCTGGAAAGGAGAGGGAGACAGCGTGTGTACCTCTGCTGCAACCTGCTGTTTTCTGAAGACATACCAGTCCCCGTTTTCCTTCCTAAGAAGTGACTCCTCTAATTAAGGAGAATAGGTGAGGCTAGGGTAACCTGCATTGTGAAGTAGTCCATGTTTTCAGTGTTTGACAAAACACTTTTTTTTTCCTAATTTAGTCAATATGTTAAAAAGAGAACAAGGGAAAAGCAAATCAAGGTACGATTTCAGAGCTGGCAGGGAAACAATTTTTTGCATGACTGGTTATTTGAGTTTGCAAATTTAGAATTTGGAAAATATTTGCCACTCCAAATAACAGCTCAAAAATAATTACTAGGAGCCACGGAGAATGTAGCAGGTAACTCCATTATTGACTTCATGTCATAATTAGGAAATTAATGAGACTTGAAGAATCCTGTGCTTTCACACGTTGTCATGTTCAGACTGTATTTTCTAATTCATTCCAAGTCAAATTAGATTGTTTGCACTGCAAATTACTGCCTGAGAATTGATCTGCTTTTCCCAGTGTCATTTGTCAAGTGTTAGAGGTGACCTGCAGTTGCAAGGCTGTCAAGTTATATGCTGAATACTGTAAAAAAGTCGTGTAGACAGTGAATGTGTAATACTTTTGAAAGGTAATGTATCTATCTATCATAATTTTGTTTGTGTCTACTATGGCCCAGATCATTTGCTATGTTGAAGACTTTAGACAGTACTTTGCCACAGGCTGCTGCAAATTTGTCTGTATTTTTTTCAAAAAATGCTACTTTAGCTAGGTTTGTAATTTCTTCTCTCTTTGAAGGAAATTTTTGCCGTTCTCAATTGACAAATTAGGGTTTAGAATTTGGTTGGGGTTTTTTTAATTGAAAGTACAGGATTCTTAATGTTAGTATTTTAGCAGCAGAACCAAAGAAGTTGTGGTTCAGTGGCTGAGGTGGACTTTGTACTGAACAAAGTACCTTTTTTTTTTTTATTAAACACTTCAAAAAGTCTGCAAAGTTTCCATGACAAAGTATAGACTGGCTTTTCTTAGAAGAACTTCAGTTTGTAGATTTTATGATTGTGATACACAGTTCATAGTAAGTAGTGTACACGCTCTGCAGCCAAGCCAACTCAATTCCTCTGCTGCTGCCTATCGCTCTTGACCTAACTTGCAACAGCAGAATGAAGTTGATGAGAAAGTATTACAATTACAGCTCTGCTGTCCTCCCTGGCTGTGAAAATCAGCTGAGCTTTTGAATTAAAGTCTCATGCTGTTGCTTTTAGCCAGCTAGAGTGCAGAAGTTGAAGGAGTTTTTCCATGTGTGAGAATGAAACAAAAATGAGAGGTTTCACGCTTCGAAATTTGAGTGCAGAGCTTGGGAAGAGGAAATGAAAATGTGTTTGTTTAGCTCAGGAACTAAGTGATGTTTGTGGGAGTAAAAGGAAAGGCAGAAGGATGAGAGTAACGGCAGTGTAGTCTCAGTATATTGCAGTTACCAACCATGAGCCAAGGTGAGTGCTGTGGCGGGTATATTGATATCTTTCCTAAAGTTTTGAAATGCATCACATTCGTACAGCAGATTAGTGTTCACCTGCTTTCTCCACCTGTTTTGGCTTTCTCCTGTTTTGCCTGTCTCTCTGTAAGTTTTTGGTTTGAACTTTAAACCTTGCCTAGTCTATCCTACTGAACTGGAAAATTAGTTTCAACTTGGCTTTAGGATGTGTTTAAGGAACATTTAAGTATTCTAAAGATTCAAAATTCAGTGCAAATACTAAAAGCCTTAATAAAAACTACAACTTTTGGGTTGGGGGAGGAGGTGAGGCTGGCAATGGCTTAGAGGAATTTGTCCAGTATATTACTTGTATTGATGTGACAATACATCCAGATCCAAATTTATAGCCATTATCAATAATTAATGTATCTTACATGCTTTTTTTGCTGTTCTTAGGGGTTTTTTACTAAAAGAAAAGAGCATGCTAAGTAGTTTAATGTAACTATGTGCTGTAGCATGATGCTGTACTGTAATCTGGCCAGGTGGGTTTCTTTGTCCTGTAGGTTCTGACCTTAGGACAGGTTGATTGCTGAGAGGTCTTAGTGGCATGAGAGCAGGGCTCCATCAAGAGTTGCAATGTCAGTGAGCACACCTGGGCTGCAACTGAGGGTGCTGCTTCAGCTGTCTTTGCAACGTAGTTCTAGTTCAAGAAATGAAATATCAAATGTATTTTTTTTTCCTGAACTTCGGGAAGTGGTTTGTTCATGGATTTGTTTTTTTATTTTGTTGAGGTTTTTTAATACTTACTGCTTTTGTTTTGTAGTTTTACAGCCTGTATAACTGTAAGTTTTGAGGCATTTGCTGTTTCCTGTACTACAGTTGCTTATGGACAGTTGGGTTGTTTTGCAGGTGGTACATTAGGCTCACCTCGTAGACATTTCATGTATGAAAGTTGCAACCAAAACCCCTTTGTAATTGTTCCTGTACTTTATGTGTAAATATAAAATACCTTCATCTGAGGCAGCTTATTCAGTGTTTCTTAAGCGAGAGTGAAACAGGAGTTCAATAATCATAGCAGATAGCCTTTCTTCTAATTGCTTTATGGCACTGTTAATAAAAGCCTTTCTCAGCAATAACCCTGTATAAAGGGACAAAGATTTTCTGCCTTGCATCATAACCCTCTCCTGGACGATATTTTTCCCTCTTGTTTTTTGAACAATATTGGCATGCTTAGTTGAACAGATTCAAATATTTTCACCCTGGATGACTGAAAACAAGAATAATTGGAGTAACAAGATAGAGATGCAGGCTAGGTTGTTTTGTCCCCCTGCTGTGACTCACCACCACATCACCACAGAGTGATGCTTCACCTCTGTTTTCAGAAGCTTTTAGTGACTGATTGTGCAAAGCTTTTACACTTCTATTCTGCTCTAGTGGCTGAAGTCAAATACAAACAAATGTTTTGATGTTGGGGCTTTGGCCTAAAATCGGAAGTTACTTTGAAGATGCAATGTAGATGTCTGTCATTTTAGCTCACTTTTCTCTTTTTATTTTGTTATAGTACATGGTAATATCTGGTTTTGACTGTTTTATAATATTTTTTCCCCACCATGTGCTCAGTTAAGTTTCTGAATTGAATTGCCTTATGTTTTAAAATCAATTTATTCCTCTAAAACCACGTTACTGGTGCTAGCATACTTTCTGATTATCACTGGTTCTGTAGTATCTATTGCCCTTGTACCTTTCCATCTATTCAGCATCTAAAGAATGTACTGAGGCATGTGACAGCACTCAGAGTTGAAAGCTAATGCAGCTTTGCTGCATAGTGCCCAGTGATAATGCAGAACAGATACTGTAATCTACAAAAACACCACCTGCAAGCTATCTGCTGTGAGTAACTTCTAAATCTTGTGTAGTGCTAGCACTTTTCTCCAGTACAGTGGTGTATGGGTAAGCTACATTCACACTGCGGAGATACATGAACTTACATTTGTACAGCTTAGTTCTGGAAGCCGTGGTTTTGTCCTAATTTCTTCATCAGCTTGCTTAGAAATAAAGGATATATGCTTTCTCATCCTTGGCATCAAGTGTTTTAAAGCACATCATCGCTTTTTGAATAATTAATTATTTCCTTTATCGCTTTAGGTATTTCTGGGAAAAGCCAGCTTCTGTTTGCACTGGTCTTCACTACCCGTTATCTGGACCTCTTCACTTCATTCATTTCATTGTATAACACATCTATGAAGGTAGAGTATACTGAAGAGTTAGAAAAGCTAGTAGTAATGTTGCATGCAGAGTGCATAATTTCATTAATAAAAACCTCTTTAAATGGCCCACCACACAGTTATTACAGAATAAGTTCTAAACGGGCTTTGGATAAAGAATGTGGAAAATTAACTCAAAACGCTGCTTATTTCCACACTCTGCATGCAATTTTTTAAAACTGTGTGTATGGGGACTGTGACGTTTAGAACAAATGCTTAAGTAAATCTCTTCTATCCACTGCAAGGTAAATTAGTATTCAAAATGCTTTGCCAGAATTGTAGCTAGTGTCAGAGGCTGATCAAATGTTGACAGGAGTATGCTTTTAGGAATGTATTGTCCGTCAGATCGTATGTTGTTCACTTGCCCACTGAATGTTAGTGAGCCCAAATTTGTTTTCATTATTTCTTATTTATTGCTGCAATTTCTGGTGCTTAATACAAGAAAATAAAGCAGTAGACTGGGAGAGTGCAGCATGTTTGTGGCCCCGGTACAGACTGGTGCATTTGTGGCACCAAAGCAGACATCTTTTTAATCCAGTTCCTTTATTCTTGGATTTTCTTGGTGCTCTTCAACTTCAGTTCAGAGGATGGTATAACTTTGCCAAGAGGATTGACTAGATAGTCAATAATGCAAAATCTACTGAAGAATTAGGGGACTAATAATATAAAATAAAATTTTAACTCTTAAACCCACTCGCATTGTCTCCTAACAAGTCAAACGTGTATGCGTAAGCTTTGATATTAACAGTCTAGAGGAAGAACATGGATTAGGCAAAATATTCTTGAAACGCAAGCTTTTTTTCTGGTGTAATTTCTGAGAATATTGAAAGCTGCTGTGGGGTGCAGCAAAGGAGCAGCTAGGTTTTTTGCGATTTATTGGTTGTGATTCAGGGTCATGACCATGTCTTTGTTCTGCAGCCCTCCTACCCAGAAAAGGAACAAATATGGGAAATTACACTTGTGATACTGAACTTCATACTAAACTGAGTCTTTCCAGTAATGAGAGTGCTCCTCTGTTCAAATTCAATATTAACTTGCAAAATGGAAGCCTCTGTTATGGTTTCAAAGGTTACCGCTTAGACACAGTTAGATGTAATTGGCTTTTCAGCCTGTTATAGTAGTGCCAAGACAAAGCTGCTTGAGTGTCCCAACTCAGCTTCTTGTTCTATATGCATATATTTAAGAATATTTAACATTACATGGTTGTGGAGAACGTGAACTACTATACAAATAAACTTACCCAGAGCATAACAAAATAAACTTTCTAATCTGAGGAAAGTGCTTTAATTGGCAGCAAAAAAAAAGTTGCTAATTTAATTTCTGTAGAGTTAGAATTTTCTACAGTATTTTAAAATAAATATTAATTGAAAAACTACAGGTGCTATCTACCTTTATTAATGACCTGCAGACTTTAGTTTTTGTGATTTGTAGCATTCTGTATCTTACAGTTTCTTTTTCATGGTGCCTGTTCTGAGTATTGGGTGCATTTCTGCTGGTGCACTCTGCAGTCATTTTTCTACCATTCTTCTCTTTTATTGTGGTATCTTTAGAAATGAAAACTTCTTGAGTATCCCAAAACACACCAGAATTCTCATGAAGAAATCTTTTAATAAGGAGTTTGGGTTCATTCACACTTTCTTAGTGTCTTCTGTGACCATACCAATTATGATTTGTTTACACCTGCAGTAGGGATTCCCTATATCTGATATCTTGTTCTGTGGTCCTTTATCTCTAGTCAGCTGGAGTGCTAGCGTAGTAAAGATTCTTTGGATTCTGAGTGCCTTAATACAGCATGTGTAGCATTTGTATCTGTGAGCAGCGCTTTTAGTGATTAGTAACATCTGTGAACATTGGTGCTTTAAATCTGTTACTTTTCAGTTGTAAAGAACCTGTATTTAATGTGATAAATGGTTTGGAATATTTAATCTTTGTGATGAAGCTGAGACAGAAGCTAAACTGTTTGCTGGTCTACTGTGCTATGTTGTCTCCAGGACAATGTGAGCTCTGTCCTGATGATGGCAGATTGGCCTTTAGAGAGTCTTGTATTCTCTCTGATTCTGTTTTCTTACCTGTAAAATAAGGTTATTTGCCTTTTCCACAGGCAGTAGCTATGAAGTCTGCTGTAGTATAAGAATTAAAAATGGTAACGTTAGACATTAACTGAAATTGAAACCGAATTCTTGTTCGGTGCTTCTAGCAGTCTGTTAGTTTTGCAGGTTTTATGGCCTGTTGGTTGGCGGAGAACACTGGCCACTTGCAATTCTTCAGATTTTAGAGATGTTTAAAGGTCTAAACTAAATCAGCTAATTTGTGATATGTTAAATGGCTGAGTCTGAATGGGGCTTATTGAATAGGTTTTTAATTGTCACATAAGCCACACCACTCCCAGGCTTTTTGAATGTGAAAAGATGCTTTCTGTCATTGCATGTATGCACGTGCACGTTTTTAACATAAATGTTTTGGGCCAGTGCTTCGCCTGTAGTAGCAGAAGGGGTATTCCTTCTCCAGTCAGTTCTGTCTACTCAGGAAAGGGTCTTTGAAGAAACTTTGGGGCTGTCACTTCAACCAGAAGCAAGGTGATGCTTTTAAAGCAACAAAACCAGTAGCACCCAGTGTCATTGGCTTTGAATTACTTCTCTGCTGAGAAAAGTTAAACACCGCCAGATAGCCTGGAACTGCAGAAACATGTAAACAAACAATCAAAAAAGACAGCAGTTATTCCTCTTAGTGCCTGGGAATACCTTTGTCCAGCGAGTTTGATCTAATCCTGCAACCTCTGTGGGTTGTTTGTTTTTTGTTTTGTTTTCTTTCCTTGCTCTTCAGCTTATCTACATTGCTTGCTCGTATGCCACTGTGTATCTGATCTACATGAAATTTAAGGCCACCTATGATGGAAACCATGATACATTCAGAGTGGAGTTTCTGATAGTTCCTGTTGGTGGACTCTCATTTCTTGTCAATCATGACTTCTCTCCTCTGGAGGTGAGTTGATTGTGGGCAGGTTATACTTTTTTAATCTAAAATATATAGCACATGAAGATGAGCATTTTCAGGCTGATTGAAGAATGCTTGAGAGATGCCTGTGTTTAGTAGGTTCAGACTAATCCTATTTCCTTAATGCAGCTTTACAGTGTAGATTTCTGTGAAAATGTAAAGCACTTCATGAGACTAGTGTTATTATCAGCATTGATTATTTTATTAAGCAGAAGGCTATATTTTTCCCCAATATACTCTGATGGTTGTATGAATTCAAAAGTATCCTTCCTTTTGTTAACGTTTGTTAAAGAAATGCCCCAGAATGCAGTTTGTGAATAGTTGGCGCTGCCTGGTGAAAACAAAAGGAATTTTAATACTTCATAAATTTTGTAGAATCACAAACTGTCTAGAGTATTAGAAGGAATTGCATTGTATTTGAAATGCAGCTATGTGTTTTCCTATCAGAAAAATTATATTAAAAATGTAATTATAGAGAGTTCAAACAGGTGATTTTCCCCACGAAACAGAGAATAACTTCAGATGCTTACTTTAAGTGGACTGAGCTGTATTTTAATATTTATTGGAGTTAAATGATTTTATTAGCAAGTAAAGAAATTTTAATTGCAACACTTTTGAGACTTTTTTTATTAACTCCTTATTAACTCATTCTTTAAACCAATAGATTAAAAAAGTTGGAATAATGTGAGGAAAAAAGGACTTCATTTTCCCTGCAGCTTTTCACAGCACCAGCTCGTAAAAGCTGTATTTCATGGTACTGCGAATTCCGAACTGATGGGTGCACATAAGTTTTCTCATGAGTAAACCTATGCCAGCCAGCTCACTAGACAGCTGGTTTGGAGCATCTGTTGCCTGCCAAGAGAGTTGTTCCCTAATACTATCCCGTGGTTGATTATGAAGCTTTCACTTAGTTTTTCCTATACCAAGGATAGTTTGCCAAAATACTATACCTGTTCCTAACATTGTTAGTGAAAAGCCAAGCCAAGTCAGGTATCTTCTGTGCTTGTGTTATCAGTAAGATGGTTTAATATACCTGTGGGTTTTTTCCTTTCAGATACTGTGGACCTTCTCCATCTATCTTGAATCAGTTGCTATTCTCCCTCAGCTTTTTATGATCAGCAAAACTGGGGAAGCAGAGACCATCACTACTCACTATCTTTTCTTCTTGGGTCTGTACCGTGCCTTGTACTTAGTCAACTGGATTTGGCGCTACTATTTTGAGGGATTTTTTGACCTCATAGCTGTTGTTGCTGGTGTGGTCCAGACAGTTCTGTACTGTGACTTCTTCTATTTGTATGTTACAAAAGGTAAGTAGCGCAGTAACTTGCAGCTTTGGGTTGTGGAATGTAGCAATTAACACATTCAAAGAGATCTGTTATATTGACATTACTAGGTTGTTAATTCTATGTGGAAATTATTGCTGAAATCTCCCTCGTAGATTTATCAAGTACAGTTTCTGGTAGAGTGGGGCATTTCTGAGGATTGTTTTTGGGTATGGATACAGTATAAATGGTCTGATGAACTTAATTGACAAATTTAAAATACGTATGGCTAAGTACATGTTGCTCTTGTCTTCCATCAACAAGCATGATCCTCATGCTTCTCCTGACAATGTACACTGTTTAGTGCAGATTCCACCCTTAAAGACGCCTTTCTCAGTGTTCTAAATACTTAAGTGTACAAGGGATTTTGGATGTTTATGCTGAGTGTAGAAGCAGTCATTTCTGCTGGGTGCCATTAGTAATTCTTACCTTACTCACGTTCCAGCTTCCGTCATATAAGTATAAAGCTATATGGGGCTGTGTTATTTTAGTTGTAACTCTTAGGAAACCACACTCATAGGCTAGTATGTCCCGAGGATGAAAAGTGAGAAGTCCAGGGTGCCACAAGAGGGCAGGATTGGAATAGCTGTTGATTCATCGTAGTTTCACCAGTATGTATTGAAGAGACAGAGAGGTAAGCTTGGAGGACTGGTTGCAGCACACCCATCTGGTAACAAAGTGGTTCTGTGTCCTGGTTTGAGCTGGGACAGAACCAATTTTCTTTTTTAGTAATTTTACGTTTCAGTTAAGTCTGTGATAGGTTTTGGTCCCTTTGAAGTTTTAACAGTGTGTGCTTCTCCTAGATCACATCTTTGTTTTGCTAACTTTTCTTTCCTATTTTTTCCTTACAGTACTCAAGGGAAAGAAGCTCAGTTTGCCAGCGTAAGTGCCAAAAACCCCATCAGCAGCATCTGTCCTTTTGGATGCTTGGACAGAACAATCCTTATCACAAGCAAAGGCGAAGATGCTTGAGACAGAAAGTCAGAAACACAGCTCTTTATAGTGCAGGTAGTCATCAGCGGCTCTGTAAGAACGGAGGAAAAACAACCAGCAGATTTCTGTTTGATGCATCTTGCCTTTATCTTTTTTATTACTATGTATAAAGATTTTTTTACATAAAGAAACTTATACTGTATTAATAAATTCAGTGTATGGTTTCAATTGGAATAGTTCCAAAAGTGAGATTTTTGTGAGATTGTTTATGACCAGGAACAAGTGCAAACCTTTTTTAATTTTTAAGAATTTCTTTGAAATGACTGTTTTTTTCTTTTGTGGTTTTTTTTTTTCAGTGCACAGATATGTGCATCCTTGATGGATGGTAGTCATCTGTTCTTTCCCTTTGATTCAATTTTCATTCCACTATATTTATTTTTTTTTCCAAAAGGTGAATATATGTCAACTCTAAATCTGAAACCACCGATGCTTGATGTGATGTGCTGGTGCCCAGTCTTTGTGCCATCTGCTGACATGGAGTTCCTGTTTAAAATATATGTTGGTGCCAGAAGGGGAACAGTCACGTTTTGTAGTTGTTCCCCTTCTAAAACAGGCTGACGGCAAGAGGACAGTAAGGAAACCTCTTGAGGCCGCAAGGATGGGCCCTTTCCTGTTTTGCCATGATGTTTGGGAAGGTAATCCCAATGCTGAAAGCACTTGGCAGTGCAGGTCGTGAAGGGTAAGAGATGCGGTTGTGTTGCTTGGTGGCAAATGTTTGTGACTGTATCCTTTGTTCAGGAAAAGAAGGTTAAATATCTTGGATGTACAGCCCTGCTACACCATTGCAGCTATAGAAACAGGAGACTTGTAAGTTGTTGATTACAGTAATCTGTAGGTGATAACTTTAAACAATATCTACATTTTCTTTTTAATGAATGCTTTATAAGCAACTTCCATGTTCAGCTTCAAGTGGTTTTTGATGTCACTTTTGGACAACTAATTTTTTTATAAACTTTTCAAAATCAGCAGCACCAGTTACCATTCTTTATCCTTTAAATGATTCCCTTTTTTTACTGAGCTGTTGCATGATTTATCCTGTGTTACCATCCTCAATAAACACTTTATGAAATAGTGAAAACAGTTTTTTTTATTTATTCCTGAACTAAAGTTTTCTGTTAGCCTGAGACAGGATGAAAAGTTGCAGTAAGGATGAGTTGCTTCATGTCATTGTTTGCTCTGTTGAAATACAAACTTCTTAAGGCTATGAGGGGCATTATCACTGAATGAAGCAATAGTGATTTTGTTCTGCTCATTTTGTAAGAGCGCAGCCTCCAGGA
Organism: Steatornis caripensis; assembly: GCA_013398225.1. Classification (NCBI taxonomy): domain Eukaryota; kingdom Metazoa; phylum Chordata; class Aves; order Caprimulgiformes; family Steatornithidae; genus Steatornis; species Steatornis caripensis. The sequence continues at coordinate 348,609 of VZSC01017418.1, read as the reverse complement.
AATGAGGGCTTGGTGCTCGTATGGGTTTTTGGTTTATCTTCAAGAAGTCATTTGTCTTCTCTAATTTAGTTCACCATCATTATCCTCCTAGTTAGTGATGGTTCTCATTCCTAAGCCCAAAGGTGAATAGGGTTTTTTATTTGCAGAGTGTGCATGCTAAGATGTTGCAGTCTCTGGTATCTCCGATACTACACTGAGTATCCCATTGTTATTCAGAGATGCTCAAAACCCCATAATGAAATACAAGAGCCTGATTCTAGTTGTAGCCATACGGCTACGTGAGATCTGTGCTGGTTAGTATAAGAGAGGACTCCTGAGGATCTGGGTAGGTTACTTGCTTCCACGTTGTTAGCGCTGTCCTTTCATGCAGTGGCAAAATGTCCCTCTTGGGTACATTATCCCAGAACTGTGCAGAAGGAGCACTGGGGCCTGTGCCCCAGGGCTGGGAGAAGGTAGCCGGGCTGGTGTGACAAAAGCCAGCAGCTGCGGCTCAGGGCCAGCAGCCCTAATGCCTCCCATGCAGCAATATTCTGGCTTTCCTTTTGGTGCAGCTGGTAAGCATTTTTGCTGGTTTTCTGTTGCCTGCCTGTGACCCGTGGTGGTCGAGACGCCACCCTTCGGGTGTGCCAGGACGGACGAGGTGCTGGGACACACAGGTATTTGGCACAGGGTTTATTCCTTACCTTCCCCGCCGACCCCTCTTGCACGCAACCCCTTCCCTCACGCCGCCATGGCCGGCCGGCTGACCGGTTCCCGTCCCGGCACTCTGCGCATGCGCTTGCACCCCGGGCGGGGCAGCGGCGGCTTCCCGCGTTCTGGGGCCGCCGCGCATGCGCCTGGGTGAAAAGCCCCATCTCGCCCAGCCGTCTGCGCGCGCGGGGCGGCGGGAAGGCCGGAGCCCTCCAGGGCGCGTGCGCGGCTCGGCCCGTGCGGGGTGGGGGTGCGGCGCCGCGTGGTGCGTTATGACGTCGCTTTCCTGTGACGTAGCGCCCGCCCCCNAGTGAAGGAAGGGAGGTGAAGATCAGAAAGGGTAAGAGGGATGGATGGGAATGTAGAAAAGTGGATAAATGTGAAGAGGATGATGACTAGATCACTTAACTGTAGTTTTAAGTAGTGAAAAATGGAGTCTTCACACCTCTGCGTTGCTATTTCCAACGGCACAGGGCTGTAATTTTGAGTTTAGTGCGCTATGTGAAATGGGGGGAGGCGGCGCCGCTGCTGCTCGGGCGCCCGTGACGGAGCGACGGCGGCGCGGCCCGCGGGATGCCGGGGCTGGTGGTGTTCGGCAGGCGCTGGGCCGTCGGCAGCGACGACTTCGTCCTCCCGGGGGCCTTCGAGCTCTTCGTCAGGCTGGTGTGGTAAGGCGGCGCGCGGGGGCGGGCAGCCCGGCCG
>VZSC01017418.1:330133-347028 GCA_013398225.1 Steatornis caripensis | reverse complement strand
CGGGGTTTGCGGTCCGGCGGCCGCTCGGCCGCGAGCTGTAGCGTTGCCGCTTCGTCTGAGGCGGTGCGTCCGCGGGGGGGCGGTCCCGTGGCGGGGGCGATTACTGCGCTCTCCCGTACGCGCGGAACCGTCGTCGCTTGTTTGCGACCGAACGGTCGCCGAGCAGCGCTGGCGCGGTTTCGTTACTTCAGGAATTAGGGCGGTGATTCCTTTGCTTAGCTCAGCCTGCGTTCTTTGGGATCTGTGGAAACGACGAGCACCGTAAAGGCAGTCTGTTGCTCGCTCTGCAGACTTTGCTGTTCGTGTAGTCATTCAATTCCGACAGATTCCTTCCGTAACAACCCCCTTTGTTTTAGTCGTTGTGGGATGCTTTCGTTAAGATGAAAACTATTTATCAGGTGATCGCTTTGCAGCATGTACTTCTCCCTTCCGACTGTGACTTTTATTTTCTTACTTTCCTGCAGGTGGATTGGTATTCTTGCTCTTTACATAGTTCACAAGGGGCGGTTTAACTGTCCCGGGGGAGGATTGCTGCACAGCTACTTGCTTGTCCTCCTCGTTCTCCTGGCTTCTATAATATGTGCGTTGTCTGCTCTTGTGTACGCCAGTATGCAAGGTAAATAACAGTAATATTTTATATTTAGTAGGATCGTAATACATTTTTTCATTCTGGATTGGCATTTTTAAAAAGGCAAAAAAAATCAAGTGCTTTAATGGTATCTGAAACTTGAGAAACTGTCAGCATTAATATATTTGCTTTAATAGTATTGCCTGTGTTAGTCGGGAATCTAAAATAATAAATGGACACAATAGCTTAGTGCAGCTCACAGTCGTTGCCATCAGAGCATCTTGAAAACTTCCTCTGCGTTCACCATTAAGACATGATCTCGAATGGAGCACCGCTCAACCCCTCTGACAGGAATTTAGGGGAATTTATCCAAAATCAGTTTCTCATCTGAAGTATCATGTTAGCTTTACCTTGCATAGGCAGATTTAGTCATGTCATGTGAAAGTTCATTAGCTGCGCTGGGTTGCTTGGGAAAAAACACATGGGAAGTGATGTATCTAAACATCATAGTAAAACTAACGTAATAAGTACTGTTAGATAAAACAGGACTTAACAGCTTGAAGCGAATGGCTGAACAGAATTAAGGACCCCAATGCAACTTGTAGTCATTTGTAGAAATTCATTTTGGGCTAAAAAAATTCTAGGGAAGCTTTTTTCCTTGTCAAGCGCCTGATGTCAAAGTATTGCTAGGAAGATTAATTTGAAATACACATGGTCTCTGGAGTAGTAGATGCGACCCCAAAATTTCTAATATATTGGTTCTCACAAAACAGTGTAAATAAAAGAGTATTTAAATTATGTAAGTGGAAAGAGGCATGAAGAGAAACTGACAGAGCAGAGATATGGATGATAATCCTGGCCTTGAATGTAGGTTTTCCTACAGTTTCCAGAGGAGGGAAAGGAAGATTAATTAGCCAAGTTATGCTATTTATATTTATATCAAAGTTGAGGTGGTGAGAGATGTATTTGTAAATAGCAGGGACAAAAGAGCCTTGTTCAGTATAAGATTACAGTACGAGGCCATTGTAACTAATAAATTAAAGAATTCTGAGTCTAAATTTCCAGGAAAATTGATGGTGAGGTGTCTTGGACTGTGGTTATAATGTGTGAATTTGGGAGCACTGGTTCTTGCAGCACCCCTTGCACTGTACTGATGTGGGCGTTAGCGATGCTGGTGGTGAACCCAACTGGAGAACTCATACACTGTGTGGTTGTGTTGGGAAAGGAAAGAAGTTGTTTCCAGGAGGCACAGTTCCATCTGATTGTGTCAGTGTAAGCAACCATGCTGCTGCAGTACAGGTTACAACCTGGGAATGGGAATAAGTGACCACTGGATCAAGCACTTTTTAAACAGCTTTGTCACTGGACGTAAACCACAGCTTTACAACTGGAAAATAGTTTCCAAAGTTGTTTTTGTTCTGCAGTGTTTTAAGCCTTTGCAAATTATCCTGCCTGCATGTGAGTGCACACACCTCCCCTACCTCATTACCCTGTGATCAACAAACTGATTTAAGGAGCTGAGCTGGCAAAAAACTACCACCTTTTTTATCGCTAAAAGGAGTGCTAAAAGGAAGATGTTATTGATAAGTTAGCAATACAGAAAATAGTAGAGTATTTGTCTTGGAAGTGGTCCTACTTTTGTTCTCCTAAATAAAAATATGGATGAATTTATATTTACTGACTCAGTAAACGGAACTTCATTGTAGCCCAGCAAAGTAGCATCTAAAAATGAAATACTCAGCCAACTGAAAGCTAAATAGAATAGTAATAAAAGCAGGTACCAGGAGTTGTAAGGGACTGTAGGTGAGCCAATGCTCCAGCATGCCACTTTGCCTTATGCTGGGCAAAGCACTACTGCCTCGAGTTCACTGCAGAACCGTCTCTGACTAGAGAGTGATTTTGGGTAGTAGATTCGATTCTAAGAATCACAGCTATAAATGAGTTATTTTTCTTTTCTCATCTTCAGTGATAGCTTTCCATTAGTATGAAAATACTTTATAGTTTCAATTAAGTTTCTTACTTTCTGTAAAGCTCAGAAAGTTCATATATCTGGGCAGGATTTTATGTACTTAGGATGCATTTATAAACAGTTCTTGTTTTAAATTCTCCCTGTAATTTCAGGAACGATTTCTAATCCAGGCCCAAGAAAATCAGTTCCCAAGCTACTTTATGCTCGCCTACTTCTCTCTTTCCCTGAATTCATCTGGGCTGTTGTAGGAGCTGTATGGGTGTCAGACAGCAGTGTGCACTGTGAGAAGACTGTGATAAATGTCATCATCGGGACAGTTATTGCAAGGTAACGTTGACACTCCTCTCCCCAAATTTAAGCTTGATAGAGTACTTGAAATGGAAAATAACTGCTTACGTGGTTTTTGTGTGTGTTTATTGAAGCCATTTCCAGCAGTTGGAGACTTTGATATTTCTTGTAAATTATGGTGGTTTCTCATAAAAGGATTTTCATTGTGAAAGGAGAATGATTTTAAAATCTAGACAGCTAGAGAGAGTTGGTATCCTTCCCTAAACAAGCTTGAGCTCCTTGCCTTGAGAGCACATGCTAGAGTGAAGGAAGGGAGGTGAAGATCAGAAAGGGTAAGAGGGATGGATGGGAATGTAGAAAAGTGGATAAATGTGAAGAGGATGATGACTAGATCACTTAACTGTAGTTTTAAGTAGTGAAAAATGGAGTCTTCACACCTCTGCGTTGCTATTTCCAACGGCACAGGGCTGTAATTTTGAGTTTAGTGCGCTATGTGAAATGAACTGACAGCCTTGTTCTTGTGCCTGGTGGATTGAAAGTCTGGTAGTAACAAAACACATACCCTTAAGACAGTAACGAATGGTGTTCATACAGTATTTCATACCTAACTTTGTTTTCTATCTGTCAAGATCTATAGTTGTGTTTTCTTGCATAACTTGTCAGAACTATCTGGTTTCACGGTCTTTTTATCTCACTTCTTCTGTTCTGCAGCTGGGTTATCATCATCTTTACCATTATTGGAGTTGTAATTGCATTTGATCCACTTGGGGGGAAAAAGACATTTTACCTCACAGGTGGTGAAAATCGGAACCTGGAAAGCAGTCAGACTGAGCAGTTGCTGTATAACGTGAAGAACGCTGCCACCAGAGTCTGGGAAAAAAGAATCAGGTTACTGTGTTGTTGTATTGTGCAAGATGATGACCATCGAGTGGCTTTTACAAGTATCGCAGAGCTCTTCCACACCTACTTTTCAGTAAGATGGAAAGCTTTTTTTGTGCTCTGTTTTGACTAACTCTGAATTTGCAGATGTTGCCACATGCATGTACCTTTGTTCAGCCAGAGGTCTTTGCTACCCTGTGCATTGAAATGAAGTTTTGAGTAGGCCAATTTCAAAATGAAAGGTGATTCTCATACAAGGTATACAACACTGATTTTTCCCTCCCTTTAACAAGGGTTTTTCTCCCCTTGCAAGTGTGAAGGGCCGTGAGAAAACAGTATTCTTTCTCCTTAGGTATCTAGTCAGGGGAACAAGGGTGAGTTTCTTTTCCTCAATATGTGAAGATCCAGGCATTTTTCCTACTGACGATGAGTTAGGAGTCATACCCATAGCAAAGAATCAGACTACTTTTTAACTATTAAAAAAATGAGCCTCACAGTATATTAAGGCAGTCTTCCCATTCTGAGCCACTTCTGCGCACGTACCAGACTACGGTGTGCACATGCAGGAAGCTGCTTTTTGGAAACAGAGAGCATCTGCCAAATCGGAGTCTGTATAGTGTTGATTTAGCTCAAATTTATGTCACCTACTGCTCAGGCACTCGTAGTTCAATGTTGACTTTGAAATCTGTTCATGATTTCAAGACTAGTAGTTCTTGCTTATTAAGCGGTACTTGGGCGTGCTGATTTATAGCTACAGCCTGCTCTCAGTGGTTTATGGGGTAAAGGGTATAAGTCATATGGAGAGATGACTGCCCCAGATAGTTGAATAAAAGTGCTTCAGCCTTCTCCTGTGTAAAATCCTTCTTGGTTGCTTCAGTATAGAGGGCTTTCCACACAGAGCTTTTCACATAGTGGTGTAGAACAGTGATCAATAATGTCTGTCTGGGTTATTACTTGCTATATGGCTGAGTGGGTCCTCTGTCGGGTATTTTGTTAAGTGGTGAAATTCCTGTGTAGAATTGTCATCGGTCTCACTGAAGGAAGCGTTCAATATGTACAGAAGGTGTGGGAGGTTAGATGCTGCTGTGACCTGTTTCTCCAATGTACATTGTGTCTAAGTGAAATGTATTTCTATGAACTGAAAAAATACAATTCCGTATGCATTTTCTTATGAGATAGTTTTGCCATGTTCGAGGTGCGGGATGGTTTTAAGCACCCTTCAATTTCTTTGTACAGGACACTGATCTGGTGCCAAGTGACATAGCAGCTGGTTTGGCTCTACTCCATCAAGAGCAAGATAAAATGGAAAGTTGCCCAAAAGAGCCTGAAGATGTCCCGTGTTATTCTCCGTCATCTCTTGGGGTAAGATAGGGTTGTTGCAGCCTCTGGTGCAATTACTCTAGGAGATGGTGCCAGATCAAACTGAAATGCAGTTCTTTGTGCAAGTGTTTGTTGGGTTTTTTGAGAAGATTAAACACTACTATAAGAATTCACAACACACAAATTACTGATAAATGCAGTGAAAACATCTTGGTGAGTTTGCAGTCCAAACATTTGTCTGCTTTTGCATAAGTAGAACTTATATATGATATATATATATTTACATTATATGTATATGAATGGGGAATTAAGTGCAAAAAGGAACTGTTTAGGACATTTGAGCATTGTTGAAGAGCTCAGAGAGAAAGGGAACAAGGAGAAAATTAGTATTTAGTACTGTTTACTTAGAGCTGAAAAGATCGTCTTTCAGTGTTATGGTCCTTTGTGTCTGCTGCAAATATCCAGACAAGACCTCTTAGACCCTGAGGTTTTCCTTTTGGGTAGTGTGTATTTCATCACGCCTTGATTTTCACTAGTCTGTGTTCAGGTTTTATTCTGGGGCTGCCTAACACACTTTCTTCCCCTCTCTACATCCTTTTCTTTCTGCATGTCGTTTCAGACAGATGATTTGGGTATTGAACTGGAGAACGCTGCTCACTATATGGTGTTCGCTGCAGCTGCTTATGGCTGGCCCTACTACATATACACCAACCCGTTTACTGCAGTCTTTAAGCTCGGTGCTGACTGGTAGGTTTGATCAAGAGCTTAAAAACGCATAGCTTCCTTTTATTTAACTAGCGTTAGCAGAAATAAAGTAGTTTCAATAGCATTATTTTTGTTGCATTAAATTCTAACACTCTTGGGAGTACATGAGCTTGACCGGTAGAATTACCTTTCACAAATCCAGTAGAAACAAAATTCCAACGTTTTTCCACCCTCAGAAACAGATTAGCTTTTTTTCTTAAAAAAACTTTGTGATTGAGAAAAATTAATTCATTTTGCGAAATGACAAAGGAAGAATTTAAATGAAACCAAACATGTTTTTAAATGAGGCTTTTTAGAGCTGCCTTTTGAGCCTGTATGTATAGAAATAAAAGTGTATCAACGGTTTTCCCTGTCTTAAAGGAATTAGCAAAAGTTACGTGTCCCTCCAGCCTCCATTTTATTCCCTTTGCCCTCTTTACTCAAAAAAATGTTTACAGTCAGTATTGAAGTATGCATAATGCTGTGTAGGTTTACTGTGTATTTAAGTGGCCGCTGACATTTGTGACTATAACCATGACTTCTTAATTAGTAACATAAAATATAAATATACTACTGAAATATAAATGACTTGGAAAAAATTAGCACATAATACAATGGATAAAACATGAGATAAGCCTGCTGTGTAGAATTTGTTTTGAATTTCATTTCTGCTTGTATTTTCTGTCATTGGCCTGTCGTCTTAGGAATTCTTTCCTTATTGCATTGTTTGCTCTGCTGATAGTCCTGTAGCAATGGTGTATTTGCCAGTCCTTGAACTGAACATGTATGGCATGCTGCTCAGGCTAAACCGGGTTTGTGGGCAGAGGTAGCATCTTGTATCACACTACTGGTAGTATTGCAAAGAAAAATAATACTAAGGGAGGGGGGGAAGTTTTTGATGCCTGGCAGAAATCCTTCTGCAACTGTAACTGAGTTTGATTCCTTGAAAGGAAACCTAAAAAATTGGAACATGAAAGTTTTTTCTCTTCTGTGTTTGTTAGTTGCAGAAATAGACGAACAGATTCTGATATAACTGGCAGTGATCGTCATAACTTTCACTTTGGATCCATCCTAAAAATAACAGGACTGCAGTACAGAGACTTCATTCATATCAGTTTTCATAACAAGGTAAACAGTCTGGACAGGTATTCAGCAAAAAAACTTAGTGATTAATTTAGTGAAAGCCAGGGGCGAAGTTTCTAATTTGCCTTCAGCATTTATAAAGTGCAAGCTGAAAAGCCAAATGAAAACAGGCCCTGAAACATTCAGTTCCGGGTTTTTTTCTAATCTAAAGGAACAGCCACAAAACCATTGACATAAGTCTGTCTCCGTATTGCAAAAAAGGCACTTACAATAACTTGGTAAGAAAATAATTCAGCTTCTTTCCATAATAGGACAGAGAGCTCAGAAAAAGAGCTTTCAGAAGGTGAGAAGAAATGGTTACTCTTACAAAAAGTTGGTGTCTTTACTCATTACATTTTTCCCCTCCAGATCTATGAGATTCCATTTTTTGTTGCTTTGGATCACAAAAAAGAAGCTATTGTGGTTGCAGTGAGAGGAACCTTGTCTTTTGAGGTATCGTCCATCCGATATAAATGATTACCTTTATAGAAATGAGTAAACTCTCAGTATCTAGAGGAAATTATGTTACGCTGGCACATGTGAAAATCACTCACTCACAGGTGTGGGTCTCCCAGACTTAAGTTGTAAGCCCTCCTGCCTTTGGATGGGTCATATTCCCTGTGCCGCTGAAGGAGTGCAGAGGGCGGGCAGTGGTAATTCGTTTTCACTGTGAGTGGACGTGCATTTGTAACGTCTGTGTTTGCAGCCTGGAAATAGTTGCTGAAATCAGAATTGTGATTGCTCTGTGTATTTGCTTGGGTGGTGGTTAATGGTGGGTTGTGTTTTGTTGCTTACACAATTGGAAGTCAGCCTGTTGATGGCCCTGTGACAACGTTGAGTAGCAAAGCACGACTCATGAAGCCCCACAGAGAGGTCTGACAAAAGCTGTCTTGTTTCCAGGACATTCTCACTGATCTGTCAGCAGATTGTGAAGACTTGACACTGGAGGATCTTCTAGAGAATGGCTTTGTGCATAAGGTGTGTGCTGTCTGTAGCTCTTTATAAATCATCTCAGCAGTAAGAAAACTATAGACACCTGGGATCATTTAGTTAAACGGAAGAGTATTTTCTCCTTGTGAGATGGATTGCACAGATTATTTCAGTGACTTGGTTGTCGCATCAAATACTGCCTCTGGAACTGCAAGGTAGAACTTGTAATCCTCTTTCAGACTTGATGTCCTTACTAAGTATTCCAAAAACTTTGTAACCATTATGTACAAGACCACTAGAGCTCAGTCAGGAGTATGTTAAAAGAGAAGACCAGCTTTGCAAAAAGAAAGTTGTTCTGTGATGGTGTTGTGTTTAAAGTATACATGCATCACACTTCAGATTAGATCTACCCTTCTCTTCTAACTTTAAATGCTGTCTTGTAGGGAATAACTCAAGCTGCAAATTACATCTGTCGAAAGCTAATAAATGATGGGATTTTAAACAAGGCTTTCACAATTGCTCCAGTAAGTTACCTTCCAAATAATTTGGTTGGCCAGAAAAATTACACAAAACCTTTTCTGTGTCCGACTGTGTTTCTGTCTTCTCTTTCTGTCTGTAGGAATATAAACTTATGATAGTTGGTCACAGTTTGGGTGGTGGAACAGCTTCTGTATTGGCGATCATGCTCAGGAACTCTTTCCCAACATTAAGATGTTATGCCTTTTCTCCTCCAGGAGGACTGTTAAGGTAAGTATGAGACTTCGGCTATTCCGTTCTGTGTCTAAGATGTAAAAAATCTTCAAGGTAGTTGACAAATAAGTTAGATGATAACTCTGGGCCTGACTGTGTTAAGCGTTTATTTATACGCTCCATTAGAGTTAGATTTGCTCTATCTCGAGTTACAGTCCAGTTCTTGGGGAAATATTACAGAACAAAATATATCTAGTGAACTCTGTCAGATAGTATAATTAGAGTTCAAAATAAATGTTTCGGAAATAAAATGCCCACCTGAGTAGTCTAGCTTGCCCTGTTTGACATCTAGACGTACTGTTAACAGTCAGCATTGAAATGACTCTCTCATCTGTAAGAAGCAGGTCTGAAAGCCTGCTGAAAAACTGGCTGCAAATGCTGCTGCTCTTGCCACATATTTCTATTTTTATTGAGTGATAATGTTCATCATAAAACTAAAGTGTGCCTGTCCCTTTACTGTATCTAAAGGATATCTTTATTTTTTTTCTTAAGCAAATCACTTGCAGATTACACTAAGCACTTCATTGTTTCAGTCATTGTTGGAAAGGACCTTGTTGCAAGGTGAGATAGAAATATTTTTAAATTGTTCTTTCAGGGATGCATTAGATTGCAGAGAAGAGGAGGCTTTACTTTGTTCTGTGTGTGTTTAAACAGGTTAAGTATGCCCAACATGGAGGATTTAAAGAGAAGAATAGTGAGAATTGTGGCAAACTGCAACAGACCCAAGGTAACTAAATGCAGTTCCAGGTTAAAAGGCAGTGGAGTTGTTAGCTGGGTTAAGCCCCAGCTTTAATGAAGTGACAATTGGTGTGTGTATTTTGATCTTAATGAGAGTTACAATTGCGTTTTGGAACAAAAGTGTTTGTTTTTAATTCAGTGACACTTGTGTTAGTCTCTTATCCTGTGAAGCTATCTTGTTGGAAATTAAAATTCAGCAAGATGTGGAAGATACCCATGCACAACATCCAAGACCTGAAATGGTCTGTTTGGTAGTTTTGCTGAAAAGGAAACTATTAAAAGGAAAACGAGAAAAAACCCCACCAAACCCAAGCCAGCTAAAATGATGAAAAATCAGTAAAATTCCTTACTTTAATAACCATTTACTATCAGTAAGTAAACAAATTTGTGGTTTTATTTAAATTTTACCTTCAGAATTCATTTAGACAGCAAATATTCCCTCTGTTACAGTGTGAATTGCTTACCTTTTTACTGTTAGTGAGAAACAGTTTTGAAAGTGCTGAAACAGTGTGGTGTCGGGCAAGATGAACTGGAGGTGTAGAGGAGTGGCTTAAAGATTCAGAACTGCCATTTTGGAACATGTTAAGTTAAATCTGCTGTACTGTTTCGTGTAGTCATGGGATCAGAGGTCATGCAGAGGGCCTGGGTGACCTCATAAATCCAGAGTAAGATAACAGACAGAAGTTACAAATGTAAATCGGCAGCGCAGAATCCACACAGAATAATTCAACTGGTAAAGATTGTAATGTTTTCTGTAGTGTGGCTAGTGGCTTGGGTTAGGTATCGGTGAAACAGATACTGCTGTGGGGAAAATTTGGTAAGATTTTATCACACACAAAAAGTTTGGGGAGCATGTGCATGCAGTCATTTTTAATCCTTTAATTGTAGTTTCAGATGATGTGCGTGCAAGCACACAACTAGAATAAGCTACTTGGAGAGATGCCAAACCTCAATTTGAGTGTTTTTTCTCTCTGAATTCAGTACCAGATTTTGCTGCATGGGTGTTGGTACGAAGTATGTGGAGGCAATCCAGATAACTTCCCAACCGAGCTGGATGGCAGAAACCAAAATGCCCTCACCCAGCCACTTCTGGCTGAGGAGAGTTTGATGGTTCATCGGTCACCTTCATACAATGCCCTTGAGGAAGAATCGCGCTTACATTCACCGCCTCAGTATCCTCAGCTGTATCTTCCTGGAAAGATTATCCATATTGTAGAAGAATCCAGCTCTAGAGGGTAAGTAGAATAATGAGTGCCACCGTCTTGTTTTCCTAAAATCTACTTAAAGCTGCTTCTCACTTTCAAAGTACATGTTTCCAGCTCTGCGTCTCATCTGCATCTCCAATACCCACCTTTGGTTATCGCGCGTTAGCCAGCTTTTCAGTTTTTGTTCTGTGCCTCCCTGCTTCCTTCTGTTTCACTCAAAGCCCTGGAAACTGTTTCTCTGTACACCTGCGTGCCTTATTCTGCCCACATATTGCATGTGGATGATTTTAAACAATAAGGCTGTTAAGTTCAGCCTTGGCATGCTGCAGTTCCTACCTGCGACTGCAGATCTTAGTCATATGTCCTGGTAGTGGTGAAGTGATAACGAAGTACCTGGTTAGTGAGTAGTCGGTCATGTGGCTACTGGTGATGGGAAAGAGGCAGAATATTACCTGTAATACTGGCCTGGCCAGACTGGAGAGGTCCAGTTGCCCCAGTAACCAGTGTGCCCGTGCAGCTTCTGGTTTCCTGTCCTTTGCTGCTTTTTTGTGCACGTGGGAAAGTGAGACAAAGACAGCAGAAAAGCTGAAACTGCTGGAAGGGTAAGGATGGCAGTTTTGTTGGGGCAATGTTGTGTTCAGGTGTGGGGGGTTTTTTTGTTTGTGTTTTGTTGATGTTGGGTTTGTTTTAAACAAAACAACCTGGCTGGACAGTACTTGGGTGTGCTTCCTTGTTTCATTCTGAAACAGAAGTTAAGAGCATCTGTAACTTGCACAAGATTGTTTTACAGAAGAAAAAAAAAATCTGTAACTTACAGAATTAGGAAGAAAAGGGCTGGAGAAATCCACTTTTTTTCCTCCCATTCAGTAGATTAGTATTTTATTTAAGCTTCACATCTTTAATGTTTAACCATTTTAATACTGGTTTTACAAGTTAGGTACTTTAACACCTGTGACCTGGCAGGTTTCCTGGATGGCTGCTCTTCTGCTTTACTTTGAGTTTGTTTCTTTTCCTTCATTTACTTCACAGCACATCAGTTAAGCATGTTTTTTTCTTAATTGGACTAGCACACAAGAGCCCCCATCATGTACCGTTTTGTGAAATAAAATCCTAAATGCATTGTCTGTGCAGCATTAAATCTAGTGTCTGGTCTCCTACCGCTACCACTGTGCCTTCCTCCCTAACTGTGGCATTAGCCATGTGAATGTGCAGTGCTTACCCCCTTAGCCCCTTTGCTCAGGCTGTATTCCCCGTTTCTTTGAGCAGGATTAGGTGATGGATAGCTGCTTTCACGGTTAAGGCACAACGTAACTTGGCACAGTTCTGCCTTCAGGGGCAGCGAACGGCCACCTTTCCGGCTGTTTGCTGAAGGTCAGAACTGGGACACTGGGAGCTGTGAGAAGGTTCCTCCAGGTTGTTCCAGCTTTGGCATCAAGCACCAGTTCTGACAGTCCTTGTATTTGTTGTCTTGTTTGTTTTTTGTTTTTTTTTTTTTTCCCAGGTTGTGCTCTTCAGATACTAAATATACAGCAAGATGGTCTAACGAAAGAGCCTTCAGCAGCATTTTAATAAGTCCCAAGATGGTAACAGACCACATGCCAGATGTTGTGCTCAAAGCTCTGAGGAGTTTGTCTCAGGAACACAGATCATGTATGTCTTGTGAAACGCAAGAATGAACACCCATGCAGTACAACCATAGCTCGAAGATGACGCGTGTGGGGGCTTTGTTGCAGGTTTCAAGTATCCAGGACACATTCCACTTTCCTAACTAAGTGGATTTCAGTAGTTTTATCACATTGCATAAAATAAACCTGGATCTTAGTGCCCTTGCCTCTGCACAGACTCGAGTATTGTGCTTCCTAGAGCCCAGATTCTGTGTTTGTGCTGAAGGTGGAGCTTTTACAAAATTTGTTTTACAAAACAAAACCTGTGTACACTGGCACAGAAGAGCCAAGGCCTCAACTGAATACTTGACCAAACTGAGCACATGAGGGCAGCTTGGCCTACTCGTTAGAGCAGAGCTCTGTCAGACCTTAAAAAAAAAAATTTAAAATCCAGTTCTGCTTCAAAGTCACTTCATGCTGTTGCGTTAGGGCCTGTGCCAAGTCCGCTGGATGAACAGAGTGCTGTGAAAGCAATACAGCAGCGCGTGTGTGCTGCACCAGCTCACTGGCTGGAGGGGGTGAGTGCCCAGGTCTAATCAGGCAGTTCTGATTAATTGCACTATTTTTTTTTACAGATTGTGGTAGTATTCCAGGGTGGGGGTGTTAAATGCTGCTTGGATATACATGTGCAATATTCTTTAATCTACCTGTCTTTTGTATTTCTTGAGACACGTGACTACTTTTATTTATTTTAAACTAAGACCATAACAACTACTTAATGAGAAGAAAAAAATTGTTCTTGTCTTGGCATCGTCTTAAGTCACTAGTGCAAATCTAATGCTGCCAAAAATGTATAACCAGTTGTACTGATTTTTAAAAAGTGGATTACTTGTTTCTAGTGTGCAGCTATTTTAATTTTTTTTTTAAGGCTCAGCAGCATTTATTTTTAAAAATTGCTAGCAATAAGTAAAAGTAATACAATGTGGTTGAAAATGACTGTGGCTGTTCTTGCTGTGATAATACGGAGACAAAATAAAATGCACTCTAAAAACTGGCTTTGTTCAGGTTTGCTGGTGTGAGACAAAAGTTATTAGTTTATAGCTGTTCAAAGCTAGGTGCATGCATCAACACCAATAGTGAAGGCTGAGCAGGTGCTTCCTCCTCAAGCAGGTGTCAGCACTGCTGCTGTCAGGGAACCCCAGCTTCACCCACCCCCTCCCGTGGAGTAAGACTACCCCTCAGGGGAGCAAGGGAGGGCAGCAAGCTCCCCTGCTCCTACACTGGGGACAGGGGATGCAACATACAGTTACTGTGGCTGTAAGTTTAAAAGGCTGAAATCTGCAGCATTTAAACACAAAGAGCCATCCTTTTACAACCCATTATAGAAACAGTTTTAGAGGAAAACCTGTAAGCACTGCCATTTCCATGCAGTAGAGTGAAACAGGGTGGGGGGTTTCCCCCCTCCCAGTTGTCAGCAGCTTTAAAACATTGCCTCAGCAGCAGCAAGTGGTAGTAACAACTGCACTGATACTGCAAGGCTGCTGCAGAAATGGTGCCAAGTACAGTCTAATTCTGGTTCTTAAGCTCAGGGCACCAGTGAAAGAGCCTGACCCCTGACAGACACACCCAACACACTGCCATCAGCACAAGGATATTTACTTGTAGTGGTACAAGAATGAGAACAGTTGCTCAGAAACTCAAAACATCACCACACCTGTGATTCAAGGATTTATTAAGTCAAGTCATACATGCAAAACATACTGCTAATTGCATTAGCAAAAGATCAATGTAGAAACTTCACAATTTTGCAACTTTTATTTTCAGATTTTGCTTTAGTGGTTGAAAGGGTGTAGTTCACTGTGGTGTTCCTGCCTGCTTAGGATGTACAGAACATTAGCACTAATTTACAGAACCTCACAGACCCAAGTTACCGTTACTCACTCTATGCTGCACACGTACATGTAGTGACATAAAGAACACTTGTCTGCATCAGTAACATTACAGAGGTGGGGCTGTCTGGCAAATAGTGATATTTGAGAAGGTTCATAGAGGTTTAAAATATAAAAATTACCAAAATGTGTAAAGCTGCTTCACATGATTTTTACACCTAGTTAACAGACTAAAAGCTCCTCAGAAAGCATGTAACTCACTGGGGCAGAAGTAACAGGAACATAACGAGGATATGCTTGAACATTCTATTCTACAAAAAAAAAAAAAAAGCACAAATTTCTATCATGAGAAAGGTTTTAAAATACAAGTTATATTGCTCCATAAGAAGAGATTCTACAAGGAAAGCATTTACTACATAACAGTTGTGGGAATGACTGGTTCAGAATGGTACCTACATGAATGCCTGACTGAAATCAAAGGAATTTCCCTATGAACACCAACCCCTCTTCCACTGCTGCACCTCTGGGAAAACAGTCACCAATTATAACCTGCACTAAAGCTCAATTCAGTTTCAACTACCCTGGCAGTGTAGTGTACAGCATCAGAATACTGTCTGGCACCAGCCCGGGCTCCAACCCCATGTTTCATATATCCATCACAGTACGATGCTGTCAAAAGGACTAGATACGATTCTGTGAGAAGAGTTAGTTACTGTTTACATCACAGCAGCAAGAACTAGATTGCAACCAAGCCCTTCCCAATGATAAAGCATTTTACACTGTGCCTCAAGGGTATCAGTCATTGTCAAAGATTCAACAGGTTCGACACACAATGCTATACAATGACTGGGGGTTGAGAAAACTTTTAATAATAAAACACTAACTAAGAGTGCAGTGTTTTGCTAATTACACAGTACTGTTACTGTGGAAAAACTAGAAAGTGTTTTTGCATTTCCTACCAGAAATTAGAGTCATCTTCAAGAAGAATCTTTAAAAAAGAGTTTAGTGCTTAGTGTTCGTAGCACAACAATGCAACTTAGTTCAGCAGACAGTTTGGCAACACTTAATTGAGCAAGAAAAGGATTTTAAAAATAAGGCTTTACATAGGTTGGGGTTTTTTTTTCAGGAGTTTGCTTTTAGAAGAATGCAAGGTAACTTTCATACTTTAAACAAATGAAACCATGAAATTGTTGATTGGTTCAAGAATTTATGGAAGAAGAGCACTAATTTATAACAGAAAAACTTGGCATTGAGTGTGAATGCTCCATTGTTCTGAGCAAAGCACAGGGTTTGGAGTGGGGTGGGGGAGGGTAACATTTACAGCAGCAGACATTTTCTCTTCCTCTTCTTTACAGGAGGGGGGCACAGAACTGCTCGGATAGCTTCATCAAACACTGTCTTGAGGCCTCGCTGCGTAAGTGCTGAGCATTCTAGGTATTTCACTGCACCTGTGGAAAGCAAAACGGCAATTCAAAAGCAGTTTTCCACAATTATGGCAGCACTACTCCTAGCTAACTCCACAACAAAAGCCAGGCATTTCTTTTCATTAAAGTGCATCATCTTCCACAAACAAGATTTAGATCAAGTCAACAATAGCCCCGTTGTCTCATACCAATCTCTTTTGCCATGGCAAGGCCCTGTGGGTAGGTGATAGGAGTCAGCTTCTTCTCCTTCAGTTTTTCAATAGTGTCCTTATCATCCCGGAGATCGAGTTTGGTACCCACTAAAATGATGGGGGTGTTGGGGCAATGGTGCCGCACTTCAGGATACCACTGCAAAAGAACAGCATAGGCTGTGTGTGAGGGCACACAAAGGCTCTCCAACCTTAGGACTGAAAGGCTCATATTCCCCCTTCGGGACACTTTCAAGAGTCAGTCACAGAGAAAGGGGAGAATGTAAGACCCCATTAAGGCAGTATTTAAAAAGACCATACAATTGCAAAACATTTGTAATGAAGCCAAGGGGTATTTCCATAGAATTTAAAAGTTCACCCTATTAAGGGCTGTATTTGTTCCACACACCAGAAAAACCCTGGTCCACACTTCCCCCACCCGCAAAGACTCCCCAGTGCCATACAGCTGGGGAGGACATGAAGGGCTGCAACAGCAGCTGAGCACGTGCTAGAATGCTGGCTGATTCAAGAAACAAATTACATCAACCTAATTTTTACATGCATTTTGTTTTTAATATTTTCCTTAAATTGCATTAGAAGGAAAATTCCTGTTTGTGATCTTAGCACTGTGTTGGCTGAACACTCTTAAACTACTGTTACCCTATCACTGCATCAAGGAGCAATTCATACTTGAGTGCTTCATGTGCCCTGAACTTCCATGGTTAGAAGTCAGGCAAATTGATTTCTGCCTTCCCAAACTACTTCTCACATTGCCTGGCAAAAAAAAAAATTTAAAAAAAAAATCACACAGTATCTTGCAGACGCTGCTGCCAAGTGAACACTAGGTTGAACCCTTAGAAATAAAATCATAGCAGCTTGTACTTACCTTAGCACGGACATTTTCAAAGGAAGCAGGACTCACAAGGGAAAAGCAGATTAAGAAGACATCCTACAAAACAAGTTGATAGAAGTTAGCCCAGCAGAGCAACTATTACAAAATCTCCTCACCCTAAAAAGGCCAGCATCACCGGCATCTGTATCACACCGTCCTCTGTATCACACTTGCAGAAGGCAAGGTTGATGACAATCAGTTGGAAATCTATTCCCAGGTAGCTACAAGCAGAAGCAACAGGGAGGAACCAACAAGAAATAGATTGTAATCAGGTTTGTAATCAGCTGTTGAGTAGCCAGCAACTAAAACGCTAATACCCTTGCACTGCAAGCTTTTTTCCCTAAATGTCATTTCTTCTCCCTCACTGACATTCGGGGGGGGGGGG
>VZSC01017418.1:308084-329990 GCA_013398225.1 Steatornis caripensis | reverse complement strand
GGGGGGGGGGGGGGGGGGGGGGGGGGGGGAACCAAACCACAAACACACCCCCCACTTCAGATCCTTGACAAACGCAGGAAGCAACAGAGTGTCATTAGCCTGCCTTCTGATCTGGGGTTGGATGCCCTTTGCAGACCTCTTAAGTGAAAGACACGTAACTTATCAGCATAGGATGTTGCAAAGTGTTAGCTGTTGGCACCAATTTTTTAAATACAAATACGCTATTGATACATTACTCTAAAGTAGTCTTAAATTGCAAAGGCAAAGTATACAGTATGGAATTAAAGATAAATCATACAACAATAATTTCTACCATTATTAATTCCATGCCCAAGTCAGAAGAATCTTGCAGAGCTGTCCCTTCTACTGAATGTCAGTATAAGACTTCAGAATTTCTCTATAACCAAATTTGGATTGAGAAGGGCATTAAAAACCTCAAAGCTCCCTCCTTCCCTTTCTAAATTATGAGAAAGAGAGAAAAGCAGGCGTTTTCGGGGACCTTCTACCTCTTGCTTTTCAACTGAAGGCAAAAGAAAGATGATAAATAGGAGCGGGTAAAAACACCTTAAAGCAAATGTTTACACTAACTGCCATACAGCATACACTTCAAAACCCACTGAGCTTCACACGTGACACACTGTAGTCTACAAGCATTCTCAATAACCACAAAATTCATGTTGTCTATCCAAGCAGATGAAAACTGTCATCTTGCTGTATGACATAAAACTCACTAAGCATCTCACAAACAAGCCCAACTTTCCCCAACCTACCTCTGCATCCGTACTTATTCCGGTATCAAATGTGTTAAAGAATCAGGTATTTCAGAATGTTAGTTGATTGTGCTGCATTTCAAGGCATTTTGTTAGGTCAGCATCTGACATCTGCACTGCTAAGCACTTGCAACCCAGTTGTTCATGCATCACCCCAACAAGTTTCCGTAGCAGCGTCCCGGAAGAAGAAAGAAACAACATCAAATAATGTGATACTATGGCCACTACTTCTGTTTTCCAATACTGCAGGTTTGCGGTGACTGAAGTTCTGCACATTACGCAGACCCTCTCCTTTACTAGCTCCAGCGAGAAAAAAAAATTGGTGTAACCATGAGGAATTATTTGAATATTTCAGGTGTCTTGCACACTATCAATCTTAATAAATAGGAGGAAAAGCTACTTATTTGCAATAAAAGGTTTAGTCTTAGCAACTCGTATAAAGAGATTTGGTAACAGAGTTCTCAGATCTAGCAATTTGATAGTTCCAAGAAAAGTAGTTTAAAAAAATAGGGGCCAATTTATCACTACCATAAGCGAGACGAGATAACAGAACTTGGAACCGAAGTTTATTTAAAGTTTTACATACGGCAATAGGTTGATCTGTCAGACTGGAAGATACATTCTTACCATTGGTTCCTCCAACCTAGTAACAGTAGGAGATAAAGTTACTCCTAAAATGGATTTAAGGGAAAACGTTCTCTCAGTCAGCGATTTGTGCTCACAAATATTCACAACATGGCTTTTCTTCTTAAGAGAGACGCTGCCCTGTAATTCAGCACAACCAGAGCTACCTGCATCCAGAACAGGCCACCACACTTCCCCATAAAACCATAAATGTCTGCCTGCATCGTTGGAGGAGACTTCAAGAGCAAACTTCTCATGAAAAGCATTCTCCTAACTTAATTTTCAGTTCGGTCTCCTGAGGAAACAAGGTTAACCACCTTTTCTGTCCCAACTTCTTCCTTCACCCAAATATTTTGAAATACTGGTAGATTTCAAACATATTAAAAAGAAAATACACAGAAATTTAACACCTTACAAAAAAAAACTAGTAAGGGGAAAAAAGACACAAATTAATGCCTGCACTACAACGAAGTCCTTACTGTGAAGACCACAGCTATTGAACTGCTGGGTGGCTAAAGATGACACTCATATTGGTCAAGTAACCAGCAACATCTGCTCTCACCTTGCCCAGAACACAGTTCAGATGCACACACACAGGAACAGAGGGCCACAAGAACATGGCAGGAGTGAGTTTTAAATAGCATGGTGAAGGAAGGGGGAAGCTGGATGCAGAGCCTCAAAAAAAGTCAGGCTTCATCAGCACCACTTTTCTCTTCCTCTGTGTTTTTTATTAGTTTCATGGCTTTTTCTGTCCCTTAAGTGACCACAAATCTTACATATCGCACAAGTCTAAAATCAAAGACTGCTTCATAAAAAGTTCAAGACTTACCACTCTGTTTAATTTTCTGCTGTAAAAAACAATCCAAATAGCTGAAAGTACTTCAAACCTATACTGAACAGTTATAGATGCTTGCACAGAACAGATTTTTTTCCCCCAACAGTATGCTTAGACTGACATGAAATTCTTCTGCAGTCTATCAGAAAGACAGTTATTTTAGCAGGCTGAAGACACGCACATGCATTCTGTCCCTTTGTCGTAGGGGAGAAACAAGATTCTCCCTTACAACTCTGCTTTCTCATGCTGTTGACTGATCTTTCAATATACCTTTTTCCACCCTGAGATACTTTTTTGAAAATATTTTTACAATGTTACGCAAAGCTTAAATTCTCCTAAGTACCCTATAAATACCTAAATATTAGTGAAAAACAGCTTTCTGTTGTTTCTCTTCCTACAAAAGGCAAGTATTTCTGGCATTTCTACTAGAGTTGCCTCCTACAACTAGCAAGTTAATATCCATCTTGCATGTCAGAACTGATGGGAAAGCCTAATTGTAAGAGTTAGTGAGCGGTGAATTAAGGAGAATTGCAAATTAAGACAGTTTACTTAGAGCAACACAGTTCATTAACTAAGATTCACATTATTCAAGAGAGCAGTTATGCTGCAGAATAACTGGAACAATTTTGCATTTCACATTATTAGCACTGAATATGTATTTGACAGTTAACAACAACAGTAATCAATGCCGAAGAAACCTGCAGATTACCACCTTTCTTTACCTAGAGCACAGCTCCACCAGATAAAAGTAACTGCTCTAAAGAGACTAGAAAACCAGCCTCTGCAAACATTAACTGTAGCTGAAGTCACACTGGAAAGAGCAGAGCGGATTACATCAGCATTCTCCTTATACAAGGAAAGATGCAGCATGCAGACAGGACTTAACCAGTTGCAAGCATGGAAGACAGCAGCACATTTATATCGATGTTGTAGCACAAACTACAGTCAGTAATAAAATAGCCACAGGCTTACGTATATTCGAAAGCTCCAACCCAGCCTCTGTCAACACCAACAGTACCTTCATTCAGTACTGCCTCTTTCACATTTAGAACATCTTCGCAGAGACTAAACGATATCAAGTGCTTAGCAGTGACAGCATCAGGTTGCAGCCAAACATCATGCCTAAAAACAAAAACACCCTGCTTTTGGCAGGCTTGCTAACCTTAAAATCAACGGACTAGCTGATGGGACTATTCACCAAGGGCGTTTTGGTTTTGTTTTGGAGTTTTGGTTGGTTGGTTTTTTTCTTGTTTTATATCAAGCATTCTAGTTGATTCTCAGGCTGCAACTACACAAAAGCCAACACGGATCAGTGCACACAAACACACAAGCAAGCACATTTTAACATCTGTATGACTGTACACACATCGAAGATTCCAGTATTGCAGCTACAGCACACAGGAGGAAGGAAGGTAGCTTGCAACAAGTCACAGTTACTAATAAATACAACTCCAGGTGCAACAATGTTGGCCATACGTTCAAAAAAGAAAAAAACTTATGTTAGACAAAGCTGTACAGATTCTTTCTAGTTTCACGCTGTAGTTCTTACTGTTTGCGGATAGGAGAGTGGACGTAGCCTGTCATAGTCCTCTTGACCAGCTGTATCCCACAAACCCAGATTGACCGGTTTTCCATCAACCATTACATTAGCAGAGTAGTTGTCGAAACTAAAAAAAAAAAAATAGAGAAAGAGTTAGCTGCATTAGCCTGCAAAAGGCACCCAAGGACTTTTTCCTACAGAGTCCTAATCGGGAACACTACAAAAGGAAACATTTTTATTGCATCCTTCTGCTTCCCAGAAATAGTAAAGTTGTTCTTTAAATACTGAGCCTGGTATTGGGTAATGGAAGGCAAAAATATGCACAACAGACTTGGTCCAGTCTGAACAGCAGTAATCGTTTTCACTGCTCTTCCAAAGGAAGTGTAAATCTCACCAAGCACAGAAAAGCAGGTGATGCACTTGACAAGCACTTTCCAGACTTAGTGGGACAAGCCACAAGTTAGTATGTCTCATTTTTTAAGATTTAGAATAGAAGACACACAAGCAACAACCAAGGAATCCTTAGTGATAACAGTAGGTAAGAAAAAAACCTTATTAATCCTGCTAATCAAAAACCCCTCCAATGAAATAACAAAGTTAATAACCAGGGGCCAGTAGAGGCATGATTTTTATCTCATCACTACTGTCGGCACTAAGATTATAATGACTTGTTAAGGCTAACCTAAGTTCACTGGGAACACAAGCATATTGTAATGCAAAAATCTGAATTTAAGACCAAAAAAAGGAAACAGGAGTAATTAAGACAACAAGACCTTGGAAGGGTAACTTAAGTCATCTGTAAACCTCATTAGAATGTATGCTGTTATCTGAAAAAAATCATCAATACTTACAGAGAGCAAGACAGACAGATAAATATAGAGACACCCAAAAAGGGCAAAGCAGCTGCTCATGTAGAACACACATCTCCCCAACAGGCCCTCAAAAAGAGAGCTACACTAATACTGATACTGACAAATCCTTACATGCAAGAAAATGCGAAGCACACACAAAAAAAAGAAAAAGAGTCCTCACAATCTCCCTGAGGAGCTATAGAGCTGTGGCTGGCTCAGCACAAGATTGGCAGTAGCACAAAAAATGGAAGGAACAAATGAAAAAAACAAATCTCTAGTCGCATAAACCAACTATTTCTGACTACAATATGATGTTTTACAAGCTGTTCAGCCTTGGGACTGCTTATTACTAATGAAATTAAAGACAAAAGTAACACATTATTTTAAAAGAGAACAGCATCTGATAAAATGTTAGCGAAAGTTAATCCCTAATAAGCTATGCCCAGAGGGCAGAGAGGCAAAACTGAGGGAGCGCGAACAAGCACTGGTATGACTGTGCTAAGCGGTAAAAGCCCAAAGTCCTTCTCCTTACACACACCTAGACACTCAGGGAAACATTTAAGATGAAACTGAGCAGTGCTTGCAGCCAATTCAAACAACTCAAATAAGGAATGTGGAATAGCAGTGAGGACAGAGAAGTTGATGTAAGTAAGTTCTTAGGATTTTGTAAGTACTTACACAGTGGGTATATATTCTCCAGGAAATGCATTGGTTGTGTAACTGATGAGTAGGCATGTTTTACCTACAGCACTGTAAAAAGAGAAAGTTCACATGTAAAAAAATTCATCTTGAATAATGAGAAATAATATTCCTTTTAGGGAAGACGACTAATTACATCCAGTCATCCAAGGAACAACTGAGTGTCAGTAGTCACTACTGTGCACGAAAACAGCTAATAGACTGTAGCCTTAAGATTACTGGCAATGAAAACACACCTAATATAAACATTTGTTTTGTGAAGTGGTAAATTACCGGATTTTGTTACTCTTTAGGCAAAAAAACCTGCAAAAGTATTAATAAAACTACTAACATCCGCAAGCCACCTGACTGAATACTTATCAAGACCACTTTACTCCAACTCCCTGAAATCAAAAAAAACCGGAAAAGTATTTCCACATACCCTTTACACAATCCCAAAACTGTTATCTTTTCCAGAAAATGGTATACTTTCACATAAGTAAAGTTTGAAAAAGCTTGAAAAGTATAATTTCTCAACACATGGTTACTTTTAAGTATGAGGAACGAATACAAATGATAATCCTCACAATATTTACTGCTATTGCAAAATGACTCCCTGCATGCATTTGTCAACTATTCAAACATTTCATAAACTGATTTATAGATAATTTACATTCCAATATGGGAGAACTTGGAACATTGAACCTTTCCCTACCGATCTAACTCTGAACACCCTCAAATGGGGGCAGGGCAAAGTTCTGTTCCAGGCTTCTTTCAAAACTTTGGCAGCCAGCTCCTTTCCTCTCTACCCTCCTCACCACATCTTATCTAGCATAAAACATGAGATTAACACCACTGAATTTTTGTTACAGTTTCAATTCAAGGGCTGGGAACTTGACACTGGACCATATTTCTTTTTTAGAACAGAGTCCACAAGGAGAGTTTCTGACACTGCAGACTAGTTTCTCATGCTGGCTTCTCACTTCAGATCCATAATCCTTTAACAGTGGGAGAGATTCCATAGGCGAGTGTGCAACTAGTTCCTCAAAAGCGATAATGCCCAGTCTTACAAGCCTTGCCAATCACTCTTCTGAAACAGACAAACTCCCACGGCAAGGAAAACTGCATTGTCTTGCAGATGTTTTATCACTACAATGATTTGCTCAAAGCAAGTCAGCAGTAACTTTGAAACCTTACTGTACTTACACATATGATCTTGCCAGCAGTATTAGGTTCGACACATGAGCCTCCTGAACTAAATCTTTCACAAGCTGAAGGAACTCATTAAAGTTTTAGTCTAGAACTGCAGTTAATATTAAAAAAAAAAACCAAAACAAAACCACACCCATACCAAGAACCAAACGCAGTTATTAAAAATATCCTATTATCCTTTAGCTTCTGCAGAAGAAAAAAAATAACTCACAGAAACAAGCTTTAGTCAAGGGCTTACTGCCTCTCCAGCTGCAAACATTTTGAGGCATTCATATCTGAATTTTACTGTTTTATCTTCACCTAAATAATAATTCAAATTCTTCTCTTGGTTTGGAAGCATGTGGACTATCCCTTCACTTACCAAAGACTGTCTTCAGAACGTTATTTAAAATTACTTAACCCTCAACATTAATGAATCAGCCTTACCTAGTGACTCACAAGTTAAAGCAGGTTAAGTAAATTTGAGCTTTGTCACAACCGTAAATTACTGTGTATGCTGTAGCTCAATCTGTAACAAGTCTCTCCAGTAAACTTTAAGCAGTTCCATACTGCATTAGCCCAAGAAATTATTTGATAGTGTCTCACAACATTACCTTAAGTGCTTGAGCTATGAAAGAGTTGCTTCAGTGTGCAAAGTTATCAAGGATTTTATCTTACATGCCCATTTTTAATTGTAATTTTACGTTTCTGAGCTGACACTTAGCATAACACCCCATCTGCTACAACTCTCCTGATCATACCATGCAGTTTTCCACAATACTTTTCACACCTGCTTCTAAGGAAACAGGATGCCAGCTCCTTGCACAGTTGTCTGTTACCAAGCTATGACAGCAGCAACAAAAAGGGGGCATTTAATTCTGTTCATGACAAGTACAATCTTTGAACATTCTCCTGTAGTAACAGGCTTGAGATATACTCCTGCTCAGAAGCAAAGTTGGGATTTACCCTTCAAGAGACTTCTGCAGGAAATAATCGGGGAGCAGGATGACAACACAGCTAGCTAATTTAACAGGTATTGAACGAGGAGATCCCATCTTATCTCTTGCACTATACTCACTGACTCTGCAACAAGTCAGAACAAAGAGTTACAGAAAGCTATTCACTCTGCCTCCCCCATAAGGACAACTTGCTATTTTAGCTCCCTGAGCTATCACTTAAATCAGTTTGAATATATTGCTGAATTGCACTCACAATACAATAAACCAGGCTACACTGGTCCAGCTTATAAAGGACAGGCGTAAAAACATTCAAAATAACAAGAGGAGCAAAAGGCAGTTTCTTTGGGAAATTTCTTGAGGCGCAGAGGCTACGTGTTCTCACGCTTCTAGAACCTGTTTGGTCTGACGCTTCATTTTCCAGTAAGTTCACTACAGGTAATTTAAGCTTCTAACAAAGTGATGTTTAACTCCACATTTTCAGCAGTGGATCAAGAACTTTCCTCTGCACACAGGCTCCTTTGCTCATCTTGCACTGAAACTGGTGAGTCTGCTCAGGCTAATCAAAACAGTGCAAGAACCAGGTGGTGAAAGATTTCATTCCAAGCTTAGAAGTGCCTGTAGTGTGTTTCTGCAGCACCAATCAGCCAGAGTCACTTAAACAAGAAAAAACATGTTCAACAACCCTGTTTCAGACTTGCTCTATCTAGGTTTCCTGCTTTCCTTGCCTTTTGGCTCACCGCCCTACAAATCAGATCATTATGGTCGCCAGTCTTAGAAATAAACACTAATGCCTACCTTTATAAATAAAGGAAATACTCTAAGTACTTTATCAACTTTTTTAGACTTCTAATTTCTGTATTAAAGCAACTCCCCTAAAGAGAATTCCAATTGTTTGGCAAAATATAAATCCTTGTACATAAAGGCTGAGACTAAAATAATGCCAAACCAAGATTAGTCATAACAAGATTTCGAGCAACTACTTAATCATAACTCTGTCCACCCACTATTACATAAATGAAACTAGTAACATTTGACTGTAATTAAAAATATGGCCTACAGAAACCCAGCATTTTAACCACTTAAGTGAAAGACTTACAAAAGACAGCACTGGGTCCCTTATTGCTTCCGGGTACCATCTGGAACATGCCATCTCTTTCCTCGCCTTATTTACACTAACAAGTTTTATGAAGTTTCCCCACTGTTATGTGGCATGCACTGAAAATGCCATCAGGGGATCTGCAGCAGCATTTCTTCTGCTCAGAAGTCACTGGAGCTGTACAGATGGTTCAATCTCCTGTCTTCCCACAACTGAAAACTAATTGTGAGAATTTAGTTCCTGTTTGCAGCCGTGGTACTGGAGAACAGCTGAAGACTTGCCATTTTAATTCTGGAAATGCTGATATCTACAAACAGGTGGCAGCCTTCATAAAAAGCTGTCATTATGTCTTTCCTTCCTTTCTTTCTCTGATCCACGCGAACAACCTTCCTAGCAGACATGATGCCCAACAGCCCAGGTCTTCACTCAAACGTTAAACCGTAGCTGAGATTTCTCTAGTACCATCCTCAGACCAAAAGTTCAGTATTTTTGCTATAGTGAGTTTAGTTACATAAGGCTCTGCTGTTTTACTCACTATGACACCCTCCCCCAAATATGTTGTTCAGTACCTACAATACTACTACATTCTTTAAACTTTAAAAGTTCAGTAACACAAGTTACTAAACTTCAAGCCACTGTGGTCTCTACAGACTGCACTGGAGAGATCGGAGGTGTTCAGCATCTTACACAACACTGCACTACATTCAGTAAGAAGCCAACACTCTATGCCCTGCTCCTTCTCGACAAGCTATCAAATCAAATACAGTATGGCCTTAGCAGACAAGGTCTCAAATTAAGCAGAATTCCAACCAGAGACTCTTCTACAATTAAAAAATGCCTACATAGTATCATGAAGTTTGACCATTTCTGTGGCATCTGGCAATCGTTTCTCCAAAATGCAGAACTTCCCCTAACATTACACCACATCACTAGAGATTTCATACCACTTAACAGCTGCCTTTTTAGAGTGAAAACAAAAGCTGCTAAAAATAACTTACATCAACGCTTTTTCTCAAATGTCAATCAACAGCAATTTCTGCAGTTACTCAAGTGGAGTGCTCTTCATCTGTCCTGCACATTCCTACTGCTCCATATCACCAAGAAGTCAAAGCAACAGTTGCCATTTATTCTTCCCTAAACAATCCTCACAGTGAAGGAAAAAAACAAAGGGCAAAATGGTAGCACAACTAGCACACATGCCGTGTTTTTCTAGTCAAATTAGTTGTCTAAACAGCTACTAGTCAAAGCTCCAAGAACAAACGAGTTACCTCTGAGAAACAGCCTACTCATTTACAAATTTAAAAACAATCACCACACAGGTATTTCTACAGCTTTGTTTATTTTGTTCTTAGTAGATCTTTGCAGAGGGTACATAAAACAATACCTAAGTTTTATATTACATAAACAAATCTTTAACTTGCATTGTTTTAGAGAAACACTAAAGCTTTAGCCTTATCTAAGCCAAACATTACACATTTCCTAGAATACCTGTAATGCTTGAACTTCTGAAGCGGCAGCACAGAAAAACACAAACAGTTAAGTATTTTTTAAAAACACTGAATGATACAAAGCTACCAAAGATGAGCAACGGCACCTGAAAGGAACCTTAAGAGGGGTTTGTTTCTAACTAAGGAGGAAAGAAAACTAAACTACTCTACACATATGTACAAAACTCCAGTAGAATTACACCACTTTCATTTCCAAGACAAAGAGCGATAAATATGTTCAGAAGTGGGATGGTTTACAAAGCAAATGATGAAAAGAACTGTTTTGCTGAACGAGTTACTAAACATATACAGTTTGCCTGTGCTGAGTTCTCAAATCTAGTGGAGGAAGTAGACTGAACTTTTCTCCCCACCCAAACATGATGCATCACATTTATTTACAGCATTGTCACAAACAACACAGTTCACAGTTGAATAAAAAAACCTGCCAGAACAGAAAAGGTGTTAGTTTTAAAATCGATACTACTTTCACATTCATATTGCTCAAAATCTTACACAGCCAACTCAAAACAAATTTGTTATACAGAGTAAGTTTATCTTTAAACCACTCTTAGCTGCCTTTTTAGGAATTCTACATCTTAAAAACCAAAACAACAACAAAAAATCCCACACAAATAACTTTAAGATTAAGCCACCACGTGAAATCACAGTGGCAAGATCGTTTAGCTACACTTCAGTCCTCTGTCATCTACAGACGTTTGCTGAGATACCAATTATGCTCAGCCTACACTAGGATTTTTGTTTCTCCTAAGGGGAAAAAAACGTCTCAAACTGCATAAGGCAAGTCTTGTTTTCCAGCTGGCCTGTGATGTTCCCCTCAGCTCTGACACCCAGTAAGAGAAAGAATG
Source organism: Steatornis caripensis (assembly GCA_013398225.1). NCBI lineage: Eukaryota > Metazoa > Chordata > Aves > Caprimulgiformes > Steatornithidae > Steatornis > Steatornis caripensis. The sequence goes on along the minus strand of VZSC01017418.1, from coordinate 319,093 downwards.
CCTCCGAGTTGGTGGGAATAGCACCATGGAGAGTATTCAAAAGTAGCAAACACACAAACTCTTTCCAAACAGAATTCCAGCGTTCCTCACATTGAAATCCAACAGCTAAACTTAAGTGTTAACTCGATTCTAAAAAGCATCCTCAAGTTGTTTCACTTACAAGTAACACCATATTAGAATGCCGTAGGTGTGACAGCTCTTTACAGACAAGTACATCATTAATTATTTGTATTTCAAGTGCTTTATCAGTCTCCTTTAGACAAGAACCTTACAAGACTAGATGCACACATGCAGAAGAACAGTCTCTGCTTGCAAGCGTTTATGATCTTCTCAGAGTTTAACACACTTCACTTGGCTTTACTGCAAGAACCAGAGGTCAAAAACCGAGGTATAAACAGTACCAAGAAAACAGCGTGTTAGTTTCACAAAAAGTGTTTCAAATCAGTGTTATATTTCCCATACCGCTAAAAGCACTGTGAAATACCTTTTTTCAAATACACTTTGGTTACTTCGGGGTGCCTAGCGACTCATGAACACCAGAAGCAAGCAGGCGGCCCACCCCCCTTCCCCGCCAGACCCGAGCGCACGCCCTCCCGGCCCGCGGCGGGCGACAGCCGGTTCTGCCAGCGCGAGCGCGCGTCACTCGGCCGCCACCACGGCACGACACCCACCCCCGGAGCACCGTCCCCAACAGCAGCGCAGCGCTCGGGGAGGAAGCCAGCACCGGNAAAAAAACCTGCCAGAACAGAAAAGGTGTTAGTTTTAAAATCGATACTACTTTCACATTCATATTGCTCAAAATCTTACACAGCCAACTCAAAACAAATTTGTTATACAGAGTAAGTTTATCTTTAAACCACTCTTAGCTGCCTTTTTAGGAATTCTACATCTTAAAAACCAAAACAACAACAAAAAATCCCACACAAATAACTTTAAGATTAAGCCACCACGTGAAATCACAGTGGCAAGATCGTTTAGCTACACTTCAGTCCTCTGTCATCTACAGACGTTTGCTGAGATACCAATTATGCTCAGCCTACACTAGGATTTTTGTTTCTCCTAAGGGGAAAAAAACGTCTCAAACTGCATAAGGCAAGTCTTGTTTTCCAGCTGGCCTGTGATGTTCCCCTCAGCTCTGACACCCAGTAAGAGAAAGAATGCCTCCGAGTTGGTGGGAATAGCACCATGGAGAGTATTCAAAAGTAGCAAACACACAAACTCTTTCCAAACAGAATTCCAGCGTTCCTCACATTGAAATCCAACAGCTAAACTTAAGTGTTAACTCGATTCTAAAAAGCATCCTCAAGTTGTTTCACTTACAAGTAACACCATATTAGAATGCCGTAGGTGTGACAGCTCTTTACAGACAAGTACATCATTAATTATTTGTATTTCAAGTGCTTTATCAGTCTCCTTTAGACAAGAACCTTACAAGACTAGATGCACACATGCAGAAGAACAGTCTCTGCTTGCAAGCGTTTATGATCTTCTCAGAGTTTAACACACTTCACTTGGCTTTACTGCAAGAACCAGAGGTCAAAAACCGAGGTATAAACAGTACCAAGAAAACAGCGTGTTAGTTTCACAAAAAGTGTTTCAAATCAGTGTTATATTTCCCATACCGCTAAAAGCACTGTGAAATACCTTTTTTCAAATACACTTTGGTTACTTCGGGGTGCCTAGCGACTCATGAACACCAGAAGCAAGCAGGCGGCCCACCCCCCTTCCCCGCCAGACCCGAGCGCACGCCCTCCCGGCCCGCGGCGGGCGACAGCCGGTTCTGCCAGCGCGAGCGCGCGTCACTCGGCCGCCACCACGGCACGACACCCACCCCCGGAGCACCGTCCCCAACAGCAGCGCAGCGCTCGGGGAGGAAGCCAGCACCGGAGACCCCAAGAGCCCCGCAGAAAGCCCGCTCTCCCGCTCCCCCGGCAGCCACCATTTGCTCGCAGCAACCACCGCCTTGCCCCACGCCTGCCTCCCCTCCCCCGCCGCNCTTTAAAAGTTGTACTTAAGGCTTGATTTTATCCTAATTTGAGACGAGGCAGCGGCCACCACCCAAGGCGGGGAAAGGGAGGACTGAGGGGAAACAGGAAGCGGCCGCTCCGCTCACATCCGGCCGGGCCGCGCTCGGCCCCCGCGGCCCCGCCTTCGGGCGCGCTCGGCAACACCCCGCCCTCGCGGGGAGCAGCTCCGGCGCCGCCGCTTCCGGCCTCTTCGGACGGGCGGCGCGCGGCGCCGAGCTGGCTTCGGGCCGTTTCGGCAGCACTCGGGTTTCTCCGTCGCGGCGGGATGGCGTCGGGCGCGCTCGGCCGCGCTTACCTCCGAGGCGCAGCGGCTGCCATGCTTGTGTTACTAGCCCAGTCGGGGGCCGGGAGGCCTGCCCCCGGCTCCCTCCGCCTCAGGACCAGGGAGGCCCCCTAGGGCGATCCCCCCCCTTTTTTTTTTCTTTACTCAGTCAGAGCCTTACTGAGATGTGATGTCATGCGCTGGCATTGCTGAGACGAGCAGCAGGGCTGCCAGCGGCACGCAGGCCACAGGAGAGCGGCTCATCCAGCAAGTGGGCCACGCTCCCGTCTGCAGACAGCGTCTGGTCGTGGACACGAGTCAGGGCATCACCCCGCACCAGCCCTGTCCACCGCCTCACTGGAGACGTATGGATCTGCCGCCATGCTGTCATGTTATGGCAAACCACTCTCAGACAAAAAGCTTTCTTCTGACACCACCTTGGGTCCTGTATTTGGCTTCTGGCTGGGTCTAATGCAATCCACAATTAGGACATCATGCACCGATCTTATTCTTGGCATCTCATGAAGCATGTTAATGTGAAATTACGTTTGCCCTACAGAATGACCGCGCGGATGTAACTCATGTTACCAGAAACAACCAACAATGCTCCTGATGTGCCGCTGTGGGTAGATGCCCATTTTCCCCAGGCTCCACCAGCGTGGGACAGTCATCTCCGTCAGTGTGGCAGCATAGTGCAGAGCCACAACAGTCCCCTTCATCGATGGATCCTCACCCCGCTCTCCCTCCTCCCCATGTGCTATGACATTAATTAATTCTGCCAGCAAGTTTTAGACCAGATCAGTGCACAGGCGGTCTTCACAGCCCAGGGACTGTCAGGCTACACACCAAGCAAACCAGTTCTTTTCAGGAAATACTGAAGTAAAAGTCAAGCAGAGCAGGTCCAATGATCCCAGGAGCCTTTTAATTTCTACAGTTATTTCTTGCCATAATTCTGCTTGGCAGAGAATCTCCTGGTTGGACTGATGCACACGACCACTATTCGCGTCCTTTGCATTGCCATCCATTCCTCAAAGAAAGAATGGGGAAAGGGCCCATGCCCGTGCTGCTCCTGCAAAGTGATTACGAATTCACTGAAATCCATACAGTGCACCATCATGGATTTTCCTGTGATTGGATCTTCTATTAATTTTGGGACATTTCTAAATCATTTTGATACCACACAACGCAACCTCATCACTGGACAGAGTATTGCATTATATTTACTGTGTTCCAGTTTTCTTTCACTGAGCAATGATAATTCTCAGATATTTCACATAAATGAGGGAAACATCGTAATCATCTCTGTGAATTGAAAAGCTATTTTTGCAACACTTGCACATCCATGTTCTCTCATAGAGATGGAAACTGAAATGACTTGTCATTTGAGCTAAATATCCTTAAAGCCAAGACTCTGCTGCTGCCAGTGACCTGGCAACTGTTCCCTACCCAGCAGCTGGGAGCTGCGGAAGAGAGGTGTGGGCACTATCATGGTGCTCCTGCTGTTCTTGGCTGCTACAACAGCTTTTGGGACCTTTGAGATACCGCACAGAGTAGAGCAGATATGAAGACTGTCTAATTTATGTCGTGGTCATGGCGAGACCCAGAACACGGCAAGATCCAAGTGACATGTAAAACTGCTTCTGATTTTCCTACCACCTACCTATTCCTCCACTGGTTCTTTTTTATCCAGTGTAAAACAGATGGATGATTAGAGTTTTTTACATTAAAAAGAGGTACAATAAAATTTACAATATTACTACAAAATACAAAACTACAAAGACAGGGATGAAGGCTATAATAGAGAAAACACTTACATTAGCACAAATTGCTTTCATGATCCTGTCATGAGATAAGCAATATCTTTTTAGGTATGTTCTTTTCCGTGCTCCTCCATCCTATTCCTTTGGCATCAATTGTTTTGCATTGTCAAAAAAAAGTTAAAACACAGGGTAATGCTTTTAATATGTTTTAAACTGACAATTTTATACCCAATTTGGTATATAATTGCCAAGATTAGAAAATACCTAGATAAATATTTACTGTTAGTCATTAAAAAGATATTATGGTTTGGGTAGAAGATGATGGTAGCAGATTTATACAATTTTTCCCCCACATGTTTGTAAATCTTTATTTCATCAAACATGAAATAAAAGGAGCTTCTTGGAATTGGTGAAAATTTTGCATTTGAAATCCTACTTGATATCTCTCTTAAGGTAACTATTCTTTATTTGCCCTGGAAGATAAATTGTTATGTGTATGCTCTTTAGAGTACATGATGCGTAATTAACTATTCTATTATTAAACTTACTATATTTCAGCTACATTTTACTTTATTCTTGCATCCTTTTAATTTAGCTGGTATGTAGTGTATTTGTTTTTAAAGAGAAACAAATAACTTACATGGTGCTACAAATGCTTAACACTCTGCAGATAGATACCTTTTATTTCCCCTGAGAGAGGAGAGACCAACACAGGGAATATATTGAAATGTTAGTTTGACAAAAGAAAAGAAACTTAGAGACCAGTATGAAAGACAGGGCAAAGGAGTGAGAAGTTAATAACAAGCTACTTAACAGAAAAATTATCAGTTTGATAGATTGGACTGCAGTGCTGAGTTGTATATAGAATAGTTACAAATGCGCTACACAGAGTATGTAAAAAGAAAACAATGAACGGCAGTAACAGTAACCAATTATAAATCTTCCATAATTCTGATAAGATCATGAATCATGAAGTTGAGGCTTAGATCAGTCCTAATATTGTTCCACAGTCTAGCACCTTATCTTCTCTCATCCATTACAATTGTTGAAATTTTTTTTCTTAGATGTTGAGAGGAAATCATTATTTAAAATTGTTTCAGATACTGTCTGAATGTGTGTATCGTGGATGTGCTGGCACTGAAGGAGGATTGTTCTCCTTTGTGGATGGGGAGTGGCAGGGTAATCACGCTGATGCAATACTGGAAAGTTCTACTCACTATGACACAGACTATCAGCATTACAGAGACAATAATTATTTGCACTTTTATAGTATCTTTCATCCCAAACTATTACTGTATTTTTAACATGCTAGTTCATTAATAACGCCACAAACAATTGCACAGAGAAGCTGGGAAGTACCAGTATACACATTGTACATACAGGGAAACACGTCAGTGAAACAAACAGAACGCCTAAGAGTGATTCATAGGTGTATTCTCTTACTCCTAAAGGACACTTCCTGCTGACACCAGCTCTGTTCGGTTGCCTTCAGGAAACAATACGCTACAATATCTAGGTCAAAAGTAAACATCTGTCCTTACCGATAGTGTAAAAACTGGTTTAGGGGCGAAAAGCTGTCGTCGTAATTCACAGCCACTTGAAACTAGGGGTTGGACTGAAGTGCAAGAGCCAATTTTACATGAAACGAAGGTGTAGCACTATGTATCATAGGGCGGAATAAGATTTCCAGCATATTGCACTCTTCTCTCTCTAGATATTTATGTTAAAATCAGAAGCAAAAAAATCCACCCAAAACAACTGAAGGGAGAGTTCTCTTACTGGAGAAAAACAGGCTTTCCAGGTGCTTTTTCATCTTAGAATTGCTAAAAGAATTGCCTTTAAAAGTTGTACTTAAGGCTTGATTTTATCCTAATTTGAGTTGGTGGTAAAAGTCAGGTGATTAACGATGTAGTATTAGGGACACGACAACTGGTAGAAAGAAATCTTAATGCACAGTGCTAGGCAGCCAAATTTTCTTCCTGGACTCTAGTTCTACCTGTGGTGTTACCTGCCTTTGTGGGCTGTCATGCACGCAGCGCCTCTGCCTTCCCACTTTTAAATCAGGGTAGTAGTAGTTATTCAAGCTGTTTGGATAGTAGCTAGCACTTAAAGATTCACACCTAATACAGCTGCCTGAGATTCTGAGGTTTTTTTGCTTAATGATCTTTGAATTCTTTAGTTACATGTCTTCATCAAGCTAATAGAACGCAGGGTTTTAATTAGGAAAGTGACACTCTTGCTGTGGAGGAAATTCAGTGTATCTTCACTGAAGTTGGGGAGATACCGTGACATAAAATAATATAATCCACAAGTAATGGTCTGCAATTTCTAGATATTCCAGGCAGACATTTTTGGCATGATTAGTTTCCTGAGTGTTGAAGAAACCCCTGTACTAGCATGTGATATGTACGCTGTTCAAATATAGTACTCAGTCTGCTCTAGAGGAACCAAAGCCAGCAATAAAAAAGGAGCCACAAGTTTTAAATGTCAGCATTTGCTGCATCAGAGAGAACAGATTAAAGGAACATGAAAATAAAATGTTAGTCTATAAATCTCTACATTAATAATGAAGCATTGTAAAATAAATGCATCACATTCATGTGATATTAGCATAGACGATTTAGCTAGTGTATGTATACAACAGAAACAAGCCCTGTATTTTCTTTAGGTAGCTTCTGATAAATGTCTCTTCTGTCAAGAATTTCAGTTACAAAAACTACATAAGTCTTTGCATTCACTTGTGTCTGCCCTCAGGTTTAGCATGCAGTAACAGACAGTGCTTACTACAGTGAGAACTGTTGTTGAAGGCACTGGGACTAAATACAGAAATCCCTGTATATGGCTGTAAGCTTTCTGGAATAGAGACATCATTATGTATTTATAAACAAGGACCTGAGCTTTCTCTGTGTCATTTCATTTTTTTACTGCTGTAACTCCCTCAGCAGAAATATGGGAATAAGCCTTTTTATAACTGTAAGCATCACATCACGCCCTGAGGTGAGGCATTGCTGAAGTACGCAGATGTGTAAGCTGCAGGTTCCCCTCAACTTTTACCTGTCTTGATATCAAGCATGTCTCAGAAATGAGCTTTAGAAAATTAAGAAAAAGGATAAAGGTTTAACCATTCAGTATTACTAGTTTTACTGCCTTCCACTGTCCAATCTTTTTTCACATGAACAAAGACCGAAGGCTACAAGCTTTGAGTTAGCCACTTGATTTGCTTAGAAAGATTTAGTGTTTCTTTCGCTCGAGGCTTACAGACATGCTTATGGACTTCAGCAGAGCTAGGACCTGAAAGGGCCAAGCCTTCTGTGCCTGAGGACACACGGAGTGGTAAGAAGCCTACTTCCCTCTGTCATGCTGCACAGCTGTGACTCACCTCCCAGGTAATGACTTCTCTTTGCATGGAAAGCAAGACAATAACCAGACAGCTTCAAAAAACACGTTAGATCAAAGCCAGAGATTAAAATCAGTGGTCCCTCATATAGCACGGTCAGCATTCGGAACAGAAATGTACATTTATTACAGATGTAAGGCATTTGTCTTCTCACAAGCAGAGGTTTGTTAGGAACTATCTGGCTTTTTTTTTTTTAACTGAACTTTCAGTCCAAACAAGTACAGAAGATCACAGTAACTGAAGAGAACAAAATGTTTTATTGTTTGAAATATTTGACTTTTCCCCCTTTCCAAGCTTCTATTATGATCTCAGTCTTTTGCAATCATTTTATCAATCATTTTATGCAATTTTTGCATACATAGCAATGGATATAAAAAGGCATCCGAAAGAAAGAACTGCGAGCATAAATAACCCTAAACTCTGTCTCACTTAAATACTAAGTGTTCATAGTTTTTCTGTGTTGGTATTAGTTCTTACAGAGAGCCCTAGAGACCTGATCTCAAGCATAAGGATTGTTCTGTGTCATGCTCCAGAGCAGAGAGGTCCCTTCCCAGAAGAGGCCTATTCCAAGCAGAGGGCGACAGACATAGTTAAACAGGGAATGCAATTAGATAATGTTGATCTATGTGGTAGGCACATCAAGGGCCTTATTTTTCATTCTTTTGGAAATACAGTAACTTAAGAGCCCTGAAGTAGAGCAGATGATTTTTTGCATAAACCTAGAAAGAACTACTTTTAAATATAGCGAATATAAGTGGAGAAAGCTTGAGATGACATTTTGAAAATGGAGCAGGTCAGTAATGTTGCCTAACAACATTTTTTCTTTGAATAGAAGAAAATGTGAATACCTGAGAAGAAATTTTAGGTAAAATTAAACATGAAAAGACTTGAAAAGATAAGATGTGCTTGTCTGATGCAACAGAGGAAGCTGAGTCGGGGTTAGGGGAAGCAAAAATGGAATGATGGCATTAAAGTGATGGAAAATGATCTCCGCAGCCATCAGCCACAAATTGCAAGTCAATAGTTTTAAACTTCTGCATATTACAGTAATTAGTGTTCTGGCAAAATTGAAAAGGATTTTACTGCCATGACAGAGCTGAAATCAAAGGAGGAAGTGTGGGATAGCTTTGAGGTTTAGTTTCACTGTAAAAATAATTAGCTGATTTCCAAACCTTGATGTGACAAAATCTGGTGAACCTCTTCAACTTGTGTTCAATTGCATTATCTGCTGCTTTCTTTGTTGGAAAGCTGAAGAGTGTTTTATCAATCTCACGATTTAATTAAGTAATTAGATCCAAATCAATACCAACACTAACTTCTTATTGTGAACTAATTTATTAATTATATTGCCTACTTTAGTGTAAAAATTAATTTACAGTTAATCAAGATTATAAAATTGATAGTGTGTCACATCTGTTTCAATGTGCAACATGAGGCAGAACTAATAAGAATCTGGCAGATATCTACTGATAAATATAAAAGTTGATCAGCTTCCTGATTTAACCTTTGTGTGTCACATTGCATTCCAGTTTAATCATGGAAAGCTGCTAAATGTCCCGTGGCAGCTAAATCAAGTTTGTGCTTGGCTGTTGAGAAGATGGTCTCAGTACGTATAATGGAGAAGGGAATGGAGATGATACGGAATTTGAATTATCTTGGAATTCCAGTGTAGGTTTTGGACACATCTCAGTTCCTGTGCCTCCAGTACTAACAGGGTTATTAAAAGCTTCAGATGAGCAGGAAAAAAGACACACTGCTGTATTTGCAAATGAGATGTGCTGAGCTGACATAGAAGGGAGGATGGGGACACCACACAGTGGTAATACCACGCTGCTGTGTACATTACTTTCCTGCTTGCAGAAGCGCTATGCTTGTCTTTGGAAAACTTTGTGACAGCGGTTAATACACTGTGCAATTGGAAGCTATTGCATGAACTTTGTGGATAACACACATAACTTCTGACTCCTGCTTTTTTTTTTTTATGGATTGCTGTAATAATAACCCAAAGGATACTTTTTGAGTGAACTCATGGGCAGAGTGAGGGTTATTATTTCAAGTTCTCCAAAATGAAAACAGTGCATCTAACAAGTCCTTTGAAATTTTCCCTCTTTGGTATAGTATAGACAGGCTCAAGACAGTCAGACACACGGAAGATGTGAAATCGTAGATCAATCCTGGCATCATAGGAGAACATTCACCTTTGATTAAAGCACTGACAGGAGCCTGTGGCTAAAGGGGGATCTGAAGAGTCTTGACACTGCTAGGATGCCCTGTGGAAGATGGACAAGTTCCTGAGAAGGCAGGTTTTAAGATACATTTTCTTTGAGACCTTTTTGATCTGAATGAGTGGTGCTTTGCTTTGTAAGAGTCAGTAGGATAATCTTAACTCTAAGACAACATTTAACTCCTCAGCCTGAAATTCAGTCAGATCTACTTAGAAGACAGCAGGGACCTGCAGCTGTCTGAAGTTGGAGAACTGGGTTTGAAGGGATTTTCATGCTAAGAAGGGGCTGTCTAGAGGCCTAAGATCCAAATGGCTTCTTTCAGGTCTGTTCAGAGGATGGATGGGGTTAAAAATTGGGTTAAGAACAGTTCCACTCTTTGGTTCTGCCATTTAAAACCATGCTCTACTCCTTCTGACGCAGGGCAAGTCAGGCTGGAGGGGCCTGCAGCTCCTCCTCAGCCCGAGCACCACCGACAAGCTCTCAAAACACCATGTGTCCTTGAAACAGTCCCATTCCTGAGAGCACACGCTAGTGCCTGTAGTTCCCTTAACTGAACTGTTTACAGTTTCCGGACACACACAGGGTTTTCCAGGGGTTTTCTGCTCTATTATGTAACTAATGGATTACAGACAAAGGGATTGCAGATAAACCTGGGAAAGCATCCAGTTCTGTTCTGGAATTACTCTTTCTCTGTGCACCAGTGTGATTCTGTGGCAAGAAAATAGTATTTTACAATGAGTTTAGATCAATATTTATCTTTGTTTCATTTTAGAATTATTACAAGTTGGTTGAATGGAAACTGTACGGAACATTTCTGGGGGAAAAAGGGTGATCTTCATACATGGTGTTGGTCATCTATTCATCTTTTGGGGCGTTTTCCCCTACCTGCAAATGTCATGATGATAATTTATCTCAAAGAGCTTCCTAGGAAATGCTTGCAAAACGTTTTGGAAATCTTAGGTGTAAACAGTACTTAAACACTGTATTTTAAATTCAGAATAACTTCAATATTGGCTTGAAAAGCATAGGAAGTATTTCCTTGTAGAAGGAGGTGGCTTGCAGAATTGATCTCCTAACTGCATAAAAGACAAAACAAAATTACAAAACCCCCCATCCAAACCCAGAAATCATTATCAGTATCAATAGCCCACGAATTTTTTACGGAAAAGGTTAGAGCTCACACCTGGGTCAAGCCTTCAGGCATCTCCTCCCCAGCTGAGGGGAGCTAGCTCGACTGGAAACGGAATTTAGGAGTCACAACAGCTCTCCGTGGGCTCCCGGTACGGTTTCAGCGCCCGAGGCAGGGGGCCTTGGCGAGCAAAAGCAGCCAGCCCGTGG
>VZSC01017418.1:292764-306846 GCA_013398225.1 Steatornis caripensis | reverse complement strand
GCCCCTGCCTGAGCAGCAATAGAGGGGGGAGGGCGGAGCCCGCCACTGTCCGCCGCCCCGCCCTGCCCTGTGGGCATGCGCAGCGAGGAGAGGCGGGGGGTGGGCGGTGCACGGCGCGAGCCGCCCCGGCGTAGGGCGTCCGGCTCACGCAGGGCCGCACGGCGCCGGCGGAGGGCTCCTCCCCGCTCGCGACACCCACCGCCGGGCGCGGGGAGGGGGCGGCCGCGGGGCCCGGCGGGGCCGCGGGCGGGGGTATATGGCGGCGGTTCTGGCCGCCCTGGCTGCCAGGCTCTCCCAGTCGGCCGCGGCCAGGTCCTACGGGGTGTTCTGCAAGGGGCTGACCAGGACCCTCCTCATCTTCTTCGACCTGGCCTGGAAGCTCCGCATCAACTTCCCCTACCTCTACATCGTCGCCTCCATGATGCTCAACGTGCGGCTGCAGGTGGGCGGCGGCGGGGGTGGGCCGGCGGGGCTCGGCGGAGGGCTCCGGTGCCGGGTGTCGGCCCGGTGGTGCCATCGCGGGGCGCAGGGACCTTCCGTTCCCGGAGGCGGCTGCTCGGCGGCTGCTGCCGCTTCCCCGGGCTGACGGCGAGCGCCGTCGGACGCGTGCCCTGCCCTGGCCCGGCCCGGGGAGGGCGTTGCGCTGCCTTGTGCGGCCGAGGGAAGCGTCGCTCGGGTTCTGCACGGATGCAGTCGGCTCTGGAGGCCGGCCGGGCCGGGACCGGGGTTCAGGTGTGAGCACCCTGTTGTGCCGCTCGCGCCGGGTGTTAGCAGCGAACGTGCCGCTTCCTCATCTCAAGTTTATTCGTGTTACCAAGCCATAGCTAACGTAAAGACAGCCAATAAATTGCGAGTGTATGCATTTTGATAGGATATTCGTGACGGCCTGTAAGGAGCTAATAAAATAATTTCCTCCATCAGTTTGTTGTTTTCTTTAAGGTCAGGAACTTTTCGGGGAAAATGCAGAGGTAGTTTTAAATAATAATGTTACTGAGTGAAAATGACAGTTCAAATTTATTTTGTGTCTCTCCTGTCTTGAGCCTGTTTCTACAAAACACGGAACTCCCTGAAACAGCTTTGACCTAAAGACGCTAGGAGCTCTCGCTCTTTGTGGGGTTGAAGTTTCATTGGTTTTGTGATGAAATCAAAGCTTTACTTTTAACTTAACTGGCAACAGAAGCAGGCTATGGGCAATCACAACAAACATCTCTAGGCAAAGATTGGGCACTTTTTTTCTCCCCATAAACATAGCTGTAATGAAAGTTTTGACATCTGGCTAGTGGCCAAGTGCCGAAAGACAAGTCTGGTTGCAGTCTGAGTCTTGTAAAAGGTAAGTTGAAATGGGAAGAGGTCAGAATGTGGCATCTCATGTTTTTATTTCTGGGACTCGTCCTACAGTTCTGAAACTTGAAATGGAGCCACACTGCCAGGAATTGTACGTGAAGCTTAGTAACCTTGGTGGCTAAAAGTGCCTTGTCGTTGCTTGTTATCTCCGCTGGTATGTAATAGTTCTCTTGTAACAGCATCAGCTTGGGACTTGACTACAACAAATACCCTCTAACTGTGCTGGTGCAGCCAGTCTGACGAGTTCCCTTTGGGAAGCTGTGCGTGTTACATAGTTGACTTCCAGTGTTGGGTGTCTGATTTCAGCACGCAGGTCTGTTTACAGGAAGATTACTTTAATATTTACCTTTAATGTTAAGCCTCTAATCAGTTACAGCCTGCTTTTCTATTCCTTAAGGAAAGCTGTACTGTTATGCAGCGAATCTCTCTAGCTGCTCGTTTGCTGACTTGCTTTTATGCGTCTTACCAAAAGAGAGTTTATAGCACATTAAACTGAAAATACAGAAGAAAGTTTATATTTGGATATACTTTCCACCCCGTTGGATGATGTGCTCAAGAAGCCTGTAGGGAGACTTGAGTGTTTGGACTGCTGTTACTTTCTGCACTTGGGTTATTCTTTTTCTTTCTGTTAAAGATTTTTTTTTTTTCTGTATACTGGGCACCATGAAACTGGGATATTTAGTGTAATAACTCTCTGCATTCTTTCTCTTTAGGTCCATATTGAGATCCACTGACTTGTGACTGTGTGCTGCAACTAGAGTCAATTGCACTCTTCAAATTCAGCCTGTTGTGAAACAGCAAAGCTATGCTCATCTTCTCTAGGACTATGAAGAAAGAAGATTTAAACTGGAAACGAGTATGTCACAATGGCCCAGATCATCAAAAGACAGCAGCTCACCTGACACACGTACATTCTGTGTTGAACAATTCTCAAAATCATAGTAGCAGTTTACAAAAAGAATTATTTTATTTTAACGCCTGGAATTGTTCTCTCTTTAATACTATACCTCTGCCTTCTATCGGCAAGGAAACGCCGAGTTTGAGTGAGTCAGCAGGGGGGAACTCAAGTGCAGCTGCTCCTTGGAAAGATTCATTTCGTCTGCAATTTCCTTCTGGGAAAGACAGCCTTGATAGGCTTTCTCACAGCATTAATAGCATTTCAGTAATGAGCTGGCTGGAGGAAGCTTGTAGTTTTGCTGGAGACTTTAGCTCATGCTGTCCAGGAGACAACTTTGTACGTTTTGCACACTTCTGGCTGGGAAATTTGCGGTATAATCAAAACCTGCAGTTTCTGGAATTAGAACTGAGCAGCAGCAGCAGCAACAAAGAGAATGAATTGCAGTTTGCATTTCTTAAAGAATTGGAGCTTGGTGGACTTCCTGATCTCTGTTCTATTCCAGTTGCTTCACTGGGACTTTTAAACAACCAGAAACCATGTTTTTTTCTTTGTTACTTAAACCTTGTATCTTCAGAGCAAACATTTGGATACAAGAAAATGCTTTCAAATACACAATATGTGACTAATATTCACATTGTACAGCTAGTAATTTCTGTGCTAGCTCTTGCACTAGCAGGTCTCTGGTATGCAGTACTGAAGGTAAAAGAGTACTAAGATTTTAAGAATTGCTATTTTTAACATTAATAGAAACTTAATTGACTAAATAACAGACAAGGTTACAGTTCAGGTTTTAGTGAGAAGTATACAGGTAAAGTGTAAATTATACTTGTGTAATTGCTAGTAAAGCTGGCTGTTGGAATAATAGGGACTTTTTTTTGTAACGAGCATCTGCATCTGAGTGGAAAGAACTTCTTAATCTCAAAACTTTTTGGGACTTCTGCAGGTCTGCCATTAACACTAGACTAGAACTCAATTTGATTGCTTAGCACATATGCTTTGTTTTCTTTAGGGTTTGTAGTAGCTGAGTGTTCTCGCTGCTATTTACAACCATTTCCAAAGAAACTGTTTTTTTGTAGAATTGAATTCCTGCTCTGAATCCAACAGTAACTAATGTATCAGGCCTTAAAACACTTGGAACTGGAAAGCTGTTGGGAGAGTGGTCTTCAATACAGCATAATTCTCAGCAGTGTTCCTTTTCAAGGATGGTACTGCTCTAATTTAAACAATATCTCATGAGCTTTATTGTGCTACAATAGACGCTATAAACAATTTTCTAAAAGAATGTTTTCTTTCCTTGAAAAAGTGATTGTTATCGCTGAAGCATAGTAATCATTTATGGGCCTGTTGACTTTGGCTTTGAGACAGGCTTCTGACAACAGGGTTTGGCAAAGAATGGAGCAAGCATGTTGGAATCAGTAGACCTGCTTGTGAATAAGAATTTGCAGGAATATGCTCCCGTGGGCATTTAGATGGAGCAACTCATTGTGTGGTAGGTTGAAGTCTGAGCTCAGTGTCCAAAATTCTTAACAACGGAGTTGGTGTAGGCGGGCGTAATGTGCTCTAGGGGCTTACCTAAAGAGCAAGGTATTGATACGGTGAGTTAGGATGTGTTTCCAGCTCACCCTTTGCTCTCAGTTGAAAGTGAGGACTTAATGCAGAGTAAAGTCATGCCAGTGATTCACACACCAAGTATCCTTTTTGCTAGCTAGCTAGCTTCATTTTGAAAACAGAGGAAGTTGTGTTTCATTTAGTTTGAACTGAATTCACCCGGAAAGGCAGTAGAGTTTTTAATGTGGTGTTTATTTGGGTGTTAGCACGCTTGTGTAGAGAAGTCCTTGATTATGAAGATAAGATGCCAGTTATCAGTGTTACAGGGAGAAATGTTGGAATTTTTTAACCTTATTTGAGTGCCGAAAGTAAGATACACTACTTCTTATGTTAAATGATATGTTGTGTTTTTATTATCCCCATTGGTTGGCTATTTATTCTGGATGTTAGATGACATAAAAAGCTATTTAATTTAGAAAATAACTTTTTCCATAGTGTTTTATTAATTCTTTAACTTCTAGACGTTTGAGCACATGATTACCTCTCACAAAATTACCAAAACCCTCAAAATAATAATGGGTTACATATCGCAAGCAATTATTTTGACAGCAACAGTTTCCTCATAGTCAAACCATTCATACTCTTAATTCCCATCTCCACTGCTGCAATTTATCACCCTTGCAGTGGTATTAACATGAGTGTTTGTGGATCAAGATTGCTGAAGTGATGTGGACCTGAAACGCTGAAACACCAGAAACAAAGACACTTCTCTGAAAGTCTGTGGTGTTAAGCTGTTGCCTGCATATGGCTTGACCCAAAAAAACACTTGCCAGAGCTGAGGGTAGCGGAATGAAGGTGGGGAAGGGTTGGAGCTTGTTTAAGATGGCTTGATTGCTAAAGAAAACATTGTGCAACTGCATCTTAATCTCTATAACTAGGTACATAGGTAAAGAAATACTCTTTTCCTGTATGGTGAGCTTTCTTTTTTTTAGAAGTTGCACATAAACACAATCCTTCATCCACAACTCAGTGCTTTAACTTCCTAGATAAAGAATCGATTGGCACAGTTGTATCTGTAGTTGTTACTTGAGACCTTGTCTGCTCAGCTGAACATTTTGGCCTGGAAGATTATCTTCTCTGCTGTACATCATTTGCGACCCACGTATTTAGGGAACCATAGTTATATACAACAAAAACTTCTGGGTCAGGTTAATAGGCAAAAGGAGTAGCTGAAGGCATAAAAGCATTAATCTAGTTTTAAATGCACCTATTCTTCGTGGTACTTTTAAAGAGAAAAAAGGAGGGGCAAAAATGAAACATGAGAGAAACCACCGGTAAATTAGAATTTAAATGTGTGTACAGTGGGGTGCCCAGGGTTGTGTCTCTATTGATGACAAGCCTATGCAGGAGAGAATCTTGGAACGTTGAATTGAGTTATGTACCACAGCCTGTTTTAAGCAAACTTTGATTTGAGTGAGTGGCCTTTAATCACTTATTACAGGATCACTTTAAATACATATACAATACAGCTAAGTGAAATGATGGATATTTTTTGTATTATATGTATATTGAACATAAGATATAAAGATTGTGTCTTAAGTGAGTGGATTTAATCCATTTTAAAATAGTTTTATGTACTTTGCCTTGGTTTTTGTTGCTTAAAACCTAAAAGGTAACTTTCTAACTTGAACATTCCTTTTGAAATTCAAATAAAGGATAGCTTGGTATGTTAAAATCTCATATAATAAACTGCACTTTAAGCCTGGGGAGGCCATACATTGAAAGCGCTGTTCTTGCACTAATAGAACTGTTTGGCAGCAACAACTCTCAAATGGCTTTTACTGTCTGGGGGAGAATAGTGAACCAGAAGGATAGCAATCCTTTGAAACTATATATAAATCAAGCACTGTATGGTTTAGACCTGTATGGTTCTCTTCCTACAAATGCTTTGCTATTATCTCAAAAGATGGAAGGTGTCTCAGCTAAGAACCAGTTTGTATGGGATTTCGTGGCTTCAATAAGTCAGATGTGGAAATTGCTTTTCTGAGTAAATGTGCTGTTAGGGCTGAGACATGATTATTATAATATGGGAGAATAACATTTTAGTAGGGGTAAGGGACATTTATACTGAACCGGGAGCTGCCGCCTTATTTTCAGTTCCTCTCATCTTGCTATTCTGTTGGTGCTGGAAAGAGGTATTTCTAAGCAAAATGTCAGGGTTCTACTAAACAACTTATGCTTTCTAAAATTTCACTGATCAGTGTCTGCATCCTATCTGCACTACATAGCAGAGTTCTGTTTCTGCCATTAGAAAACAAACTAAGTAAGAAAATATGCAGAGAATTGCCTAGTAGTTTCCCATAAATGTACACTTGAGTGGAAATTTGCTATACGGTATACTGCTTTGAAAAAGAAAATATACTTTTAAATGTGTGCACAGAGCTCTGCATGTAGATAAAAAGTGTTTTATCACAGTGTGATGTTGGAATGCTCATGGAAATACGTATTTACTTTTTGACATTACAATGCAAAATGCAGTAGAGTTGGTATTGAACTTGTCAGTGTAATATTAGGTAGTGCAATCTTAGAATTCATCTGTGTGCATCATCATGCACCATGAGATGGTTTTATCTGTAGACACTCAGCCTTTTGCTTTTTCAGTGATGGGTTGTTTTGATTTTTTTTGTTTGGGGTTTGGTGTTTTGTTGTTGGGGGGTTTTTTGTTGTTTTGTTGGATTTTTTTAGGACTGTGAAGACTGCACTTTCTTAAACTTTGCCAAAGTTTGCTTTCTTGCTCCTTTTCTTGTCCCTTGCCCCTCCTTATAGGTATACACACTTTTAAATTTTGGAAGAAGCAAGTCTGTATGTACTCTCCTAATATATAATCATCTTATGGTCAAGTTGTTCCTTTTGTTTTTATGGCCTGGTCTAAATATATTTTCCTTCATTCCCTCCTCATAATTTCGCATCATAAGCAGATGCTGATACTCCGTTCCATTTCAGAAACACTCCCCTGTAATTAATTATGCATAACAAATTGACAGAAACCATGTAGAGATGTAAGCGTCCATAGTCTGTCATTAGGCTGTATAACAAGTGGTATATCTGACAGCAACAGGTAGTCTGTGTGACATATTTCCACAGGTAGTCTGTGTGACATATTTCCACTTTTCCCCTTCTAAATAGCTGCTTTGATTAAAATCTAATATTTAATTCATATTTGTAGTACTGCTGTCAGCTGAGACTTCCAGCTAGAACTCTGGGCTTATCAAATACATTGAGGTAAAAACTTAAGAAACAGTAATGCTAGGTTCAATACTCTTCAGGTTTTGAAGTCATTAGTATAACTTTCTGAAAAATTCACATGAATGTTGTCTTAATATTTTGAAAACTTTTCTTTTTCTAAGAGTGCACAGAATGAAATGTGTTCCGACACTTGTGATGCACAGTCAATAGGGGGGCGAAAAATAAATTTAGAATTTCTAAAAATATTTGTGTTGAATCCCCTTTCACCATCTCAGACTACAAAGCCTCTAATCTTCAAGGAAGAGCTGCATTAGATAGAACTTTCAAATAAACAATTTGTTGCCTATGAAAATATTAATATTTATGATCAGCTCACATATTTAAATGTAAGGACAAATACCAATCTGCTGACGGTGTGAAAACCAGAATATGGAATTGCTAGAATGATGCTATCCTTTACCCCTCTGTAGTAAGTAAATCCTATTGGTGTGTACTTTGAAATTAATCCTGTACTGCATTCCAAAATCTCAATTATCTTTGCCTTTTTGGAATTGGTGATACAAGATTCAGACCAAGTAGATGGTTATTTGCTTGTTAATGATGAAATCAATTTAAAAGCTAAAACATTTTAGAAAACGGCCTAAGAGACTTCCAGAAAGAAAATCTGCCTTGAAAAAATCCAGTTTATAAATATATTGAGATCACAGTAATAGTCTGTTTTGCAACTCTTTTTTTCTTCTTTGTGGAAGACCTGTATAAACCTGATAGCAAAAATAGTTAAATCTCAAACTTAGTATCAATGTTCTTTAATTTTCTGGTTGTTGTCAATTTTACCTACTCTGAAATATAAAAATACCTAGATTAATTTAAGCTTTTGTTCTGAAAAGTAGGTAAATTTAATGCTTAGTGCCTGATTCATCAGTTGAAGTTGATGAGTGTTCCATGAAAATGGGTTCTTTGTACCTGCTGGTGACTAATACTAATTTTAAATGCTGACACTTACAATACTTCCTGTGAACTGTGACTTTTTTTTTTCCACACAGAACAATTTTAGTCTATGGCCTTGGTCTTTGGCCCTATTTTTTTTTTTATATTGCAATGTGGGTGATGGAGAAGGCTGGCACAAGCTTTTTTTGTTTGTGCCGGAGAAAGATGTTTACAACTTTGTATTTTAGAAATTGTAACTTTTTAACTTGCGAGAGGAGTTTCCATAGTAAACTTGAAACCTGTTGTCCTAATGAGGTGAATACAGACTTTTGAATAATAGAGTGCTACTTAAGCTCCCAGAAGCTGTTGTCATGCTACTCGCTCACACCACAGGAGGGAGTTAAACATCAGTCTTTTAAATACTTTCAGTTACTGCATCGGTTTTTTAGTACAGTGCATTTCAGTTTATAAATATGCTGACTTTGACTTGTTTTATGGATTGTCACTGCAAATAGGTTAAATGTACAAAATCAATACACAGTGGTAACGTATTGTAACTGTTTACAGTTGAACTCTGAATACCAATTCATGGGGTTTATCAAGCTATTTAAAAACAGAAATAAAAATCTTTTTAAAAATGATCTTTTGTCTGTGCTCAACAAAAGAGCTAGTTTTGATGCTTCTCATTCCAATTTTTTACTGTATAAATTTTACAGATGTACTTAATAGATCGTGTTTCTGACAACATAAAGTCAGACAGTGAGTGGCTCTTTCAGTGATACAATTTGAGAGATGTGTGTTTACTGAATACCAAACAAATGAAAAGCCCATGTGAGAAAAGGGCATTTATGCTTAGCCTTGGAAATTTGGTATCTGAGCTCCAGACTAGCTTAATCATGTTAGCCACCAATATTCATTCATTGACATTCTTTTCACACCCTAGGGTTTTTTTAGTGACACACCTTAACAAGCCAGTTACATTCAATATAATTCCAAGGTATTTCCTAACCAACTAGCTCTAATCTTGCAACAAAGTTTCACTTTTGAAGGGGGACAGCAAACTGCTAAATACATAGAATGGCCATAGGAATTCTCTTGCATAAGTCAGGATAACATTGCTGGATGTTTCTCTTCGGGGTTAAAATCACCTTAGTATTAACAGATATGTCAGACCTCTTGTTTTTGCTGAATAAAATATCCACGTTAAAGAAGCGGAATAAACACGTATCTTCTACTTAACGTTCAGCATCTAAAAAAATTTTTGAAAACCCTCACTTGTCAGATCAGATTCCAGACTCAAAAGTCACAATTAACTTACAGTTTCTGTTTGATCTCAGGGTCCCTTGATGCCACAAGTGATACGTTTTGAGGGAGTATGTTATTATTATGTGCTGAGAAGAAATGGTACTGACAACCCTGGAGAAAAGGCTGATACCTTGAGTACAAAATTAACATGCACTGTTTTTCTTAATGATGAGTGTTGAAAGCATCTTTTCACTCAAAATAGGCATTTAAGAGAAAAAAGAAATGGGAGGGGAAGGAAAATGAATGTGGCAATCTAATGAGGGCCATGAAGTTTTGGCACGTGGCTAGACATTCACAGTTAAGAAAGTGCCATCAGTGCTCTCTCTGCACTTCACTGTAGATCCCTCATTGCTTCTGGAATTGGCATGGTACGTACTGAAGTATTAGTTTCTAACCTTTCTTGGCTTCCCATGAGTTCCAGCCACCCTACTGTGACAGTGATGCGATCTAGCCTTAATTACTTGTGTTGTCATCACTTTCAGATGGTTTATTGGTAGTTTTGTATATATTTATATAAATGGATATGATACCTGCAGTACATGAGGAACTCCAAGCAACTCTGAATATTTTTGCAAGTAAATTCAGCAAAACAACACATGTGTACCCAAATCTCTTCCTGTTAGGATTTAAAGTGTTTTGAAGTTGGATTCAGGTTGGTGGCCTATGACTTTGTGGTAGTCTGTGTCTTTGTTCATCTCATACTATAGAATTCTATGAGTCCATAGAATGAGTCTATCTGTACAGGAGCACAAATTTCTTCTATGCAAATCTGAGATTGCCAGAGGAACCTTTTAACAATTTAGACCCATCACAACATTTACCTCTTCAGTATATTTCTTAGTGCTTGCCTTTTCTGGCAGATGTGATAGCAGCTTAAAATTAAAACAACCAAAACCTGAAACCAAACACAAATACAAAAGATTCTGCTGAAGATACTCATATTTCTTAAGGTGATGATTTTAAAAAAGTGGATGGAGTGCTTTACCTTCCATTAAAAAAAGAAAATATTGGACGGCAGTCTTGTTATCAAGAACTGAGGTGTGCTTTTAAAAAGCAGGCTGTAAGTCTCTTGAGCGTTAGAAGTGCTATTTCTATTTGTTATCACAAATATTTTCTAGATGTATCATAATACTCTGTTATTTATCTTTAACCTCATAGTTCAAAGAAAAGAAAAGAAAACAAACCCAGTTTGGAATTCTTTCAAGTATTGTGTATTGTTAAATGTACCCCCAAGAGCAAAGGACCAAAACCACAGAAGTCAAATGCTCACCTCTCACTCATTGAACAAAAAGCCAGCAGCAATGACAAGCAGGATGTTTTTCATGCTTTTTTTGGTGGGGGGGGGCTAGCGGCTAGAGCCCTTAATAACTTTAGCTGGAAGTTATTCACAAATAACCCTTCTGAGCTCAGCAATCCTGTCTTGCCTTGTATAATAAAAAAATATTTTCTACAGCAGAGATTCCTAAATAGCCTTTCAGATCTTAGCCTTGCATTCCAAGTATCGCACACTGACTGCAAGCATGTATGACCTGCTCCATAGCTAGAACAGTTACAACATTTCCAATTTCTGGTCTTTGCTCCCCTCCTTCAATATAAAAGCATTTAAGATTTAAAAACCACAAAAATATTTTTACGATACTGCATAGTACCTTTCTAAGGGCTTGCTTGTACACCTTTGGTGTCCATCATTTCGGGTCAGGTTTGTAGATGTTGAATTTTCTATCAGGCTGAAAATCAGAGACTACCACAAGATCTGGATTTATTTGTCAAGACAGACTGAAAATTTTAACTTTTCCCAAAGTTGGACAGCCGCCTTTTATCTTCTGTTCCCTCTAGCTGCTTTCAGAGTGAGAACATCTGTACAGACTATCGCAGGTTTCAAGCCTTTGACTTTGATATATGGTGTGTGTTCCCAACAATCTGTTGGGTAAAATAAAAGCTGTTTGGTCTGTGTTGTCACTGTCAAACATGATTTTCAGAGCTCTTCCTCACATTTTCTTCCTCGTTTATAATCACTCATTTGCAGTTGATAACTATCTTCTGATTTCTTTCTATTTAGCTAAACTACTTATTTGCCAATGCCAGCAAGCTAGAAATCTTTATAGATTTTCATCACTGGATGTTTTGTTATGGTCAGTTTATCAAGCTTCTTTGCTATTTACAGTTAATTCTAATATATTTTCATAAAGTATCTGTACGGCATTGTAGCTGTTCCTGAACAGATTATTTAGCAGTTTCTCATTCCTCCACATAGGAAGTGTTTTTTCAGAAGGCTCCTATTGAAATAGCATTGTCCAAGGGTTTGATTCCATTTTGTATATTGCTATTGTTACTAGAGTTACTATAGAGGAATGCTTTTATCAGTGAAAATACGTCTGGTAAATCTTTGTTACTCATACGTGCTTGTTAAATCCAGCAGCTGATCTGCCTGGGAAGGAACTGCACTTCTGCCTCCTAGCAGCTACTCTAGCTGTGAGAGATAATGACATATACAAGATGACTCTTTTCAATCTAACATACAAAAACTGAGAAGTACGGCATACCTTGGTGGGGGGGAAGACCAACCAAGAAAAAAAAAAAGTGCTTTGAACATATTCTTCGTTTAATTTTGATAGGTCATTTTACCAGAAACATGGGATGGAAAGATGTGAATTACAGCAAGAGGCAACATAGATATGATCTGATTTTGCTTTATAACAGAAACTCAGTCAAATAGTTCAGATCCCATGGAAGGGATGGGGTTAAATAAGGACTGGAAATGAGCTCAGAGGAAATAAAAAAGCAAAAGTATTTTACATCTGTTTTACGGGAAATGAAAATTACACTTTTATTATTTTTCCCCCAGAGTTATTTCTGTTGTCCTTCTAGTCCTACATACACCTTATGATAATGCGGAACTAGAAGGTGAAGTAGTCCATTAAAAATGTGGAGAAAGCAAGCAAGGTTTTGGGGTTGGGGTTTTTTTGCATTTCAGAAAGTATACTCAATAAGAAAAGAAATCTGATAGTAGGATTTATCTGGCTTAAGTAACTTTTAAGTGGTTTTAGTAGGACAAATCACAGCTTCAATCCTGTAATCCAATCACACAAGATCAGTACTGATGTCTAGCCTTGTTGACTTAATCAGAGCTTTGTAAGCATGAGGATCTCCTTATGTGAACCAAACTACAAAGTCTGGACTTGTGTACTTTATGGGAATGTCCTTAAATTTAGGCCAGGTTAAAAATCCAGGCCTACTGCCAGTAGAGTCGATGTGAATCTTCCCAGCAATTCAATGCCATGTTCCTGAAGTGCTTTGAAATTCATTGCATAGTTTCCAAATATTGTACACCCCGTAGAAAAACAATCTTAAAATATGTGTATTATTTTGAAACAGAGAGTCAGCATTTACCAACTAGAACTGTAAAAATAAAATACACAATGTCCAAAGTTACAGCATACTGGATGGTCTTCTACAACAGAGAAAGCTCCTAGGAATTCCAGTTTATAAAATGGTATCATTTGCTACTTTGTTTGAATGATAAAACTGATAACAGCTTTTGCTAAGAATTTTTACATAGCTTTAGTCACCATTGTTTTTCAATCTTAGATATTCTTACATGAACTGCACAAAGTCATTGTAACAAGATTATTACAGCCTTTATGCAAAGTAAATTTAACTTTGTTTTGTTTTGCTTTCCTGGAGTATTGAATTTTTTGTTTGTTTGTTTCTTGACTACATTGTTCACCTGTGATATACTTGCTCATGTATTATTTTTAGAAGTTTAATATTTTTATCTCGTACTAATGATCAAGAAAATATATTTGACTATCTTATTGAAATGGTGAGTTAATGAAGTCATATCAAATTATATGCATTAGAAAGTCCTTACAACAAATCAGGCTGTTAAAAGAAACAGATACGAAAAAATATTTTCAGGCCTCTTTTGACAGTTCAAATCACAGCAAATTCTGTTTTCAAATTAATCTGAAAAACATTGCTATGTTGTAATAATTTCTTCTTATTCTAAGGAAGAATCCACAGTCAATATCTCCCAGTTATTGTAAAGGGTGTTGCAACTGATACAGACATCGGCAGGGTAGTAATAGAGTGTGTCCCTGGAATTTCCACTTGTAACAGAAGACATCCCAACTAAGAGTTTTACATGACATTTTTTAAATTTGCTGTTACTAGCACTGGCTTTATTAAAGGAGTACTACAGAAGTGTTAAACAATTGCTGACTGTTAGAAGAAAGGGAGGAGAAATTATTTTAATCAGGAAGAACCAAACTCAGAGGTGGAGTCTACATCTAAAGTTTTGCTAATGGTCTCTGTAAGAAAATAAAAAAAAGAGTTCCCGCTATTCAACTAGTCATCAAACATGAGTGGACATGTCTCTGTCCAAAACTGGACTGAAACCAATCCACATGAGCTTTGTAGGAGCCTTCAGAGAGTCTTTTGGTCATCGTACTCCTAGCATACCTCTAATCTTCTGATCTAGAGATAAAAGACCATTTCTTTAGCATAAAATATGAAATTGTAGTTTTCTGACTGCATGTATATAACCATATATAAATATTTACATATAAACATACACATGCATGTGTACATATCTTTGCTTGTTTGGCTCAAGGATAAATTTCTGCTTAAGTGCTTTCTGTAAATGATAAAAAGTCCAGTGGCAAAGAATGGAAATGCATTGGTAAGTGTTACATTAAGCATGCTAAAAGCATACCTTTCTTTTCTGTTTTCTTATTCTGGAAGTAATATATATCTTCCAAAATACCAGTGTGATGCTGCTTTACTCATTCCTATTGCCTATGGTCAGCATTCTG
>VZSC01017418.1:282486-292491 GCA_013398225.1 Steatornis caripensis | reverse complement strand
GGTCAGCATTCTGGAATAACATCTTTAATTGATTAGCAGTTTAGATTTCTGAGAAGACTGCTT
Organism: Steatornis caripensis; assembly: GCA_013398225.1. Lineage (NCBI taxonomy): Eukaryota > Metazoa > Chordata > Aves > Caprimulgiformes > Steatornithidae > Steatornis > Steatornis caripensis. Next base: position 292,428 of record VZSC01017418.1, on the reverse strand, counting down.
TATCTGCATTTATCTGTCATTACTTGCAGTTTCATAATTAATAAAAACAGTATTATCTCCTGTCTAATAGTTTCAAGACAGTCTTTTATTATTTTAGCTGAAGAATATGAAGAAGAATTTGTCTCTTTTGAACTCATATCTATATATCTCATCTTTACTAAACCAAAATGTGATACAACATTTATAGAAAGGGGAGCTTTGTACAAATTATGCAGAGTCCATACCATTTCAGGAAAAAGCAGCAGCTAGAAATAGAACTGCCAGGCTACTGTTCTTCATAAAAAAATAAATCTGGAAATTCTGTAGAAGCAATCAGGACACTGAAGATTCAAATGTAAGAAATGCCTAAAAATACTTAATGGAATAATTTAATCTATGAAGGAGATAACCATTCTTGTCAGCAAGTTAAAAAAAGGTTTTTCACTGTGAGAGAATGAGACATTATTTAAGAATATAAATAGAACTCAGGTAACAGTCTATTTATCTTGCAAATGTGATGAAGATGTTGAAAAAATTACGTCTGTTTTAATTGTAGGTATCTGATCTTGTTTTTCAGGTTTGGAGTCTTGCATACTTGCGGAGTTCTGGAAAAGCTTTACAGATCGGAATAAAGAGCAAGGGCGTGATTTTGTTAGTCATGAGAATTTACCTGTGCTCATTATTAATCTTCTACTGAAATGGTTTCTCTTCTAGCAGGAATACCAGAATGTAGGCCTTACCAGGCCAGAGAGGACAAAACGTCCTTGCAGGTAAGAACGGATTTGTTCTCAGCTGGTATGATAACTGAAATAAATATCCTAGATTCTCATGCTTTTGAAGTGACTTTTATGTGAAAAGTGTTTCAGGTATAAATGCACTGTTATTTCCTAAAGCTTTTGATTTCCCCTCCCAAACACACAAGGAAATGGAGAAGATATTCTGTTTAAAAAAAATTTCTTTATCCCGTGTGAAAATGTTGAGCAGTACATATTTACTTGGGTAGCTTTATGGATTAAAATTGTGCATAAATATGTGCACACATAAAATATATTAATAATTTTTCTATGAAAAACGCTTTAATAGTTCTGCTATTTTGAAAGCAAAAAATTTGCTTTCAAAATATATCTCCATCATCCTTGTTTAATTTTGGATATTTGGAAATTTTCTACATCCTTCTGAATGGCACACCTGAAGCACACATCCTTAGAGGACAGCTTGCATCTGTGTAAGTGAGATTTCTGGTATTTGAAAATATAATGAAGATTTTAAAGATAAACATAAAACAAAGGAAACAAAAAATGCTTAATTGAATTACTTTGTAAGGCATTAGTTTTTCAAATGTGTTTATTGTATTTTGTGCACTAAGTCAAATCTTTTTTTTTACATTACTTTGCTGGTTTTATCTGAAGCATGGCAATTTGCCAACGTTAGCTTTTAGTGATAAATTCTGCTATACAAAGCAAAAGTTTTTATATCTGAGGCCACTTCCTTCTGCTATTTTATCATCTTCCTGGTTTTGTCTGTTTTCAATAAATGCCTTTGTATTTTCACATCTTTAATATGCATGTATACACAGATCCTTTCCTCTGTATTAAAACTGACAGTTGCAAGTTGCTAAGGATAAAAGAATCAGACTGTTGATTCCAATTTCAGTGCACTAATACACTATATGGATGCTTTTACATTACACTACTAAAAGATGTTAACATATTGATATTAAAAGTATTTCCTGAATTTGCGAGTGGGGCTGGGAGGCAGGGGTTGGTGTTTCCTAACAAGGTTTTAAAATGGCAGTAATCTGTGGGTACAGCTACATTTGAGTACTACAGATTGACACGTGGAGGCTGGGTTCTCATAGTGAAAATGCGTTATTTTAAAGCGTCTCAAATTTAAGCATTGTGAAATTTAAAATCTCAAAAGAAATTATGGTGGAGGTCAAACATCTCTGTCCCAAGAGGTTGAATATTTGTGCCTGAACAGAAAAATCTAGAAAACTCAGCAGTAAGGAGAAGCCACAGAGATCCCTGCACACACAGTGGAACGCAAAGATACTTGAGGGAAAAAGAGAACTGAATTAGGGGTGGTCAGGGAAGAAGAATGAGATCAGAGGAAAAAAGTTAAAGTCACAATGCAGCAAATGGGAGAAAAGCTTTTGGAACTTACAAGAAAAAGAAACTGTCCCTGATGTCACTGCCCATTTTAGCAGTCTGTCATGAATTCCTCTTTCCCACAAAAAACTAAGGATGTAAGCTGCAAATCATCATGTACTAATCTTTTCATGAAGCCGTTTTTGTTGTTATTCCGTAGACCTATTGTTCTTTTACAATTATAAGACTAAAAATAACAAGCACAGTTCTAGCAGACTGAAATTAAAATTTTGTTTCTTAAGAATGGTTATTTTATACTGTGCTGATTGAGATCACAGAAATTCTTTTCTGACCACAGAGGTAGAAGGTACCAAATTAATCCTTCATGTAACCGCACTGAGGTAAATGGAGTTACATAAGGAATTAATTTGACCCATCTCCTCCATTTCCTTGGAAAAATTCTTTGTTTTAGCACTTGCCAAGTTTTAACTTTGACTCTCCCTTGCTTAGCATCTTCTTTACGTAGAGACAGTTTTTCTTTCTTAAGACTATAAAGAGAAATACAGCAGGAGAAAGACCATTAAGGTGAAGATCTGCTTTTCAAGTTGAAAGTACACTTCTTATGGTAAGAAAACAACAAATTCTTTTTATTTTGCTCTGGAAGTGTATGGGATTATTCTTACATCCATGAGGATATGAAAGGAATAAATTAGTATGTGTAGCCATGAGAGGGAAAGGATTTAAGTGATGTTTTTCTGCCTTAGACTCCATGTGTTTCTAACTGCAGCAGTTGGAATAAACAGGGACCTTTCTTGGTTAGAGACATTCCAAATTTCAAATACTACACAATCTTTTAACAAAGAATCACCTCCTCTTTTCACCTAGTCTCAGCAGGAGCCATGTATTTGAAAATAACCTACAAGAGAAGCTGAAGGCATACTCTCACCCGTATACAACTGAAATTTCATGATACAATAAATCTAGGTTTTGGATGGCAACATGGCACAAAATTCTGTGTACAAATTCAACCCATCAGTACAAAGTTATTTAAAAAAACATACCCTCACAAAACCAAACCAAACCCTCACAAAACAAGGAGTGGAGAGTGGTTTTACGCCTTACAATTTTACATTAGAGTTGGCTTCATTTGCCTTCCTGCTGCCGGTACAAATCCAGGATAAAGCTTGGTCTAAACACTGTAACTCACAGCTGGCTAATCTTGACAGGAATGCAATTACATGCTCATATTTGATCTTGATCAATTTATTACCATTAGATGATGTAGTACTGCACAGATCAGACATCAACAAGCATGTACATCTGACTATAAGCACAGTTTGAGAAGGGCTGAGCAGGACAGATCAGAAAGTGAAATTGATGGAGAGTCTGTGGTTCAGAATAAGGTTAGAATTATGCAGGGATACTGTCCCCACTGACAAAATAACTATCCAGCAGCCTGCCTTCCTTCTTTCCACACCATCTGTGTGTCAGTCTACCAATGCTGCAATTGTGCCAATGTAACTGTTTGTGGGACTAGAGTGTGAACTAAATCAATGGAATAATTCTGGTTAACTATGATTATTTTAGATAGAACTTTTAAAATCTGGATTGAGTGATCTGATTTGCAGCATGGCTTCACAAACAGTTGCATGAACAGCTGAGAGGGCACTAAAAGTCACAATTGTTATTTGCCAGTTCCTGCTCCTGTCTAAATTTATGGTTTAATATTTATTAAACCCAGATTTGTGCACTGCTGACTAGGCAGCAGCAAGACTTGAGCCAGCTCATGTAGAGATGTGCAATTGAATTTCAGACGCTCACTGGTGAATCAACAAGAGGCACCTGGTCTAACCCTTCTAACACTGTATGTCAGTGTTGTCCAGCTTGCCACTTGGCTGCCATATGTACTGTGGGATGCCAGCCCTGTTACACTGTGGAGTTGTTTAAGAACACTTCTTTGGGTGGGGAGGAGGAAGGAACTGCGGGGGCCTCCCCTGTTATCAGCACTACTACAATAAATCTCTCAACTGCTGCCATATGCATGCAGCTAGAGCAGGACACAAGTACAGTTTGCAGCCCAGCTCCAGCTCCCAGTGTAGGATGAATTAGGCATTTCAAATTCCTAGGCCTTGGTGAGACTGGAGAGCAGTATGCAATACTACGTTTAACCATCTCAAGCTGGAGTTAGCCAGCAGAGGTAAATTCACAGGCTGTGGCTACTTCTCAGGGTGGGATCAGTCTGGTCTTAATCAGTGCACTCTCCTTTGGAGAATTACTTTACATCAAGCTCTTTCATTTTCCTGAGATAGAAAAATCCTTTCAAGCTTCATGCAAAGTTCCACTCATGATCTGTTTCAGCCTATGTCCTTTGAATCCAAGTCCTCTTTTTCTGTTATTTTAGGCACAGCTTTCATGCTAGAAAGCGTCCTGTTTGTGTCTAGTACTATGCGTAAGTAATACAGGTAGAACAAGTTCTAATGCAAAGTATGTTTCAGATCACAAGCATCACAGAGTTGGTGGACCTTCACAATTTTTAATGCATTTTCCTCACTGGGACTTTCTGGTGTTCTTTACTCAATGACTCACCAATAACCCTATCAGTGTTACACAATGGAAACAAGCACTGACTTCCAAAACCAGTAATATTTGATACTAGGAGTAGATTAAGCTCATTTAGAACGCTTAAAAACCCAACAACCTTAAAATATATCAAGAATTGGAATTTGAAATAAGCAGCAAATAAAATTCCAGATATGATTTAAAAGTTCATCTGTAGAAAAACCCATGCAAAATTCTTAGAGGAGAGGCATCTTTAACTGTGGGGGTTTTGACTGTTTTAAAGGAATGAGCTTCCTATCCATAAAAAAAAGCACCATTCATAAAAGATGTCTGACTTGCTAAGCTTCAGTTTTGATATTCCCCAAAGCAATATAAAATATTTGCACATAAATTTTTTTGGAGTAAATGAAAGGTGCAAGCACTTTTGAAACCATTAAGACAACCAGCAAACAGGATTCTCAATAATTGTACTTTTCCAGCTGAGACAAATATGATATGTGTGACAGCATAAACACTTTAAGAAACAATACATGGCTAAAACCCATCTGCCAGACAGAGGAAGTCCAAGAATTTGCCTTAGGGGTTTAAGAATACCAGATTATTCAAGTACGGATAAATAAAAAAAAAACAGGAAAAAAGAAAAAAGACATTATGATGGACTAAGACCTTCCTGTCTGGAAACTATTAGGCAATGCTGCTTAAAAAATAAAAATTATTTGATCATCTAGATTCAAAATCAAAGTATTCTTTAACACAATGGCCGAGTATCGAGGACAGTGATTCTACCAACAAGATACTGCCTTAGGAAATGTAATGCTTGCACCATTTTTCTAAAAATGTGAGCATCTAAGTGACAAGTAGTAAAATCAACCAAATAATTCTAGTTTACAAAACGTTGCACAACTTCTATATTCTTTAATATGTATCTATATGCTTTGAGACATATCTATATTCTTTAAGATGTATCTATATTCTTTAAGAATGTATTCTTCAGAGTGTACAGATGGTCATGTCTTTCAGATTAACTGTTCTCATTAAGGGTAAGAGTAAAATCCTTCTTATCAAATCTAACTGAAGTCACAATAAGCCAGACTTGCAAATTACTGATGTCTTGACTGAATGCATGACATGGGAATATCTGCATGCAGGATGACTATCTCCTTAAAAAAGATTTCAGAGATTCTTTCTTCCCTCCAACAGTAAGGTGCATTATTCCATCTCCCTGTGTCTGATACTGATGTCTAGTCTGATAGCACAATGGCAGTTACTTTATTTCTTTCTGCACTGAGAAAATTCAGAATTATATTTCTTGCCTTTGAATAGTGTTAGTATCTACTTTCCAAGTACTAACCATTTAATGAACATCATCGTAGCTCATGCTTTTGATTAGAAATAAAAAGCTCATTAAATCTATCATCATAAAATGGAATTGTACATCACTGAAACATTTACATATGGAAAGAGGAAACTTACCAAGGTAAGATTAAACTTATTTCTTTCTACAAGTAAACTGAAGATGAATAATGAAGATTTTTTCAGTATTTCCATTAACCAATAAAAAGCAATCTAGAAAAAAGCGAATCCACTCTTGCTGAGGAAAGGATGTGATAACCAACAGGGCTTTCCTACTCCTGAATTCTTTGATTATTAAAAAAAAGAGGGAAGGGGAAAGAATAATTTTCATTTTCATTCACTACTACTGTGAATCTGGTTCAAACCGAAATCCATAGAAATGGCTTAATATTTAATGAGCCTTTTAGACCACAAAAAGATGATGCAACTGATTCAGTTGTCTTCACTAGACTCTCTGTGTAGGGACAAATGTCATAACAGATGTGTTCCCGACCCCTTAAAATGAAAAATGACATGATAAATTACTACTTAGCGGAAACCGAATCAAAACAGATACTAAGAGAAAAAAAAAAAAAGGACAAAGTGTATTACCTGAAAATCCAGCAAATAACCACATTCATCATTAAGGAATCTACCCTGCCAACAGCAGTTTTTGGAGAAAGCCCAACTTTCCCCTAAAATTAATTTCAATAGACCAACTATTAGACTATTATTTACATGGATGACAGACTATGAAGTTCTTCCAACACAGAAGGTTAGACTTGTGGATATAAAACTGGCAAAACATACTTGTGGTAAAAATAGAGCAATGACTACAGAAGGGACTGCAAGAAAAAAAAAAGGATCAAGCAATCTTTAGAAAACTGTTGATTGAAACCCTTATTAATATGGAGAGAAAAATAAAATTCACGTGTACTTCAAAACGGAAGAATGATCAAAGTTCCAGAAAACAAAGTAGACGCAAGAGAACTATTCACATGAGTAGGAAATAGTTTATTGGAGCATATCCTAAAATTTGCTGAGATTGTAACCTGTCTTGCTACCTGGCATCTTTGTTGGTAAGGAGCTACTCAGTATTTCATGATAGTGGCGTTGTTACTGTTGAATTACCGAGAACTGTAGTGTAGTTCTGCTATGGTAGAACTACTGTAGCTACGATGCAGAACTATGACTGTAATTCTTCAGTTGATTTTATACATTTTCAAAAAATCTATTCCTGGCCTAGTTAGGTTTATAGCCAGACATGAGACTTTTTTATACACAGGAAAATGAGACAACAAGGTAGAAGGTTTGATCTTAAAAGCTTCTATCACATCTCAGCTTTGTTCAACAAGCACTTTGTATGCAGAACTAACAGTTTTATGCCTAGAACACATGTAGGATCAGGACCATGCAAAAGTAAGTCTATTTGTAATACACACAATATGTATGAAAATTTCAAGTTTTAAGGAATATTTGCCACCATCCCAGAGACATACAGCCTTGAAGAAGGCACTATAATTGCAATACTCTTTTGTACTATGTATCATTAATAAGTCATCCTACTAAAACGGGACTGGAAATAACAAGTTTTCCTTGAGAGGGTATTGAATGACATATATTTTGAAGGTACAATCGAGGAAGCTACATGTTCAGTCATGCAAAATACTGAAAATTTAACCATTTGCTCAAATTAATAATTAAATTATAGTAAAGAACATTTTGCTTACCTCACAAGTTTGGAATGGTCTGATTTCACCACAAAGTTCATGTAAAATATCCCAACCAATAACCAGGACAGACTTTTTTTTTCATATCTTGCTCGCATCACAAAATAATTTTTATCTTAACTATTAATGAGAAGACTTTAAAAACCTAGTATTGCTTCCATGAAGTCAACAGAAATTTTGCACTGAATTGGTGGGAGAAGGACTGTTCTCCATGGCTCACTCTTCTCTGCTATTAGAATTAGTGATGGGGCTACCTTTTCTTTTGCACTAGAATTTTCCTTATAGCAAAAGTATATGAAGTTATATTGAAACATAGAAAGGAAGGAAAAAATGATACTGACAAAACAAACAAAATAAAGGAATATATTTTATACAAAGGTGTAAAACAACGTAGATAAAATGAAAGCAAACAATCTGTGATCAATTATAAAATCAGAATTTTTCTCATGAACCAGATTCCCCTCTAATGTAAATTGCCAGTTTGCTCAGTAGACAAAAATATTCAAAGCCCACTGTCAGTACATCTGCATTCAGGCCTATTTTAAAACCACCACGTAATTGCACTTTATAGACACACATTTCAAAATAGATCTCTTACCAAGGTGATGCTTCTGTTTTATGTAATGATATCCTTTTTATATACTAACTTACCAAACTTGTAACAAGGTTTAATTTAAAATATGAAATACAGAGCAGTATTTTAAAGGTTTGTGATGTTTATGATTTCTAGATGAGGTAAAACGCTTTATTGCCAGAGCAGCTGTCAGAGCCAAACCTCAGCTCTCAGCAAAATGGGCTGTAATAACCACCTATCAGCAGCAGTGTCAGGAGGTGAGTGTTCCTGACACAGCCTCCTAGACGATGTTCTGTCCCATGCCAGCCTACAAGAGGAAAATGAAAACCCCAGTATTTTCCTGTTGGCTGACCCTTTCCTCCCACAGCTTCCTATCTGAGTAAAATTTTGACACCAAAGGTTTTATAAAAACAGAGAGAGGTGGTGCCGAAGGAAGGAAGGAAGGATGGAAGGAAGGAAGAGTGGCCCGTGCCAGCACACTTCTGCTTACCTTTACAGACTTTGGAGGCTGCCTATATCCTGACTCCCGTGATATCTCACTGAAGATCTTTACTGAAGACTTAAGAAATCCCACAGATACTTTGACTCCTAGGGCAGTAAGCAGGTAATTCCCTTCTACTACCAACACAGACAACACACACCAATACAAAACCCTGTGCCACATACGGGGCACAGCCCCATTTACACGCAAGGCTCTTCATGACCCCTGCGGCACGGCAAGCACCCGGCACCCCTCCAGCGCCAGGCTGGACCCAAGAACAAGGCAAGAAACAGCAGAAAACATGCAGAAGCATCATATGCCTCAGGCTCCTTTTTGGAGACTTCAACCCACCTCGTCCCCCTTCACGATGGGCTGTGGCTTCGGGCCAGCTAAGCCCTCGCCTTCCTGTCACCTCCCGCTCCTCCCCCCCGACACCCACTCCAGACGCCTCCAAAAGAGCGAGCGGCTCTGCAGACATTTTCCGGCTACCGCAGACCCCAAGAGATAACCCCAACCGAGGTGAAAGCCAGCTGACCCGACGGCTCCCCTCAGCCCCTCCCGCCATCCCCCCAGCGGGTGCCCCGCGGGCCAGCCTCCGACTGCCTCCAACCGCCGCCCTCACCCCCTGCCCGCCCTAGCGACTCCTGACGACCCACGGGGAAGTCGTTCCAGGGGCCTCAGCGCCGCCAGGCCGCGCCGTGCGAAACCTGTCGGGGAAGGAACACCGAAGCGGAGAGGCGGGAAGGCAGGGGCAAGGCTCCCCGCTCCGGGCCCGCTCTACCGCAGGGGACGGCGAGGGAGCTGCCGCCCCCTGAGGGGAGGAGGCAGCACGACGGTGCCCGGCGACCCTGTGGCGGCGGGGGTGGTGGCGCGGGGCCGGCCAGGCCTGCCTTCCCCCCTCCGCCCCTCTGCGGGTCACATGAGAGGGGCGGGCGGCTTCGCCGAGGCGGCGGCTGGTGCCGGGGCTGAGGCAGGGCTGGGCGGAGAGGAACGGGGCAGAGCAGCGCAGCGGCGGTGGAGGAGGAGGAGGAGGAGGAGGAGAAGCGGCCGCGAGGCGCCGAGCGCCGCGGAGGGGGCGCCGAGCGCGTGGATCGAGCCCCGGGCCTCCCTCAGCCGCGGCTGTTGCGGAGCGCCCTGCCTGCGTCCCCAACATGGACGAAGAGGGCGGCGGAGGTGGCGGCGGTGAGTGGCGGGGGGGGT
>VZSC01017418.1:259150-282284 GCA_013398225.1 Steatornis caripensis | reverse complement strand
GGCGGGGCCGGCGCGGGGGGGGGACGCGGCCCCTCACCTGGCCGCCGCCGGACGTGAGCAACGCGCGCTTGCGGCCGGGGCGCCCCGCTCCCGGGGTGGGCGGGGGAGCGGCTCGCCGTCCTCCGAGGCCGTGACATTTGCTGCCGCCGCGGCCCCTGCGCGCCGCGCCCTTCCCCTCCGCGCGGAGCTGCCCGCCGGTGCTGCGCCCCTGTCCTGCGCGGCGCCGCCCCGGGCGCTAAGGGGCCAGCCCGAGTGGAGCGACTGTAACGGCGAGTGCCGAGCAGCTCCTGGGCGGCCGGGAGTAGGGGAGCGTCGCGGTGGGGGCTGGCCCTTTCGCCGGCGGCCACAATGGGGGCTCTGTGCCCCGCGGCGGGCGCCCCCGCGCCCGGGAAGGGTCAGGCGGGGCGGGGGGGTGGTCCGTGAGGCGGGTTTGCGCCGGCTCGGCGGCGTTCGGGCACAAAAGGGGCGGCAGAGTAGGGCAGGGCAGGGCGGGCGGCGGGTCCCTGTCCCCCGCCGCGGTGACAGCCCCGCGACATCTCTGCCCTTCGGCTGCTCGTCCGCTGGGGAGAGGGGAAGGGGGGTGGAAAAAAGCGCTTGTCTGGCGGTGTATGAGCAGTGAAGAGGCTAACTGAGCTCTGCGAGGGCTCTGCGTGCGTGTGTCGTCTTAATGGAGGCTCGGGGTGGTTCATCCAGTTTAAACAAGGTGAACTGTTCCTAAAGGCAGCGGCGCTAACGTTGCCGGATACTACTTCTAGAAAATCAACGCTCGCATCTTGGGGGAGCTTTTGGTTTTAATTTTTATCTTTTATCTTTCGGAGACCGGCCTGCGCACCGTCCCAGTTTATTGCGCTGCAGACTTGCAACACGCTTCCCTCCTTTAATTTATAATGTGTTTTGTGAGTGTGTGTGCAAAGCTGCTGCCTGAAATAACCAGTTGCTGTGTATCATCAGCGATAATGGTGGCTGGGGAGTAGCTGATCCTGCCTTGGGGCAGAGGGATTGACTGAATGGGGTGCCCTATATTCTCTGTGTCTGTGACTGCCCGTGTCAGTGGTGGTGGTACGGAGTGAAGTGATGAAGATATCTCTTGAATAACATGCTAAACAGGCTGTGTTTGAATGCACCGGCTTGCTTCTAAATAGGTAAAGTAAGGGCTAAACGTTGTATGATTAATAGTTGCATGGTGCTTGCTAATTCTAAATATAATTACCCAGAACTCGGAAATCAAGTGGGTGTGGTATTTGTTTTGACAACTTGAAAAAAAATATGCTATGATGAATCAGGAAAATAATTCTGCAAGCAGTTCTCTGAAAATGTGGCAATTTCTCAGCAGGCGCATCTCCTGCGCATTTTGTCAGTGATAGACTTAACTCTTAAAAAAAAAAAACTTGAAAAAGGAAAATAAAAGACAAAACAACACAGTCCTGAGAAGTTATTATTCAAAACAGTTGAACACTATAATTGTAAAGAGCAGAAAGCTTATTCAACTCAAAATATGTTATTTTCACTGTATTATGGGCTTGCACCTGTTAGTTAAGTTAACGTGCCTGTTATTGGCAGTAACCCTGTGCAATGTAATACTTAATCACATGCAAGACGTAAACTAGACAGTGGGCAGATTGCTGAATCAACCTTTCATAAGGTGTTAAGCATTTCAAACTTGGATTTTCATGGGAGACAAAATACTTAGGACCTCGGAAGGAGACAGTCTATATTTAGCTAAAGGCCGGTTCTATAGGTGAAGTCAGATTTTCCCCTAGCATGCAAGTGAAACTATTATTTATAACTTCCTATCGCATTAATAAAAAGTTGCTTTTTGGGGGTCAAATTACAGTATAGTTTATGTTCCTCCTTATTGGCTTTGTTGTAAAACAATTGTAGACTAATGAGACAGGAATTTTTTTTTTGCAGTCAGTGTATTTGATGTTTTACACTGGCTTCTTGTGAGTATTGCGTTTTTTTTCTTGAGTAGAGATCCAGTCTGGCTTTTTCCTATGGACCACTGTCAGTTTGGAACACCAGGAATAGTTAGGTCACTTCCAGCTAATGAATTGGTATTTTGAATTGAAAGTATCTATGTGTATTTTTAAACAGGAGAAGACCTGTGGAAAGTGTGGATTTGACAGGCAACTTTAAAATCCTTTACTGTCACTGTAGTGAGACTTGTGGAGTACCAAATGAGTCTGACCAGGGCAGTCCAGTGTTTTGAACCTCTGCAGGACATTTGCAGTCCTCAAAATATTGACGTTATTGAGTCGAAACTCATAGAGATAAGCGTATTTCTGTGCACAGCTACTTTAGGAAGTATGCAAAATTAAAATTTGAGGACTGTGCAGGATCACCCTAATTAGAGACTTGAACTAGATAAGCATCTAAATATGTAGGACATTAAACTGGTGATTCAGAAGATAAACTGCTATTCCCAGTTCAGTTCTGCCTGCTACCCTGCTCTTCAGTTTAATTTGCATCCTATGCTTCAGTTCCCTTATTTGTCAAATGGGGTCAGTTGTTTTACCACCTCTGGTAAAAACTGTGAATGAAAACAGAGATATGTGGAAGTTAGGATTTAGTATTTTAGAAGCACTTGATGGAAGAGAAATGCTAATTAAGGGAATTGTTCTTAGTACCACTTTCTCTTTTGTATGTGGGGCATGCGTTTCTATTGTACAATCGACTTACGCACAAGCCTCCCATTGATTTCAACAGAGGCACTGTGCATGGATTATTGATGCGATATGATCCGAGTCAGTTGGTGTTTGTCTCAGCCTTCTTTTGTGTTCTGATTAAAATATCTCTCTGGTTCATTTAATCCTGGAAGTTTCTCCTCCTCCCTCTCCCCACTTGGTTTAAAAATGCATTTTTTGTGATTTGACTGAAGCTTTTGTTACATGCTTACTGATGCTTACTGTTACGTGGTGGTGGTACCAGTGGACTGAGATCCTTGCGTTGAATAGTGCTGTTGGCAGCAGATGGTATGGTTGCATACTGCTCAACAGTAAGCAATCTTCTGTATAATGTCAAAATATTTAAACAGTCAGCGCTGGAGGCGCAGAATAGTACTTCTCTTTGTTTTTCTGAATTTCATTCTAGTCATGCAGTGGCTTCATAGTCCCCCAAATTCAACTCTGTGCCATTCCTATTAGAAAAGACTGCAAGGTTGAATACTTACCAACTTCTGTATGTGTGTTTGTTTTAAGCTGTCTCTATAAAGGGCTCTAAACAGACCTGCCAAAAGGTTAAAATACTACTTCTACTTGACAAATAGACCAAATTAGAGCACTAATTACGGCATTGAGGTTTCCCCATAGTTTCCAAACCTCTTTGCTTTATTTCTGAATTTTGAAGCTTTTCTGGGGAGAGAGCAGTTCAGTTGCCAAGCTCTGCTAGTTGTTGGCTGTACTTGCTAGCAATGGTGCCAGGTAGCACGTTGATTCTGTTATGTAGACAGCCACTCACAAGGAACTAGACCAAGAGACCAGATCGTCTCACAGAGGACTCAGAAGAATGGATTCGCTGCCAAACCAGATTTAGCAAGATGACTTCTGTTCTTCCGCAGGGCAAGCCAGTTGTCTGTTTATAGGTAAAAGCTGTTAAATGTAAGAAAACTCATAGATTCTTCTTAGAAAAGAAAAGTTTTAAAATTGATTAAATATCTATCTATCTCACTTTCAAACATGAGCAGTCTGATCTGTTCTCTTCACACTGTAGTATCTTCCAAAGATACACATTGAAGATAGAAGAGTCCACATGGCCTCTTCATAGTTATAGACATTTGCTCTGTATTTAAGACTAAATTTGCTTGTTTTGTTTAGAATAAAAGAAACTCATGAAATAAGAAATATATTTTAATACAGAAGAATGTTAAATGTGTTTCGCTTCCTACTCATCAAAGTGGATAACTTGTACTGGTAGTTTTAAAAAGTTGTCCGAACAGTTCTGTGGAGGAGGGCTTGTAATTTTACATAGGACTCTGGGAAAATGCCAAGAACATAAAAATGCCCCTGAGTGTTAGACTAACTACCTGGATTGATTCTAGGGAGAAGAAAGGAGCAGATACAGAGACAGAACACAAAAACCTAACTTACACAAATATGACTTTTATTAGCCAGCAGAGCTTCACCCTAAGTCTCTTTTTGCGAAATTAATATTTCTTCATGCTAAACTAATCTCACATTTGTACAGATCACCTGTCAACTCAGTAGTGTCTTAATTTTTAGTCCCAAAAACGTTTAATCTGTTATTACTAATACAAAATATCATGGTAAAATATTAATAATTATGTTGTAAATATTAGTTATTTCTGGTGGTATCAGAACATGGGCTTGTTAATTGCAGTAACACATTAATTTTTTTCTTAGCCTAATGTTTGATATTTTTAGCTGCGACTTGGAAGAAAACTTGATTTTTTTTCTGATAAAATTTCCAGAGGTTCTCAGTTGCCAAACTTGATGTATTGTTATATAACGGTATTTGGTGACTCGTGCTCAGCAATGTAAGCATGCCATGGATTTAGGGGAACAGTATGCCTGTAACATAGCATCTGTGTGTACTATTACATCTAGGAAAGCAAGCTGTAGGATTTACTTACAGGAACAGAGCGTACTTTGCAGAACAATGTCTGGGAATCAGCAATTGCCACGTGACTGTGGGCTCCCCATGTCCTACTGTTACTGAATGGATACTGCAGTCTTCTGGTATCGCTGGAGTTATAACAGCTTTTACCAGTTGAGGGGCTGCAGATCTTGAGGCAACACATGTGTTTTCCAAGATACGTTCTGCAGGTCACGTCATATTTCTCAACCCCATCGTATTTATTGCCTCCCCTTCTTCCTTTATAGGATTTAGAACACTTTTTAAAGGGAAAATGAATATGTTGTTGCTTTCCTCTGGTTTCTTTTGCTTGCCATGTTTTTGCCCTATAAATCTCACCTTTCCTAGTACAACAGAAAGGTTTTAAAAGCTTTAAGCTGTTTCCCTCCTGTTGTAGCTCCATCTTATCTGCTGCTGTCTTTTGCTTGCTTCCTTTCCCTCTGGATGCAAACAAGCTTTAGTCTGTTTCTTTTTACACCCCATCTTTGGCCCCATTTACTTTTTGAACTACTGCCCCATCTCCTTTTCATCTTGAAAGTCATTGAATTAGCTGTTTGTAGTCACTGTCTGAAGAGTATCTCCTCCAGGTTCATCCTAGGTCCCTTCCACACTTGTCCTGACCCCTTGTACTCGGTACATTCCCTTCCTCCTCTTTGTCCTGCCAGCTGCCTCTAGTACTGTTTACTATACTTTTCCTTTTGAAATCTTGCTCTTTCTTGGCCTCTTTGACTGTTCTCTTCTTGTTCCCCTCTTGTCTTGTTAATTCCTTTTTATATTTGGAAGATGATCTTTTGGCTTCTAAGTTTGTGTGAAGATTTGCAGGACCCTGTGCTTGGTTTAATGCTCTCTTCCTCTCTGCATCTTGTTTCTCGATAATCAAATTTGCAAATAAAAATTGAACTATTGTGTTTAAACTGATGACTCACAGCATATACTGGCTGCTCTGGATCCAATACCATCTGTCCCATATAAAATGTTGGCTTGTTTGACATCTTATGATTGCGTAATTGTCATCTTAAGCTTAATGAGTCTAAAACAGAGCTCAATGTTGTTTCCACCCACTGCCTTTTTTTTATGTCTGTGGACGCACGCTGACATCCCGAGTGGTTACTGACAAGTAAATCGTTAGATGTTAGAATTTATTCTTTCATAACAAATAATCTGTAGAAAAGTTGTAATAAAAATGGCAGTAAAAGGCAATGCAGAAAGTACAGGAACACTTTTGCAATCTCAGAAATAAATGTTACTTTCTTCTATGCAATATTAATTTTCCTATTTGAATGCACAAATAGATTTAATTTGGTTATAGGATCACACATTACATTTTCTGTAGACTTCTGCATGGGACTAGCCAGCCTCTAGGATACTATTTTGTGATGATTTCATGAATCTATATGAATTTTTTTCTCCTTTTTAGAGTAAAGTGATAGTTAATGATGTCTGCTTCAGTTTGTCTCCCTGTAGTTCATGAGTGCTTAAGCAAATATGGAAGGATTCCACTTATTTTATTGAAGAGTTTGGACGCATTGACCATGTACTTCATTCACAGAGGATAAAAATAAATACTGGGCAGCTGGTTTATTAGAAAAACCTGTCAACTTATACAACTGCAAGGCACGATCCCATGGAGTGAAGAACATGTGATGTTTTACTTTAAAATTTACAGAGGCAAAGGAAAAATTGTGTGAACAGCCATGAAGCTGACATTTCTGACTTTTTCACCGTGCATTCTTTTAAAGCAATATGTTGTGTAGGAAAGGTATGTGACTTAGGTAATAAAAGTGTATTTAGCTATGCCATTTGTATAACTTTAACATCTAGCAAATTGTTTTTAATTGCATATTACTTCCTTCTTTTAATTCCAACAATTTCATGGGAAAACTTAGTATTGCAAATTTTTTGGAGAGCAGTGTTTCCTCTTAGTGGGATAGAGACACAAAATCCACTAGAAAACCATGTGTTTTGTGGTCCTCTGAGATTTGCCTGAAGAAGGAAATGGCTTGACCTATTTGGTTGCTATGAAGTAAAAACATTCAACATTCTTGTTCTTTTTTTTGGTGAACATCTGTGTCACATTTATTTCATTGCTTTCTGAGGTTCTTTAAACCCATTATTTGGTAATATAAAATTTTATTTAAGGAAAATAAAGTGATGCATAGCTGCTTCCACAATTTCATTCAAGTTCTGGTATCTGCTTATACATACGTATGATATAAGTGGTGGGTTTTCCTGTAAAAGTTGACATGTTAAAAGGCAAACACAAGCATTATCTAATATTTCCTAGGAAAAAAATATTTGACAAGCTTGGTAGGGATCTCACGGAGTTAACAGGAAACATTGCGTGCTGGAAGCTTGTGAAATCTGAATCAGAATCTCATCTAGGATATGGAGTACTGAAGATTTTTGACCTAATTTTTCAGCAGGTCGAGCTTCTTGGTGGAGTTTTACTAATTAGCCTTGTTTTCAGATGTGCTGTTCATTATAAAAAGAAATAGTTACCGTCTGCCAGGGATATGGAAGAACTGTGAAACTGATGCTGTTATTTAGCAACCCAATGGGAATTGTACCAATAAGGATAGATTTTACTGCAAGACTGTTAACTAATAATTCTTCTGAATTCTGTAAGAAAATTCTTCAACAGGAATTGAAGATCAGTTCATTTGTGAAAGTTGAATCTGAATTCAAGTCTGGCTTTCCCTATCACGTCTGACAGCTCAGTTGGATTTATGAGGAGCTGCTGCCATTCTTTGCAGATGCGGGTCCTTCATATAAGAGGAGAAACCGTTGTTAATTTTTAGGTTAAATACCTTGAGTTTCTTAACAAAACAAAAAAGCTGTGTGAAAATGATGAAACGCAAGTCTTCTGACTTTCAGGATATGGAAGAGACTGAACAGTAACTGTGGGAATTAATTTTAGTGGCTCTTCTACCCAGCTGCTTGTTCTCACACAGCTTGTAGGAATTTCTACTCCTCAGTCAAATCAGATTGAAATTGAGTGCTACCCTAGGTGTGCTTTGGCAGAAGGAGTTGATTTGTAGGAAAAGAAATGTGTTCAATCTCTCTTGCGCTCTCTCTTGTTCTCACACACATGCACGCACAAAAAAAGGCTGAAAAAATTGGCATGTGCAAGTAGGGGAACTGCCTCTTACTGTTTTCTTTAAGAGGAACTGTGAGATGTGATCACTTAATGAGTCACCTCTACGTTTTTATACAACCACCTCATTAATAGGCAGTGTAATTTCTAGCATGGAGCTGTGATTTTTTTGTTTGTTTGTTTCATATTGCAAAATGCCATTCAGGTTGTTTTCTTGTTTAAGTCCAAGTATCCAAGGGTCTTTATTTGCTGTTACATTTTTGCTTTTATGCAGTGTAGATATCATGTTCCTTAAGATCCTTGTTTAGCTCATAAGCAGGGTTGACTGTAGGGTCAAATTCTGACATAAACAGATCCTGTTGCCTTATTACAAGAGGGGGAATTGTCAAAAGGGATATTTGTAATTGCAGTGGATATTATAAAATAAGGAATTGCTGTTGCTTGAAGCAGTACTTCTTATATTAAGTAGTCAGATTCCAAATACTTGTTTTTTTTTTATTTCTTGCTCACGTAAGTTTGGACTAATGAACTTCCTGCCTAGTCATTCTAATACACCAAGGAGGAATTTTCCCACCAGGCTGCGTACTCTGTCTAAGTACAACTTTGACCACTTGCAAATGTGATTTTTGACTTTGTAAAGCTGCTGCATGTTTCTGTTTCAGTATCTTACAACTGGCCAGCTAGGGCATGTAAAGGAAAGTTTTCCCAGGTAGTTGAGGTTAAACCAAGTGACTGTAAGAAGAGATGGTGGCTCTGTTATGGAGAAACTTCGTTCCTTGGGAAGAACCTTGCAGGTTAAATGCATTCTCTGACCATGAAACTCCTGATGTGTACAGGACAGGGGCTTGGTCCTGCATAGGACCATTCTGAGTCCTTCTTGAGAAGACCGAATGGTCCTGGCCCCTTTTTTGTACGTATAAAGGGCTCAGCTGTTTCTGATTGCCCACACAGGTGCTACTGTGTACAAACTGTGCAGGCTGATGATCCATTATAATAGAGCTATGGACTTTATTGCATGGGGTAGGTGAATGTGCATCTATCTATTGTTTTGTGCTTTTTGGTTCTAATTTTTTACATTTCTTTTTTTCTTTTAACTGAAAACATTCTACTTGTGACTTGCCCAAAACAAACACTTCATATTTCAGGAGTATACTTTCAAGAGCTTCTGACAGGCTGAAGTAGTCCTTGATTTAGTCTTGAGTTTTGTAACCTCAGTATATACTAATTGGGGAAAACTCATTTTGCATGTGGTATCCATCATGTAAATGCCTGAATGGGTAGTCCGTATTATGGAAGTATATGTTTATAGTCTCAAACATAACTTTTTTATTTTGTAGAACTTTATTATTGTTTAACTTGCTTTTCTGCAAATCAGTTTCGATCTACTGTACCACCCTTTTAGTTATAAAAATTGTCATACCACACACTTGCACCATTTTTAAGCAGCATCCAACATTCATCTGGGAACAAGGGAATATCTGTGCTTGTTTTCCCACCATCTTTTATAATTTGTGCTGCTATATCTGAATTACAGTTTGTATAGAAACTGTTTCCTGAGTGGAAGTTGAAACTGGTAGCCAGGTTTGGTCAGGCGAAGTTTAGAGCAATACCTGTTGTATCTATGAAAATGTTTGCAGTCACAGAAAGGAGAGATTAAAAGGTTTCGGGTATGTGACTAGTTTGTACTTTGTGTAGGAGTTGCTGATTAATTCTCTAACTGGGAATCTCAGATTGGGTCTTAAGCCTATCTCCTATTTATTACGTGAGGTCAGCCTTTCTAGGCAGCTTGTGACATTTCAGTTTGCTGTAGATGCTCTAGCAAGGACAGATAAATGGAGCATATGGAGTTGATTATTTTTTTGGCTATAGGAGGTGGATTTTTGTGCATTAAATATAGTAACTTTCTTTTTTTAAATATCTGAGAGGAAGCTTCCCACCTCCAGTGATTTTTTTTTTTTTTTTTTTTTAAATCAAAATACATGTAACTCTCTTCACTCTCATTTTGTGCAATGTAAGTTGGAAAGACTGCAGTGTTTAGTCTTGGTCTTGTACCAATAAATGACATAGTATCACGTGAATGTTTCAAAAGATTAGGTGATATTTTATAAGAGCAAACATAAAAAGAAGACTAGTTTAAGTCCTTCTGCTGTGAATGCACTGATACCCAAAGTAAGGAGAGTATACGTTATGTTATTGTTCTTACTTTGCTGACAACTTACTTTCATTTTGTATCGTCTACCTGTGTTTTAAGCCTGAAAAAGTAACGTATTATCAAGGGGAAAGGTTGGGTGAAATTGGTAATCCAAATTAAATACAAATAATACTCTAAAGTTTATGGAGCCTGTGGGTGGGTGGACTTGGCAGTTATATCTGCTGTGGTATGTTAGACTTGAAAGACCATATGGAGATGATTATTTTCTGGCATTTTGTAGTAAAGGTTTTTGAAGAAAGAATTATTTATATTTTTTTTAGAAAAGAGGTGAAAAATAGGAAGAACAACTTCAGTTTGCATTGAGTAGTAAAATAGTTGTAGTAGCATATGGAAAAACAATTTACTGAAAGGTAAGCTGCTAAAAGAAGTTCTTCTACTGTTTTCCTATTGGCTGTCTTGTTTTCTGAAGGCAGCCAAAGATCCTGTGCAGCTGGGACTAATACAGGATCCAGCTGTAACTTTTTTTATTGTTGTTCAGATGTCCGGTGATGGTCAAATCTAAGTTATTGTGTGGAAATTCAGTAAAGGAAAAGGGTAGGGTGGGAAAAAAGTGACTCTCTATAAAAATATTCCAGTAAAAGCAACAGGAACTAGGAGTATCCATTTCAGAACTCTGCCATAAATCCCATCCTGAAATACTTAAACGCCTTCAGATTTTGCTGCAGACTTTAAGTCATCTAAGAGTTCTTGGTTTATTTTTTAAACAGAAATGAAGTTAGCTGGTTGGAATGGGAAGGTGGCCGTTCTTTTAGATTACTTATGGAAGAAGAAACCAGTTTCTCGTTCGTAGTACAAGGTTTTAGTCAAAACAAAATACTCTCTTCACTGTATTGGTACAACATGTAATGCTACAACATGGAGTATATCAAACAGTTTTGATTTTACTAATTTCACTTATACTGTGTTTTGCTAGTCTTTGTTTTACAGAGCCTAAGTATGCAAGGAGAGGAGAAGCATAATATTTTTCTGTAGAGTTTGGTTTAGCTTTTGGTATATTTGGTACTTCCAACTCTGTAGACAGTGCCTTCGATTGAGATTAAACAAAATAAATGAGCAATACAGCAGGTATATGGAATGGTGAGAATACTTGATGATGATCGAAATAGTGTATCCCTTTTTCTTTCAAAACTTTTTTTTTTTCCTTGTCAAAAAGGCGTTATTTCTCAAGTTTCTTTATAATTGTAGCTGGTCATCCTGTTTGTTAGTTACCTGAGACCAGTGATGAGAGTGTAGAAATGCACTGTCCTTTAGGTATCTGCTTCCTGTCCAAATCTTCCTTCCAAACTTAACTTGCCAATGGAGTCCATCAGAATTCTTTTTCTATTACTGAGTGTTTTGAATGTCGTTACTCAGTCAGTTTGTAATTATGCTAGCCTAATTTAATAAGTTTAATAACAATAGTATACAAATTATAAATCCTATTTGACTGGAAGAGCTAGCTTGAAATACTGTAAGTTATTTCTGTTACTAGTGACAGTGAAAGGAATTTGGAAACATAACTACTGTCGTGAGCATAATCCTGGACAGTATTAGTGCATTCCTTTCCACACGCCTTAATTTTTTCTTTTTGAGAGGGGAGGGGGAAAAAAAAAGGAAGAAAGGAGAAAGATTTGTGGTCAGTCTGTTGGCTGCCGGACAGCCTGGCATTTTGCCGCACAGTGCTAGAACATAACAGCAACAACTATTTTCCTTCCTGAGCTGATCTGTGACTTCAAAGTGGAAGTGAAATGTGGACAAAACAGTATGCTTTGAAGGCAAACCACTTCTAACACAAATCAATTACAGTGCAAATACATTGATGCAGTTACATGCATATGATGTCCATATAGCAATGTAACACATAATCATTTTTTGAATTCTTGAACGTTGTCACCAATGCCAGTTGTAACAATGAGGAAGTTTTGTTTCGGTGGCAGGACTGCTGCAGTTTATGGATGAGTGACAATAACAGTTGATACTATTTGCATGGTGACTGAATTAATTCACTGTCAATGTGTTTTCTAAACCTGCAAACAAAGTTGTTTTTTTAAATTGGCATCTATTTCTTCTTCTGTTTAATTAGAGCAAATGATGTGTACCTATGTTCAGGCTTTGGTCAGATTGTTTCTTCTCCCAAGCACTCATATTTTATTTTATTTTATCTTCTTTTCTAATACAGCATTATAAATTAACAGAAGGCAAATAATTTGCTTTCCCTCTTTTTTTTTTTGTTTTGTGGCACTGCAGTGATTAAGCAGTACTACACTTTATCTATGTTTTGCAAGAATGGTAGTCACAGTTCTTTTCTCGCAATTTTGAAGTGTTATGATCTTTATTTGAATTGTGAAGAGCCTAGAGGAATCTCTGTCAGTTTAATTGTTTTCTTAACTTGCAGGTCAACTAACACTGCATTTTGCAGTATTGTTTGTATGTAAACTCTGCCAATGTCAAAGACCATTAAAATACAGCAACTAGAATACGAAACTTGTCTTACAGATTTGCTTTAATGTACTTTGGCTGCCTGCATGATATGCTATAAAGAAAATCCAGAAAATATTTGTGACTTGGGAATAAAATCTGCCAGCTAAATTGAAGAAAGTATGATAATTTCTTGCATCTCTGAGAGAGAAATCACTGCATTTCAGCAGTTACTGCACTGCATTTTTCTTTGGAGCTCATGTGGACTTAAGAGATGATTTTTTGAAGCTGACGGGAGAACATCAAAAGGTCTTTTTCATATATGAGAAATAGTAGTATGACAATTCTAGCAAAGTTTTGGCTTTTCACTGCCTCATTTTACATTTTGAAGAAAAGGTTTCCTGCTGAACAAACACATGTTAGCCTGATAGCGTTTTCCTGTATTTGAATTGTGAACGTTTAAACAACTCAAAAAAATTTATGTTTTACTAGATGCAGGGTTTTAGCACAGAATATGTGCATACAATAAATCTATTCAGCTAATGAGTCTGCTTGCTTTCTCTCCCACCCCCTTGCAGCTGGAAGTTCATCAGCTTCTACTATATCTAGCTTCCTCTTGAGACTTTCTGGGATAGAGTTAACAGTAGTGGCAGGCATTAATGAACAATGTCATGATTATATTCTGCGGGTCTGTATAAGTTGTCATTTTCCATTGCTACTAATTCTTATGGAAACTAGGTCATCTATTTAGTATGAGCACATTATGTGTGCCATGCAAAGTTGCATGCTGCAGTGTTTAGTGAAAGCATGTACATCCACATTAAATCAGTAGAAAATATTTTTAGATTTCATTAGTGACCAATCTGACATTTAAAATGGAGGATTTATGGTAAGATTTTATTTTCATAAATTCTTAGGTAGGATAGTGCAGGATGGCTAGAATTCCATTGGTAGTTAATTTGTAATTATGTTTTGAGGTTCTTTGGCATATGGTAAGACATTTTTTAAGGTACAACTGTGGAAGAATTCAGGGAAAAAAACCCTAACTGCTTCAATTTGTCTTAGCAGTTGTAGACCTTCATGATAAAATACTTGCAGTCAGATCTAATGGAATCTGACAGCCTGATTAAAAACTTGCATAACAATGATTTTTGTTGACGTTTTTTCTTAAAGGTTCAAAATGTAATCTTTCAGAACTAGCTTCCGGACATCTAGAGATACTGGCTAAACATCTGCAGCTTCAGTTGGGTATGACACTCGGGTGTTCTGATCAAGCTTCAAATACTTCAATAAAGTTTTAAGATCCAGTATGTTAAGACATTGAAGAGATGGTAGGACAGGTGCTGTATTAAAAGAATCTTTTAGAACTAGTGTTTGTATGATTTTGAAGTAAGTGGGCTGTAGACTGCTACCTGTCTAGATGTATGCTGTCAGGATTAGATGATTGTTTTTTCCAAGAATCTATGCTTAATAGTGCTACCACTTTTATTACCAACCGTTTTCTCAGTGGTCAAGAAATACTTAAAACAATAAGGAGTTTATTTGCAAATGGTATTCTCCAGGTGTTTTGTACTCAGTGCTGTATTTTCCGTGTTCGTGAAATGCAAAAGATTCTCTAAACTGCATTAACAAGTTTTCTCACTATTTACTGCATGAGCTGTGTCAGCAGAGTTGCAGACACTGTTGCTACAGACTGCTTAACAGAAGTTACAACTTAGTATTTCTGGTTGCCCTAAGGCAAATTTAGAATGGTTACAACTATGTTAATATGAGTCACATTTTTTTCAGCCTTATGCAAATTTTGTCTTTGTATAGTGAAAGCTTGTGCCAGGTAGAGCAGTGCTCTGAAGAAGAGACTGAACTCTTTGGAAATGTACTTTACTTAGCAGAGGCTACGTATAACCACGTTGTCTATGAAGTTGGTATCTACAGGTAAACCCCCCACAATTTGCTGTAGGTTTTACTTATTTAGGACGTGATATCTTTTATTGTTACCTTTTGTATCATGTTGAGGGGTAGCAGAACTAAAGCATTTGGTCCCACTCAGTTGTTTCCCAGTCAACAAAAATCTTTCCTATTCGAGCATGGCAGGGTGAAGTGGAAATCTGAGAAAGAATGTTTATTAATAGGAGCAGCAAGAGCCGGTGAATTTAAAAAGAGGTTGAGGGTTGAATGCCAGTTAGTTGCTTAAAGTTTTTAAATCTCTCTTTGTTTTCAGGGAAAATGCTGAATTTTATGTGCTGTAAGTCAGAGGTGCTGAGAGTAATGAAACTAAATGGCTTACATCTTTGAAGTTGTAGGGATATGATTCCTTTTTTCTTGTTAAGTACTTACCTGAGAAAAAAAGTAGAAAATTATTTGAAAATAAAGTATGAAAGATTATATGTTCAGATTATTTTTCACTGATCTCTGGAAGGAATGCAGTGATTTTGCCAATATCAGGCAGAAAAAACAGCTTAGAAAGGGCAGTGCAATATTTTAGCAGATCCGGCTGAAACTGTTAGGGAAAGTTTAAATATGAAGAATGTATTTATTCAAATCAGTTTTTGATCAGAATGCCAGAAGGTCTGCTTGGAGTATGAAAAATCTTGCTTTTTGTAACATAGAACTTATGTCTGCACTTGAAAAGATTCAAGCATATGCTGCACGTGCTCTATTTTGGAAGTATGGTGAGCCAGATTTGGTATGAACTGCTGATGGTATTTTGCCAAGCAAAGAATGGGAGACCAGGGGTTTGACCTTACGGTAAGTGGATCCATCCAGCAAACTTATCAGTGGCCCAGATAAAAAGCTCTTTCATATCTGAATTAGTGACCTGTCAAGCTAATTGTTTCATGGTGTGATGGCAACCAAAAATTCACAAAAGCTATATACACTCTTTTCTGAGGAATATGAAAATGCTTTACAGTCTTAAACTAAGCCTTACTCTTCCTTCACATGAGTAAATTCCTGAGCTCTCTTAGTGCCCTCTCAGGCTACAGGGCACATGGCCAATGGGCCTGTTGATATAATAGCAAGAAGCTGAAGGAATTCAAGCTTGAGATGGCTGAGAAGCAAAATACTGTGTTACCTGTAGTACGTTTCTGTAAGTACTGCAGCTCAGTGGTTTTCATAGCAGGTATCAGGGTTACTTTTTTGGCGGAGACCGCAGGGACTTTGAAGGCTTAAACAGTGTCAGGCATCACATTGTGCACAACGTTGCGTGTCCTGGAATTCGTGTTGTTCTGGGGGAAGCAGTTACTTGATAGGTGAGCAGTCCTGTGAGCCACTCTGTACCTGACTTTTGGAGACATTCTTCAGAGAACGAAGATTGCTTTCAAATCCAGCAGTTGCTCCACTTCCTTCAGTGTGCAACTGATCTTGGAAAATGAATAAATAGAAAGCTTCTGCAATAAATACTCCTTCTGAAATCTAACTCCAGAGCTGTGTCAGGCAGGGATGGGGGAAGGGGAAAGATGAACTTTGCCTTGCTTTTTCTGGAAATTGGATTTGTGTGCTTTAGAAATGGCCAGCAATCCTAAGTAACTGGCTAATGCGCTCCACTAATGAGTGAAGTACAGCAAGCAGCTCCCTTATTGCCAAGAGTAGATGTTACTGGAAATTTGTGACTGAGCCCCACATGTTTTGCTGGGAACACGGTAGGTCTGATGAGCTGTGCTTGAATGTCGAGCAGGATCTGAGGGTATTGCTGGCGGGCGGCTGCAGGGGCTGGGCTCCGGGACCCCCCTGCAGCTGCTCGGCGACATTCCTCTCAATTTTCCATGCTGCTACTTGAAAAGGATCTGTCAGGAATGTCTGCTACTACTCTGGTGTGTTTGCTTTTCGGGTCTTTTTTCCAGGGTCTATCCTAGGAAAAAATGTAGGTGCACGCCAGCTGACCATTTCCTCTCCACAGTATCTGGGGGTTCTGTGGGAAACACAGCAGTTTTGTAAAGGCAAAGCTGAAACGCATTGCTACAATTGTATTTTTTTTTCCTTCTCATAACATTTCAAAAGCTGAAGGGATCAGTGTGTTCTTGTTTGCCTCTTCCTCACCCAAGAGATGATGAAGTGATCTCTACTTTCAGAAGGAGTTGTCCCATCCTTGGTCTGAGATGCTTGGGTCCTACAGCTGAAAGCAGTCTAGATTGGCAGCAGTCAATCCCTTTACAGGGGCTACTGGGAGTTGTGTGCTAGTGGGTGATGGAGTATCCCTGCTTTCCTTTTCATCCACACGTACTCCTGGGGATTGTTAGGAAAGAGAGAGTCCTGTTCTGGTTGACAAGGAAAAGTTGTTGACAGAGGGCATTTGCTTTCCTGACAATAGTTTAAAATTTGCCTCACACTCTGCAGAGTTGCTGGGAATCATCCCAAACCCTCTGAAGTGAACACAGAGACGAATCCTGGTGAATGGCAGCAGTAGTTCAAGCAATCCAGCTTCCCAGTCTCTATGGGCTTCCCCTAGTTCGACCTGTTTTCCATCATCAGTCTGTGCTCACCAGCTGAAGAGTACATACAGGACCCTTAGAGGAGAGTGACTTCAGTGATGGTTGAAGGACTGGAGGTAGTTCAGTGCTAACTATTTCCCACTTTACATGGAAAGGGAATGTAGTATAACTCACAAAAGTGGGTATTCTTTGCCAACTTTCTGATCTGGATTTGAACTAGATAATGTCTTCATATTATACAGCATAATAATGTCAGTCTGCTGAAGACTTGGCAGAAATCTCTTAAAGCTTGCTTACCTGAAGTTGTTTAAAACTGAAGTGTTTTTAAATTACTGTCAGCATTGCCTGTATGCTTGGCTCAATCAGAAGTGAACTGCGCTGTCCCGTTAGTCATGGGACTATCCAGTTCCTTTCTATCCCATTCTTTGTGTAATTCTGTGTAGTAACACACTACACTTTTATCAGGCAAAATCATAAATGCCCCACCTTAGAAGATACATGCTGCTTCTATTCTATGGCTTAAAAGATCTTACTCTTGGACAGCTATTGCAGCTACACTTCTTAATTTCAGAATTTTCTCTTCCTGCTACAGGCAAGAAAAATCCACTGCTCTCTTGCTGCCCTTTCTTTGCACTGTAATGAATGAAGGGCTTCAATTAAGTATCTTCAGTTAAGATATCTTTAATGTGTCGTATCTTTAGCTATGCTGTGCATCCTTGGGATGGTAATCTGTTCATTTGACTTCCTAGATAATGCTGAGGGGGAACCCTGATTTCCTTCCCAAGACTCCCACTTAAAAAGTGGCTGCTGTTCTGCGTTGCAAGTCTATAGATTATTTGCGGTCAGCTGTTACCCGTGGTCTCTCTTAGCGTTATTGCTGGATCATTCTCTCACTCTGGGGTGCTCAAATTTCTTGTGACCTGGATCTTGCTGTGAAAGTGAACAAAAGAATTTGCAGCCTTTTACTCTATGAAGAATAAATTTTGCATCAATGCTTACTGTAATGTAATATACTATAAGCAAAGGCTTTCAAATGCAAACATTAGATAAAATGTATTTGATTTCAGCTGTAGCACTAAGTAACCTACCTATTTGTTTCTCCAGTTTTGCACATATGAGTGCTCCATAGGGATAAAATTATTACTGAGTTCTCTCGAAATTATTTATCTGTGAGACTCTACCTTGCAGCATACGTATTGAGGCAGGGAGGGGGGGAAATCACTTGATTCTATGTGGCAGTGTTTTGTTGATCTGATGCAGTGTAAAGAAAAGGCTTGAGGCCTCTCATTTTTGGAAGGGTAATCTCTGTATACTAGTGGTGTCACTAAACAAAGCTGATTCTGATCACCCCTCCCCGTTTATTGGCTCTGGGGAAAAGAAGTCAGATGCAGTCATTTTGTTAAAAAGCTGAAAGCCAGGTAAGAAAATTTTAAGGAAATATAAATGCCTCACTGTCCCTAAAACAGCAAGACAATGCAAGACTGTGCATTTTTACTTAGGGTGCTTGGCACTGTGAAGTATTACATTTGTCCCACATTACTTCAGTGTTACTCTTTTTCCAGTTTAAAGAGGGCTGTAATGTTAAGATGACAGTCTAAGTGACAGTGTATAGCTATAACACTGTAATCAGAATGGTGATTCACCAGATTTCTTGAACAGTAATTGGTAACTGATGCTAATGAAGGCACATCTTATCTTGGATAGTATTTCCTGTATTTGTGCTGATCTATTCATAACCCTCTCCGAAAACACATACCACTACAGTGTGGCCAACGTCTCCCTTTGTAATTTCCACATTAGCTTGCATAAAATTTTTGTACACTTCTTAAATATCATGGCCATGCATATTGTAACACTTTATATTATTAATGCAACTCTTAATGTATTTGGGTAAGAGACTTAGAATATTAAGTTAAACTCCTCTTTCTTTTCATATTCAGTAATTTGTATTTACATATTTTAAAAAGAAAAGTTAGCCTAGAAGCATCTTCTGATCTTGAAGCAAGAGTAGAGCGACTTCAAAAGAAAAATGCTTGTAAAAGGAAATCCACACTTATCTATTTTTAATATCAGGTTGAACTACTTTTAGGATTTTGAGAATACAGCCTGTAAGGGTGGGGTTTTGGGGCTGAGCTAAGCTGGTTTGAGGGCTGGCTGACATCAAGGGGGTTGCTACCCTCTGTACCTCTCTGCTGGCAGGGGTTTCTGCTGTCCCTGTTGCGTTGGCTTGGGCAATTCTGTGGTCCCTCAGGGAAACCATTTGGCCTGTTAAACTGGCGAAATAATGGGATCAAGGCAAGATCGTATATCCAGGAGCGGCAAGTGGCAAAGCAGTGAAGGAACATACAGAAGCTGGTACCAACTCACTACCTGTGACATCTTGCTCAGTGCTGGTCCCCATGTGTTTTTTCCTCTCCTCCCCAAGTGAGAGAGCTTCTTTATTTGCTTGAAAGTTGTTCTTTTACTTTGTTGTTGCAAAACACTTGGCTTCCTAATGGAAATACATAAAAATGATGAAATAAGATACGTTATTGAATATGAGATGTAAAGGAGGCAAACTAAATGTAACTGTGGCCTTCCATACTGCCTCTTCATAAAAATAACAGACCATGGACAGTAAAAAAGAAATACTCGTTAACTTAAACGCACACTGCTTTCAAATGGCAAATATCTGTGTCAATAGCGTAATTAGGAACTAAAAAGCAAGGTAGGTGTCTCTCCAGTTCTTTCTGTGGGAATATCTATATAGTGAGGTGAAGATTTGAAAGCCGTCGTAAAGTACCTGTTTGTGTTTCAGGACCATTAAGAAAGGCAACTAATAGCTATCAGCAAGGGTTAGCTGCTCATGTGAGAGCTATGAACAGTCTTTATACTCTTCCACTTCACAGCTGTTGCTCATGTTACCTACGTACACAGTTTGTAAAGATGCCTGTGCTGCAGTTGTTTGCTGCAAACTCCTGTTGTGTCAGGTTCACGAAATGTATTTACTGTGGTTTATGCTTTATAGACAGAAGCATATTTGCAGGTACCATGGCAAGACAGCACTCTTCGGTGTGGGACAGCTGAAACCAAATGATTTTTGGGAGGCAGGTAAAATGCATGGGCCCCTCCAAATCGGTGTTATCTGGACCCTGATTTTGCACAATTTTGAAACTGCCTGTTTTCTGCTTCGCTAGGGATGTTAACACTTACTAAATTATACATGGCTATTTCCGACCAGGACAAAAACATTATCTTGTCTTATTTGAAGTAGTTCTCATGGATTATAATAAATAGTCTTAGTTTTTTCCAAGAAGGGATTTTACACTTGGCTGTGCAGTTAACCCTGCTGTTTCTCTTCAGTATAGAATAAAAATGCATTTCATATTTCCAGTTTTTATGCTTTTGTTTGTTCTTTCAAAAAAAATGGATGAATGTGAATCACTGGTATAACTAAACCTATCTTGCAGTGGAAATAAAAAAAAATCTTAAAGATATAGTGGGTCATGTCAGAGGGAAACAGTTTCCTCTAAATTCCTGAAAACGTATTTTTATGTGGTAATAAGATTAATATTGTTAGGCTTTTTTTCTCCCACATATTATTAGAAGCCTAAAAGGACAATATCTTAACTATAACTTTCCTGTAAAGTATCTCCTTATCCTAGAGTGAAAAATGTTTTCAGGAACATCTTGTGATGGTGTGATTTCCAGCAGCTAAACAATGAGAGCGATGGATGGGAGTTTGAGGTTCTCTTCTGGGTTTGGCCACTAAGGCGCTTTCTGGCCACAGTGTCCCTTGTGACTTAAAACTCTCAAAATAGCTCTGCAAGCCATGGATTCAGTCCTAAATTCCTAGTACCACCGACTGGTAATTTTTGTATGTGAAAGGATATTGTGTACAGGATTATTTTCCCTCTTAATGGGAATTGTGATTGCTCCTATGATAGAACATGTCCAGCAGTGACTGAATACCAATGATTAATGCAGTAGGGTAGTTAAAAGAATGAAGCAACCGAAGCCAGCTAGTTTTACTGATTGAATGTAATGCTAATATAGTTTGGTTTTGCTTTGTGAAATAAATCTATTTAGGAGGATGTCCTCCTACAAAAACTTCTATGGAATTTTTAATAGCCACAAGTGGTCACAGCTTTGTTTATACATCTCGTCTGAAAGCTGGAAAATGTTCCCATAATTAAGTTTAAAAAAAGGGAGCATGTAGGGGGAAAGGAAGAGAGAATAGCCTGAGAATATCCGTTGAGGCAAATGTCCTCAGACAATCAGATTTGTTTTCAGAGATGAATGTGTATTATTTTAAAGGCCAGAAGAAAACACGTCTGCCCATTCTGTGTATGGGTGAGGATAGGTTTGTTTAGTTTTAAGCCTTGTGTTGTGTAAATATCTTTACACTTGCAAGATGTTTCAGTTGCAGCAATATTAAATTCCATCTAGATGTCCTTTGCCTGGAATGGAAATACGCAAGACCACCAATTTGGGGCTGACATGGAAGAAGGAAAATATTTATCTTTATGAAACCAAGAAGTTAATTGAGCAATGAGAGTCAGGGAGTTGTGTTGCTTCATAAGTGGGGTTACAGAATTATGGAAGGGATATCACCAGGGCAGATCATCACTTGTCATGTATCTGCAATATTTGCTTAGGACTGTAAAGATGTTTTAGAGCACTGTTGTGCACTGTGGCTCTTTAGCCATTTTTGATCTCCCGTTTGCTTGCCATGAGTATAACATCAGCCTTGACACCAAACATTTCAACTGTGGTTTTCAAATTTTTTTAATAATTAAGACGAATTTTTTTATTTTCAAACTGGAAATATCCAAAGTGCTTATTCCATTTGCTGAGAACACCTGGGCACCACAGCTCTACAGATTTGCTTTCCAAAGAAAATTATTTTCAGGCTCTCACTGTGGTCCCTGCATTGCAGGTTGCGTAAGGCACCTCATGCTCAAGTTAGAAGGACTGATTGCCATTTGAGTGTATCACTGAGGCAAGATTTTATCTATTTAAAAGTAGGATGTAGGGGTTTTAATGTTTTCTAGGTGTTTTTTAATCATTAGGGATCAATGCAGGGCAAAGAAAAATTGACTTGAAAAACAGAGTAGATCCTTGCTTTTCCTTATTTGTAAGGAAAAGGTTTAATTAATGATGGATGCCCTTTTGTGTTGGTGGGGTTTTTTTTGTTTGTTTGTGTTTAGTTACAGTTGAATATCTCCCACTCTTTCTTTCCTTTCAGGTAAGGTAGGTACATCCTCCAATGTTAGTATTTCAAAAGGTTTCATTGAAATTTGGAAATATTGTTAAATTTTGTTTTAAGACAGAGTCAAAACAACAGGGACAATAGACAAAGTCTTGTAGCTTCCTGGAGCAGGCATCTTCAGCCTCTGAAGTTGCAGGCTGTAATGCCACGTATAGTCTCTTAAGAACCCTTTTTTCTGGTGAGTTCATTTTCCCATTGATAGGTTTTTCTCATCAGCATGAATGGCAGCGCTGGAGAAGGGAGGCAGTGATGATATACAACCAATAGAAGGATGAGAATAAGGCAAACATCTTCAATATCTTGCACACGTGCCAATTTATGGTGATGATAGGCCAGTGCACTTAGGAGTCAATCATTGACAAGTCAGTCATTCCTTCTCTGTGCTGGTAGTATCAGTGGAAGTAAAATATTGACTATACCAATAGTTTTTTAAAGCTGAGCAGTAATATAACCCTCACTCAGTTGTATCCTGGTTCTTTTATTCATGCCAAAAGATACTGGAATCTTTTGGCTCTGATATTAATACTGTTATTTAAAGATATTGCATTAATGTGCAGTTTTCTCTAAGTACTGTCTTCCAAGTGCTCTCCAAGTGCAGAATCTTCTTTTCCTGCAGACTTTTCTTGTCTTGCATCTGGCAGATAGATACTTGATGTTCTTTCGTAATGCAAAAGGCAGTCTGACTGCGTTTAGTTTATTTCCTTTTCTTCTAACAGCATCATTAATTATACTGTGAGGGTTGTCTCTGCTGCGGCTGTGATCAGAGGAAAGGAAAAAACACGGCAGGCAGTTTTTGGGTGCTGCAGGACTAGGATTGAGCTGTTTGGTTTCTTTTCTTTGGTGGGTCACTTGAGCATAGAAAACTCTCGCAATTCATGTTTATTCCAAACAGCAATTTCACATGTTCTAGATATTCCAAACCTGTCCCGAGGAGCTTTTACTGTGCGTTAATATAAAGGGGGAGAAACTAGAGTACCACTCACTGCTGTTCTGCTTTGGGAAGTTTGTGATAGCGATAAATCCAGAGATTTTGTAACTCATCTTGAAGAAAAGTCAAGCACCATCTATGAATTCTAAATACCTAATGTTTGAGTTCTGATTAGTATTTCCAGTTGCCAATGAAGGTGAGAATCATAGAATCATAGAATGGTAGGGGTTGGAAG
>VZSC01017418.1:210717-257739 GCA_013398225.1 Steatornis caripensis | reverse complement strand
AGCCAGTCATGCCATCATAGAAGGCTATCAGATTGGTCAAGCAGGATTTACCCTTGGTGAATCCATGTTGACTACTCCGGATAGTCTTCTCCTCTTCCATGTGCTTGGAGATGAGTTCCAGAATGAGCCGTTCCATCACCTTTCCAGGGATGGAGGTGAGACTGACTGGCCTGTAGTTTCCCGGGTCTTCCTTCTTGCCCTTTTTGAAGATTGGAGTGACATTGGCTTTCCTCCAATCTTCAGGCACCTCTCCTGTTCTCCAAGGTGAGAAGTTACCAAAATGTCTGCTGTGGCAAAAAGTTGGAAAGTTAAGAACTCTTACTAATACTGGAACTTCACAATTTTAATCTGATTCATCTACCGATGTAAAAATGCTTTAAGGATACTTGAGCGTACTTCCTAGCTAAGAGAGTGATTGATTATAAACAGTTTGCCATTTTAGTAGTCAACATTGGGTAACAATTGTAATTTTTTTTAATTGTCAGTCCTCAGCTAATTGGAGTATTTGTGGTATGTGTATGTACATAGTGTGTCGTATAGTCATAAAAATCTTGAGTTTTGATGGTTTAAAGAGTACATGTAAGACAAAGATGTGATGTAGGTACGTGTACTTACAAGGTTTGATGTGAAAAGAATCTTATCAGTATTTGCATGCAAGGAATTTCTAGGAGTGGATGAGTTTCTGATGAGATGAAGGGAAAAAGCAGGTAAACATATTGAAGTCTGGTATTCGTTCAACAGAAGACTGTCATTTCCTAAACTGGAAGTAATTTAATCATGTTTGTATCTGGAGTAGTTAAATGAGATCATTTGCCATAATTACTTCATGTCTAACAAGGTCTGTTGCCGTTTGGATTTTATGATACAATTCGAATCTTAAAAAGCAAGGAGCTTAACCACTGGATGTTGAAAATAATCAATATATTTCATTACTAAGATTTGAAAGGAGGCTATTTTTCAAATGTGTGTTTAAAATAGTCTCCTGTCAAGCTGAACCTTTGCTTGTGATCCTGTTGCTACAGTCTGTTACATATGTATGTGTATGTATATGACATAAAGAAACAGCTTTGGCCGTCCCAGATGACTGCATTTGTTGTGTGTTACTGTTGGGACGGAACCATTTAAATATCTTAATAATTATTTTTGTTGCTTCATTTTACTGAGCTAGAAGGAAAAGCTGTTCTATAATTAAGGAGCTATTTCCAAGAAAGTGGGTAGCAATAAAACTGTTATTATAGGATCGTTGCAAAGGAGGTGCCTATTTGTGGTTGATGTCCAGTGCTGTACAAGTGAGTGAGAGTAATCCGTGTCCAAAGAAGTTTCTTGCTAAGGAAAATCTAATTGCTCAAAAAAAGCAGAGGTTTTGTGCAAATAACTTTACACATTTGCTGATTGTCAGGCAGAGGCTACAGGGTAAGGGGCTGCTGCTAGAGTGAGTGACAGCCGTAGCTGTGTACAGAAACATGGTTGCATCTTCAGTAGCAACTAATTTTTATCAACAGGGTTGATATATTTGTTTTAGCACAGTCAAGGAGAGACCTAAAATTGACTTAAATACTTCAGACTCACTTAAATGATGTTATACGAAACCATAAGTGTTTGATACACTGTTAAATGACTAATTCTGACTTTGTATTTATTTGTATATCCTACTGGTGGAAAGCACGTACTGTTAAGGATGTTAGTAGTATTGTACTTATCTGCATCTCTGCTCTACAAAGCAACCAAATGAAGGGGTATTGCTAAAATTATGATGTTTGAAATCAGCACCATGATACACATCTTGTACATAGCTTTGGCTGTTTGGCTTTTTTCCCTGAAAGATAGTAATGTCTTTTGAATTATAATTCATTTATGTGAAGAATTTTGGTCTGTTACTGAAATAATTGGAATGATACCAGACTTGAATTTGGCAATTAAGCTGTAGAGCCAAATCTTACCACCTATTATATGATAACAAGTTTCTTTGATTGTCTGCCTTTCTTTTGAAAGATAGATTCTGTCCATAGTCATTCATTCAATTACCTTACTTACGATTTTACAAAGTAGAATTCCGATAAATTAGGTTTGGGTTTTGGTTGGGTTTTTTCCTTAAAATGATCCCAGCTAAAAAAAAAAATGCCCTGATGGTTCATGTAAACTTACTTTTCTTAATCAGGTTTATTCAGTTTTCTGCAATGAGGTACGTTTGCAAATGCTAAAAGACTGTATGTACATTTTGGTCTATTCCAGTGCCTGATGACCTCTCCATAGAGGAAAGAGAAGAGCTGTTAAATATTCGTCGCAGGAAAAAAGAACTGATTGATGATATTGAGGTAATTAATTTATCTGCAAAGATCTTTAGAAGACTCCTTCAGTAGATGAAGTTACAGTAAACTGCATACTGTATGTACCTGTATGATTCCGGGTAATGGTTTTAAAAGCATATAAATAGCTTCAGCTAAGTATTACCGATAATAAATAGGGTTTATGCATCATTCATGTGCTTTTAAAAATAGTAACTTCTGTATTTATGTAATATGTGCATATGTACACATTTGATTTATGTAATCAAGAGCTCATTAAACAGCAAATTTGCGTACAGGATGGGAGTGAGTGAGAAATCTGGGTAAAGAAATCTTATACTGAAATTGGTAATGGCAATTTGGTCTTGATGCTCTGACATGAGCACACGCTGGGAATTAACAGCATGTGTTTAGCAGTCATTCAGTTGTGGTAACATCTTTAAGCTAAACATCTAAAGAAGCCATAAAATTAATAACTTTTCCTCAGGTGACTAGTAAATATTAAAGAATAAAACCTAATTCATCATATTAATATATGGTAGATGATTTCAAAAAGTGCTTTAATGTAGGTTAACATATTGTCGTTCCTTCTTTTGGCAGAGATTAAAGTTTGAAATTGCGGAGGTTATGACAGAAATTGATAATCTGACTAGTGTAGAAGAAAGGTAAGTAATGCTAATACATGGACATGATTCAGTAAGACCTTGGAACAGGTCTTCCAGGAAAGCAAATAAAAATAGCTTTATCATGCTAAACAAACATTGGATCACCTTTATTCAGTCTGTTATAAACTCTCTAAAGCCTGACTTTTTTCTCTTCAGGTGTGTAATTCATTTGGATAGAGAATATATTGTCTAGAACATAGTATTTCAGACTGTCCAATTGATAATAATGTAGTTCTTTGAAGCTGCAATCACTTGAAGACACTGAAAATACTAACATAATTTTCCCCCTTATAAAAAGTAAATGTCTTGGTTTTGTAATAGAAAATACTAAGTAGCCAAAATATAAATTAAAAGACGCTCATCCAGAAGTTGTTCTTTTTGTAAAAGAGCAACTGTTAACTGTTTGTTATTTCTTCTTTTTCTCTGCGTACAGCAAAACTACACAAAGAAATAAGCAAATAGCCATGGGAAGGAAGAAATTCAACATGGACCCTAAGAAGGTAGAGAATTTTTTTTTCCACTTTCAGGAATCAGGTTCCTGCTTGTAATATGATCTGTGACAAATACAGTCATGTTTTCTTAAGAAAACGTTTCTGATATACAAGTTCACAGGCCTTATTTATATATCTTGTATCACTGAGCAGAGGGTTAAATTAGAAGCAGCAATCTAGTCATTTGCCAGTTATGTGTGCTTTTTTCATTTAAGCAAACCTTTTTTGATAATGGAGGTTATTTATCAACAATCAAACATGCCAGGTATTGATTGAGTTGGCTTGCAGAAAGATTATTTGTACCTGATAGAGATGTTCTATGTTGATATAATTATAAAAATATTTTAATGTTTGGTTATTAGTGAGGCCATGCATATCTTTTTTTATGCTCTCCTATTTTTGTTTCTTCCAAAATACTTTTAACATGTTTTTTAATTTGTTCTCTTATGGAATTTTATATTTGCATATCTAAAGTCTGTTTGTGAAAAAGGCATGTTTGAACATCTGTGTTTCTATACGTATATATGTGTACCTGTATGGCTTGTACAAAAACTTGCAGGTAGAAACTTCGTTACCAATTTCAAGAAGTCTACCATGCATTTATCCAAGAAGTAACGTAGTTCATTTCTCTCGATTACCTCTACTTTTCCTAAATACTGGTTAATTTTCTGGAAAATTCAAGGACTTTCACATTCTCTTACAGACCTCCCCTAATATATTTAGGAGAGCTGCTTTGACATAGTTGACTTTTAGCCTTTACTTTGCATTTTACATCTTCCTTGCTTTGTTTTACTGCCTTCTGTTGTTTGTAATTGAGATTCCATTTTGAATTTGTGGAGAGTTTTCCTTAAGGTCTTTTGAAAATTGTTTAGCATTTGGTTTTCTGTATTAGTTCTTGACATGTTTTCTTTCCAATTGTACTGAATTCAGTTACGTTTTGGTGGCTTTTCTGTAATGTTCCAAGCACAGTGATGGTTGCTATTCTTCAGACTGTTTTCAATTTAACAGAAACACTGAAGTACTTTGAGATATAGAATGCTTTTTAAGCTACTGACTATGTATTTTATTTTTATTTTCCATTTTGGTGACTGTCTAACTTCCATTCTGTTGAGGGCAGAATACCAGATACCAAATATGCTGATATCTTGCTGTTGTCCTCCAGCTCTTTCATGTCCTGGAAGTTTGTGGCAAAGTCACAGGATGATGTCAGATGCTTTCATTACAATGTTAACTATTTTTTGTTACTGTTCTTGCTGGGTGAAGTGATTTCTATAGCGGTGGCCGCATTGCTACTGTAACATAATTTAAATGTGATAAACAGACTTACAGTAGTAATTTCTTAATGATGTCTATGAATCAGTGGTGGTCTGCAATAGCTGGCTGCTCTAAAGCTAGATCATCTTGTTGTTTGCAGCTCATACTTTAAATTACATGCAGCTAAAATACACATCCTTTTAATATTGAGAGAATTAACTTGGGGTCATTGCAAAAAGGATGTTTTTCCTTCAGAGGTGGGAGGGAAGATGGTCTCTGGAGTTAGGAATGTGAAAGAACTGGGGTAATTAATACATGCACTGAATCCCCCAAGTCGTTGTCTTTAAAACCAAGTAACAGAGATCTAATGTTTTCCTATTAGCGTATAGTGTTTCCTATTTCTTTTACCACTTTTATTTGAATACTGTTACGTGTTCTAGTGTGTATGTAGGGCAGTTCTCCCTGCCTCCACCAAGAAAATCCTTATTCAAAATAGCTGTGTTTAGCACAGTTACATGATGTAATATCACATACCTTGCTGTTTGGATTTGACTAGCTAGTGTGAGAAGGGCTGTAATGACAAAGCATGTAAAACACTTCAGGAATCCCTGTGCAGAGGACATAAACCTGTGCTTGAAATTCGCAGCACCGGAAGTCAGTACTGCCTGCGTTGGGCCCAGAAAGTGAGTTCTCTATGACAATAGCAGGGTTTAAATAACTGCAAAATTTGTAATTAAGTTAACTGTAAAAGCTATGAAATTCAAAGCAGATTTCATTGCATTGACTTGAAAAAATCTATGCAATATTTATAGTGAATATTGAATATTTCTGTATCCATGAATTTTGTGTGTGAAGGTCCAACTAGTACAGCTGTCTTCTGTCTCCTGTCAGTGTACAGAAAGAAAATTTGCATCAAGACAAAAGATAGCATAGGAGTTGATGGGGGATTTGGCTGACCTATTTTACCATTTATTCCAGACGCTGGAGTTGTTGTCCCAGACAAATTCCTTTTCCTGTCTATTTGACTTCTGGTTCTTTCACATCTTAAGAATTCAAAAATACAGGGGAAAAAAATCCAGAAAAAGGAAAACTAAAATTATTTTTGTAGTGTGTTAATGTATGTGCTTCTGTGCACAGAAATTTGTTTTCCATGCTTCTAATAATGTCTGTTATCTTCTTCAGTAACTTGTACAACCTTTTAAAAACTATTCTGATCAGTCTGCTTACACTAAGATTGAATAATGTGGTCCAGGTGTTGAACAAGGGACTCTGCAACTGCTGTTTCTGGTGTTTATTAGAAGGAAGGTTCTCTGTTGATTGACAGAGCTAAGAGCTTTTTGAATAACTTGGTGTGGGAAAAAACACTCTGTTTCACAGTCAAGTGAATTTTTTGTATGAATATTTAGTTATCAAATAAGCTTTCAAGGGATGATTTTTGAGGAAAGCTCAGCTATTTCTGCTTCAAGATAAAATGGATGTATTCTTTGCAACGAAGTCATGTCTGTTCTGAAATGACATCAAAATATTAAGTTGTCGGAGTCAGAATACCAGCCTGTCATTGAAATGAAGTTTTCAGATGCTGATATAATTGTTTTGAGAGAATTGCATTCCAGACCTTTTTTTTTTTAAAGCTTCAAGCCTTATAAGATCACAGTTCATTTTCTTTGTTAAATTCGGTCAGAAAATGGAGTTTTTTTAATCAGGCAGGTAATCATTTCATTATAAAAAACCAGAATCAACCAAACAAAAAGATAATTACTTTTTTGAATGTTACTGCAGGGCTTTCTATGCTATATCAAAAAATAATGGAAGTTTTCCCAGTTGTAATGAAATAAAAAAGAAATACATGCCATTTGCAGAAATCAAAAAGCTTCTAATATTTCTGAAATTATGAAATATTCTAGTAGAAGAGATTTGGAACAATTTATTTAAGCTCTTCTGTACATTTTTGGAATCCAAGACATTAAGGTTACTTACAGTTGCCATTTCTACTTTTCACTAGCATGCCGTTTACAGTTTTATGAAATCAGCAGGAATAGCAACATCTTTGTTGGGGTGTATGGTGGGGAAAAAGAGTACTATCTCTTCATGACCTGCTGAGTGTTGGAATAACATCCCTTCCATCCTTTACCTAATCTTTATATAACTCTTAGTCTCCTTTCTTTACCGCTTTGCAGAAAGTTCTCTGGGCATCCCTAGAGTGTGCCAGTTATAGGGCCAGTAATTTATGGAGGCATAGGAGTCCAGGGGCTTGATCAAGTACCCACTGAGGGACAGGGTAAGATGCTTCTCCTGGCTTTGATAGAAGCTCCGTAGTAGAAGCTTGACTGGTTTGTGAACAATCCTTTGTGAATAGTCTAGTTCGTCCTTTGTGAATAGTTTAGTTCCAGCACAACCAGAAGTCACTGATAATCCTGGTGTCAGCATAAACTCTTTCAGTATCTTCAGCCGTGACTTCTACTGCAAGTAGGGGCTTGTTGTATTGGGTTGCAGTTTGTAGATTGTAACAGATGCTTTATTTTGTGTCACGGTAGCAATTAAGTTATTCCTACATACCCCTTCATTATATGATTTTACAGATTATGTCTCTGCAGACCTTTATGCAATATTGTGAACAGGCCAACTCACACTTTAACTCCAAAGAGCAACATGGAATCATTATTCAATTAATATTTGATATTTCTATTGTTAAGGGATTCAAACTGCCACCTAGTACTTCTAGCCTTAAAAACGTGGTCTCATTTTAACCTTTAAACCAGGACTAAATATTGCTTATCTAACTGAAAAATATTTGTTTACTGTTTCATTAAAAAAAAAAATCTGTAGGGTAATGTAATTCTTAATGTGCTATGTATATGTCTGTATCAGTATATTAATACCAAGTGTTATGGGCGATATTTACATAAATGCTTGTGGAAGAAAACATAACATTCCTTTTCCTCTGGAATTGCTCTTCCTAGGGAATACAGTTTCTGATAGAAAATGACCTCCTGCAGAACACTGCAGAAGACATTGCACAGTTCCTTTATAAAGGAGAAGGATTAAATAAAACGGTAATTGGAGATTACCTCGGTGAAAGGTAAAATAAAAATGTTGAAACTTTGTTCTTGAGTTTACACAGCATACTTGTGGTGTTTGGTAGTTACCTTCCCCTTCGCAGGCTGCATGAGGGGGGCTACTCTACTACTTTGAGATGTATAAAAGCTACAATGGGAAGTAAAACTACTACAGTACTGTGGTAGGTTTTTTTTCTGTCAGGCTGTTTCTGTTAGGTTAGGTTGTTTGTTTTAAATGGGTGCATTGTGGAATGATATTTAATTCATTATAACTTAATATTTTGAGAAAATACCCTTAAATTTGGCTATAGTGCAGAATTTAATACCATAAGCTTTTGGAATGTCCGAGAGTTGTATTGCAACAGTTCTGGTAACTCTTGATACTGTGCCCAGACAAGGAGTGATTTACGATCACTAATAATTGGTTAGTAAAGAAATTAGTTATTAAAATGGGTAGTTCCTGGGACAATAGTTATAAGCAGGTTATAGTGTTGTTGTCTTCACTGCACACAGACTTCCCATTAGTAAGTAGGTGTTTAAAAGGGCAGCCGCACTGTATCTTTATCAATCCTAGTACAATAAACATGCAACATGCATATTTATGCATACTATTGCAAAACCCAATCAAAATGCAAATTACTTCCACTGCTGTGCAACCCAGGAATTGATTTCAAAAAGGCAACAGAAAGAGACAGAAGTGAAGAGTGGATTGGAGTACATGATTCTACGTGCTTGCACATGTTCCAGTTCAGATGCCAGTTATGGAGGTTTGAAAGTTGACTCATTTAGGATATACTCCTGTAGTGATACCTTCTGGCAGATCCCTTTTGAGGTACCTGTAATCTGTTCACAGCACCATTGGCTTAGTTTGTGCTCAGCAATTTCCTCCTGACTTTAATAGGTTTAATGAAAGTTTTCACTGTAATATGTATATTTTGAAAATAGATCTTCACTATGAAGTTTCTGTACAGTATATATAGACATTTCAACAAGTTTTGTATGACAGTATTATGCTGTTTCTCTTTAATATTTGGGCAATCAGTATTATAAAATCGCTTATATGTTAATGTCCATAATCGCAGAACTGTAACAAAGCTTGTATGAAGCAGTCTGTGTTCGTTTGAGAGCCGCATTCTACCTTGGTATTGTCTTCTGAAATACTTTCAGTTTTTCTAGCCTTATTCCCAGAACCCCTCTACTCATGCAGGAAGATCTTACCAATATATCCAGGCCCACTGGAGTCATCAGTACTATTCATTGACTATTTATGGGCTCACATTTAAAATTAAAAAATGTATTTCTTGTTCTTTTGCATCCCTGGCAGGAATGCTGCTGGGCAGCACTGTCGTCTCATCAAAATATAGAGCAACATTTCTTAATATTGAGTATGTATACAAGTAAATATGCAATGCAATTATGTCTTCTTAATTTTTCAAGACTTAACTTTTCAATACAGACAAATGTAGTAGTCATGCTGAATAGCAGATTTGATCAGGAAATTTTATATAAATCTATAAACTGGATAATAAAATCATAGGAGAAGTAAAAAAATCAACACACTGCTCTGATTTTGCCACAAGGTAGAAGCAATCCATTTTAAGGAGGAGTTGAAGCAAAAAAGAAATCAAAAACTTTTTTTTTTGCTTTAAAAGGAGCTTTTATTTAATCTATCCAGTCACTCTACTTTGGTTTTTGCATGTTTCTTCATTTCTGTGAAGGCTCTAATATTAATATGGTAATGGGAAAGCAAATGGTATTTGTGTCTATTTCTTTTTCTTCACTTATATGAATTCGTAAGAGGGGGTGGAGAGATGACAATCAGATTTTCAGGAATGCATGTGGCCATTTCAAGACAGTCAGGTCTGGAATGGCAAATTGGTACATCATACTCCTTTGAATGGCAACATTAATTTCCTAGAATCCTAATAATTTTTATTCATGTTCCTCTGAAAACAATGTATTAGGCCTTTAGGTCCTGGTGTAAAATAAATACCCTGGGATAAAATAAAATGTGACAACTGAAGTGGTCTTAAGCTGCTAATTTTGCTTCTGTGACTACCTCAGAAACAGGCTCTTAAGCGATTTGTGCTATGCAAATGACAGTGCATATTGTAGATGAGTTTTTCTTGCCTACTCTCTTTTATCAAGGCATTTGGAGGACGTTCTCTTTTACTTTGCCACTCCCTCTCAGGGGCCCATCATGAACTACTTCCGCGTTCTAGCTAAATACAGCTGAAGATGAGGCCAGGATAGTCAACAGAATGAAATATTTGTATAACATTCTGCCATAAATTTTCAATTTCTGCCATATATTTTAAATTACTGACTTTTATAGTGTTACAGCACTCAGCAAACTGAAAAAAGTGAATAGTAAAATGGAATGAGATAGTACCTAAAAATGTACAATAAATAAGGGATTAATTATGTCCTGTAAGAGATTTAAGATTTCTGTATATGTGGGTAAGTTTTCACTTTTTTTTTTTTTAAGTGCCTACCTAGGCCTTTCATGATATTTGGCTTGCGTCTTTGGAGCTGTAATCAAAATTGTAATTGTCTATTTCCATTTTTGTCTCTCATAGAGATGATTTTAATATTAAAGTTCTTCAGGCTTTTGTTGAACTCCATGAGTTCGCTGATCTCAATCTTGTACAAGCCTTAAGGTGAGTAAATTCTTTCTTTTTTTTGACCTAAGCTTCCTTTATCAAATTGCATGTTCATATGAGTCACTGTGTTGATTTATTTGTCAGAAAGCTGATCTACAGCTCAGCACGATTATATGCATTACTGTGCGAGTTAGCAGACAGCTCAGTTTTAACCCTTCCAATTGCTTGTGTGTGTGCTGCCTTTGAAGGTGAAAACTTTTAATTATTTCAGGCAAATACAAGCAACTGAAATATAGCCGTAACTCTTTGATGTGCATGCCGTATGTGGACGTTCGAAGATCTGTTTTATATCTTAGCACAGAGATAGGTTAAAAACAAACAAACCCTAACCTAAGCAAATAAATAATTTTCTTTGCTGCCATCTTCTTTCTTCTTTCATTCCACCTCAACTTGTTCCTCTAGGCGGGGAGGGGGGCAATCATGCTGACCGTAATCAGTGATTACGTTCAATTACAGAGAGGTAAACTTTGAATCAAGTCATTTCCTTGTACTTTCCTCAGAGTTTCCCACTTGTCATGTGAAAGAAAGTGTAGTATCTTAGTATACTTTTTTCCCTTGCTGAGATTTCTCTGGGATGCCAGCATATGGTGACCTTGTGAAGTCCCTTCTCATCTTGGTGGAAATCCATAATAGATCCAGCAAATTAAGCTGATTTAGACAGTTCTACAAGTTTCATTACCACAAGTGACTCCCTCTTGACATGAG
The DNA here is from genome assembly GCA_013398225.1 of Steatornis caripensis. Lineage (NCBI taxonomy): Eukaryota > Metazoa > Chordata > Aves > Caprimulgiformes > Steatornithidae > Steatornis > Steatornis caripensis. Next base: position 246,620 of record VZSC01017418.1, on the reverse strand, counting down.
ATAAATTGAAATGTCCGTGTGATCTTTGTCTGTGGTGCAGTGCCATGTGATGTGGAGTCAGAACAGCTTTGCTATGGTTAAGTGAGATGGTGATGATAACTTGAGCTGCCTGAGGCTTGAGCTAAGGAAGCCTTTTCTCTGGCTGCTGAAGCTTGTCTGGGAGGCTTCATATTCCTATCTCTTTTACCCAATTTAATGTTAGGTTTGACTTTATTCTCCCTTAGCAGCTGCTACTATTAAATGTTTGTATTTTGGTAGCTTACAAATTTCGTGATCTGGGTTGGAACCTGGCACGAGGTGAGTAAAAGACAGTATATAGAGCTGACATACTAAAGGTGGCCTGCAACACTTTAATATAATGTCCTAAAATGAAAACTGATGAAGACAGGAATAAATAGTTATTATATTGGCACCCAGCGTACAAGGAATATCGAGAACTTGTTTTGCATGGCAGAGCATGTAACTTTGCTGGTTTAGATCCTGTTTTAATTCACATAATTCTTTTGCTAAGAAAGAAAAGAATAAGTGATGAAATTCATTGGAGCTTTTTAGCGCCACAGTGTGCCAAAAGTAAATTTGCGAAGGCTTCTGTCCTGTATGCATTCCAATGTACCTACATGTAGAAACAGTAAGTTATGAACATAAAAACTCTATTTCAGTTCATGCTGCTAAGCAGGAGCACAGATCTCCTGCATATATTACAAAATTACTGAGGTGATACACTGAGTCTTTATTTTACGGTTTGTGTCTGTTTCTTGTAGGGTGAACTTACACTAGACAGGCAGGACTGGGGTTTCTCTTGCTGTTGTGTACTATATTTAAAATCTTTGAGGAGTTCAAGTAAAGATGTTAAGTGTCTTTGTATTCCTTGCTTCTCTTCCCTGCCAGAAATATTCTATGTAATGTGTCTTTCTACATTGTAAGTAAAATCTAGCTGAGTGTTTATCGCTTTTAGAAGCCAGGAAACCCAGGGAGGATTGAAGTGATTGTTTCCCCATAGCATTCTCATGGCAAAAATGGGATGCATACAGAAAATTGTTTACTAGTCTGGAAAAAAGAGAGAGTCTCAGAATATGAACTGCCGTATTATCTTGCCTGATAGCATGCAGTGTTGCTGGCTGAATTACTGGGCTAGCCATCTGTGCATGTTGCTTTATAATAGCTCCTGACTTGTGTGTTCAGAGATTGAGAATATATTTCTAGGACATTTTGTGTAGACATTGCTGGTTTTTTGTTTTGTTTTATTTCTGATTATCAGTAAATATACTTAATATATAAATATTGGAACGAGTCTAACAACTATTCTTCCCTTCTGTAGGCAGTTTCTGTGGAGCTTCAGACTCCCAGGAGAGGCTCAAAAAATTGATCGTATGATGGAAGCTTTTGCTTCACGCTATTGCCTTTGTAACCCTGGAGTCTTCCAGTCTACAGGTTAGTCACAGGAAACAGTAGAGTTCTTAACTGGATATATATATATTTTTGGATCATACATGTTCTTCTACATCTGGAGATGATGGCCAGTTCGGAAGTTCAGGATAAAATAATACGTGAAATTAGAAATTTCTGAGAACTGAGAAAATGCAACCGTCAAATCCTACACTTTGTTTCCAGGAGGTGTAAATTTATGGTTAGAATGCATTTCCATTTATAAAACTTAAGCATTAATATATATCTAAGCCAATTAAAGTATAAAACACACTTTAGAAATGTCACCAAAGATTTTGGCTAGGAATTGGAAAAGTAAGACTCTCAGGGGCTTAAAGGCATAAGAGCCCAATAGGTTGGGTAGCCTTGTCCATCAGTTATAAGGACTTTACACCTCATTATCTATGTATCAAGTCTACCTATATGCAGGTGTAGTATATTATCTAGAAAGTCATCCATTTTTGTTATGAGGACTGTATCCTTTCTCTTTAGTAGTCTGCTCAGCAATAATTTATGTCAGGTAGAAATGCACCTCAGTTTTTCTATAGAATTACTCAAGTCATAAAAGCTAACAAAACTTTGTGATACTGCACAGAATGCCCTAGCATTCTGGCATTGTTGGTCTGTTTAGTTATATATGCCCATAGATTGCTATTGATCACTTAATTTGAGGAACAAATAGGCTAGGACTAGGTTAATGTAAAGCTGGTCTGCAACAGCTAGAGAGGAAAATAGTTCTTGAAAACAAAATGCTGAAGATGCAAACACATTTTTCCTCTATGTAGCAGAGAGGTTTCCATCCTGCTTTCTCTGCACAGGATCTTGTATTTGAATTCTGGTAGAATTTATTATAACCACGTTAAGAGGCATGGTAAGATCTCCTTTGTCATCTTTTAATATTATTCAGTGGTACTAGCCACCTCATGTATGCTAAGAAATTGAGTCAGTGTCACTTTCAGTCTGTTTAAATGCAGTTCAAATATTATTTTGAAGAGACTGTTCTTTCTCTTTGGAGAAAGCTTTGGAAGTAATTTCAGTAGGAGTCTGATTGACCAAGTCTGTTCTAGGATCTGCCATATGACCTAGGCAAAATCTGTGTGCAGAGAACATTTTGCCCAACAACACTTCAGTGCTTCAACTGAAAAATTAATTTGGGGTGATAGCGATGATTTCAAAGGGTTTAAAAAAATTTTAGATTCTCTTGTACTGTTTTTCTCATACTGGCTTTTAATTTGAGTTGTTACATATTTTTTCTTCTTAGGCTTACTTTAACAGTTCAAAGAAAGATTTGAGACTTTGCTTTCATGTATAATATTCAGGGTTTTTTGACTACCTGTTTCTTTATCAGTCAGGGTGAGCTATATATTCATTTTACAAGTTTGTGCCACAAAACATAGATAAATAATTTTTCAAATCTTATTTCAGATACATGTTATGTGCTTTCATTCGCGATCATTATGTTAAATACCAGTCTGCACAACCACAATGTGAGAGATAAACCAACAGTAGAGAGGTTTATTTCTATGAATCGTGGAATTAATGAAGGTGGAGACCTTCCGGAAGAATTACTACGGGTAAGTTAGACTGGGTAAGACAACTCATTGCTTTCTGTTTTTAATAGGAAACTTAGAAGCATGTACAACAGTTCCCAGGGGAATTTGTCAAGGGAAAGTAAGAAGAGCATTTTCTAGCATGCGTAACTGTTTAAGTAGCTGAAAGAAGCTTTTTCTGATATTCACATTTGCTTTGAGCTAGTTCTCCCTACATTCAATCTTTTGTTGAGGAGAGGAGATTCCAGAGAAAACACTGTGTATCTCTCAGTAGTTTGCTGATGACAAAATTCTTGTGGAATTGTCTTCTTATGAAAAAGAGTAGTATTTCTGGGTAAGTCAGAGAAAGCTGGAAAAAATAGTATAAATAATTGTTTCATTATCACCTCTCATTTCTTCTCATGTGTCTTGTGGACCCTCCTCCTGTACCTATTTCTCTAAGACAGTGTGATGGTCTAAACCATTTTCTGAAAACCCAGATTCATTTGGCAAAACTTGTACTTAAATGAGACCTGAAACTGAAACCTTTGAAATACTGAATGCTGAAGTTAAAGAAAAAATGTCTTTGCTAGGAGTGCTTATAAAATCCGTAAAAACCAGACACTTGTTTATGGATGAAGTAGTTTAAAATAAAACTTATTGAAAGTAGTAAACAATGGTTGAGAAGGGATGGTCCAGAATTTTGTGGGCAGTATTTCCTATGCTTTTTATAGAAATAGTCTGAGAAGCAGTAAGATGTCCTGGTTGCATTTGCTGTTAGACATTCATTAATGAGGTCTTTTTCCCCTTTTTTTTATCCTTCTAGAATTTATATGAAAGTATTAAGAATGAGCCGTTTAAAATTCCAGAGGATGATGGAAATGATCTAACGCATACGTTTTTTAATCCAGATAGAGAAGGTTGGCTGCTGAAATTAGGTTAGTTATAAGGGCAGTTTTGCTGCTGTATGTTTGTTCGTTGTTAGCATGTTTGCTGCTTTGGTGTCTATCTGCTTTCTTGTGAAGGTAATAGGATTAACCTTGTAATTTTGGTTCATACATTTTTAAATACAAATAAGTAACTCCTTTACATCTGAAGGTTGTTACTCCTTATTTTACATATCCAAATTAGCAATCTTTTTTCAAACTTTGGAGTTTTATTTCTGATATACGAGAAATAAAAACTCAGCGACAAAAAGGAAACCCCATATGGTATTTACCACATGCTGTGACTGATAAATAACAGCTAAGTCTCCATAAGGTCATTTCAGAAAACTGTGTGATATTTCAACTCAGTTTTCTGTGTACAATAAAAAAGAAGGATTTCTCTTCAAATAGTTATTTTTGTATGTCTTTATTTTTCCATATTATTTGTGAGTTTCTCTTGGTTTGGTTTTGGCTATGATTTTTTAATGAGTGGTTTAAATGTGCCTTCTTGTTTTCCTTATGGCCTATGACCTATCACCTTTCTGTTCTGTGACTGGCTGTCTCTGCTTATTCTGCATTAGGAGGTACGTATCTGATTGCTTTCCAGCCCCCTCTTCTTCAGTTGCTCATTCTTTTATTTTCTTCCTCCTTCCTCCTTTTTTTCTTTTCTTTTTTTTAAATCAAATTTATTGTAGCATTTTGCTTTTTCACTCAGTGTCACTAACAGTATCATCAGTGGTACTCTTAAAGACTGGCATGTCAGTGTCTAGCTCACATGCGAGTATTTTCTGCAAAAGAAGAGTGTTTAGATGTAAAGCAGAAAAATAAATATGCCTATTCAGCATACTTTCTCATTCACTGAAGACCATAACAAGGGAAGAATAATTTCTACTGAGAGAAAACAGTATGTCTTACTCTTCTAATGAAGTTCTAGAGTGATTTTTGTTACGTGTACATCAATTCTACTAGATTACTGAAAGATTGATTACATTTGAACTATGCATTTATAGAAGCTGCTCTTTTTCCTGTTTTCCTTTTAAAAGAACATATTTAGCTTACTTAACAGAATCTTAAGTGAGCACCAAATTTAGGGCTGCAGAAACCTCTGGTAATTTGCAGTCTTCTGGCACTGCAAGATGGCCTTATTTACAGGCTCTTTTGAAGTTGATGGAATTCACTTTTTCACTTGGGCTTAGGGAATTTTTTTCCTATATAAAGGAGACTGAAATTTTATTTTAACATTTGTATTTCAATTAAATAAACCTCTTTTGTATAAAACACCAGTGCACACTCCAATAGACCCAGTTGTTGGCCACTTTAATGTCGAACCGCTTGTTAAAGTAGAAGGAACTTTGCACTTGGAGAACGGTGACTAAAGTGAGAAAAGGGGAGGTGTGCTGGGGGGCGCGCGTCTGGGTGAGTATGGTGAAGGCAGAGCCTGGTTAGGGCCATGGGCCTGCTCTACTGATTGCACCTGGAAATTAGTGGTCATGCTAGTGCTGGAAGGAAATGGATGTGAAAGGAAGCATTTGTAATGAATTCACATGCTCTCCAATGTCTTTATTTTGACCTCTGTGCTGTAGAGGTCTTTGTCTTTCTAACTACAAAAAACCAAAGCTCTTGCTTTTTGACATGCATTGGCTCAGCTGGCACAACTTCAAGGATGACTTTGCAGCTTTTCTCCATTTTGTAGCGTGAGGTGATGGCTATCTCAACAAAAAGGCTTTCAAGATGATGTAGTTTAAAATGAACTTTCCGGGGAAGAGGCCATATAAGCCCATGCAGTACTCTTTCTGTTGCCAGTGCTTTCTCGTATACACATACTGAGAGTGCAAGCAAGAGTATGAGTGTGTGTAGAGGAGTGACAACATCCCTTGTGGAAGAAACTGTCGATAAAAGACATGCAAGATATCTAATAAAAAGACATGCAAGATATCTAATAAAAAGACATGCAAGATGTCTAATAAAAAATAGAGGAACAAAGAAATTGAAGAACAAAGGTGACTGGAAGTCAATAGAGCTGCCAGGTACTCCTGCACAATCCATCTCTGGTTCTGGCACAAGGTCAATAAACCCAACTTTTCATTCCATATGATGTAGATGAGAGACAGTGCACAGAAAACGCAATAGTAAAAGCATGTGTGAAACAGAAGGGTGTTGCATGTAATGCTGCCATGGCGTGAGGGTTATTTGAATGAAGACTCCGGTGAATCAGCTGGTGTATGCTTGAAGCAGCACTTCCATGAAAGATTGCGGGTTTTTTCAGCATGGACTGTTACAGAGAAATACATTTGGCTGTTTTAGATGCAGTGACCAATAATAAACCTGGCAATCATTTTTTTCCTTCCCTCCTTCCCTCCTTGATTGGAGGCTTAAACTGTATATTTGAGAACGCTGTCTCAATCCACATTATTTGCATTTTTACAGCCCTTTCTGTTGGGAAACACTTCTTGTGAAATGGGTAGGGTTTCCTTCTGTTCTGATTGATGCTGATATTAAAAGTTTCAGTATTGTTGAAATGCTAAGGAGACTCTTCCTGCGTGAAAGTGTAAGTGCTCAGTTGTGATAATACTTGAAATAGAAATTTTTATATGAAACTATAAATATGACTAAGACAACTTGCAGACCCTGAGTCTATCAGACAGTATTTTGTATTTGGCATTTCTTACAGTCAACTCTTTCCACTTACTCTACTTGACGCCCCTCTTTTTAGTATTCCAACTCACCATATTGATTATCCCCTGGGCAGGAGATGGATATCATGAAACTTTTGTATACTGTAAAAATCATCTGTCCTAAAGACTACCCTAGCTCTCTAGCCCGGCACTGGATTTTAGAAAGCAGGCAGGGTGCAAAATGCTTTTGGAGAGTTTGCTGCTCTGAATTGTTCAGAGTGACTTTGTGTAAGTCTGAGTGCGAAACCTAGCAGCCAGACAGCAATTCTGCTTTAATCTGTCTAGACTCAGCTGGTGCATTTATATAGACATCTTTGTCTTGCTAAACATAAATTATCATTCAGTTCTATGCCATTTGAAGCATGGTGTAATGAAAATAAAAGCTACAAGTAAACAACTGAAAGCCTCTGAGTGCTAATGAATCCTCACTTAGAGGACATGATGAGGTTTCAGATTTTTCTGTGGCGTAATGATTCATGGGGTTGGTACCATGAAATTTTCTGCCATCCACTTTAAGGTATTTTGAAACTGTTGTCTGTGCTCCCTGTCCTAATGCCCAAGTTAGATTTGCACAGGGAGGCGTTTCCTTGCCCAAACAAGCTTCTCTTGGCAAATAGCTTGGTTTGTGTAATGTTTTCTTCTAGTTAGAGGGAAACTGTGACATTATTCCACCAAGCTAGAGAGAAGTTATTTAAGCCAGATACATGAACGTGTTAATTTTTTCTGCCTGTTAGGCAGTTACTGAGAGCTTGGAGATTGTCCAAAAGCTTTGCATCCTGGCCTGTCCTGCCAGTGGTGCTTATTCAAGCGCATCTGTCCGTGAGAGGACGTCATTTCTCTTCCCTAATCCAGGATGAGGGAATAGCGGTGGGTCGTCAGGAAACTGGTGCCTTCCAGTACCTGCCTGGCTCGTGTGGTAACTGATACTCTTCTGGGTTGAGGCAGTTAATGTTGCGGTTGAGGGAAACTTCAGTTTCAAAGAAACTCAAACTTCAATCCAGTCATCTGTATAAACTGTACAGTTTCTGAGTCCGTTCCAACTAGTGGTATCTAAATGAACTGAGCAGAAAAAAACCCAAACGTTCTTGATGTGTGCATCTCTCCCCTCTAAAACTTTATATAAGCGTGCTGAAGATTTGGGTAGAATTTTCTAACTTTAGATACATTACTGCCTTTAGACCTAAGGTCTTTTTTGAATTTTGAGATTGGTGTTTCCTAAGTCATTGCCAGTTGTTTTTCCCTTTCGTAAAGGTGGTTTCTTTTACCTTGGTCTCTAGTTTGTACTTTGCCCAGAGTTGAAAAAAAAAAATCCTATATTGGGTTACATAGGTGAAGAGGGTTTCTGTTTCTCTTTCTGTCCATTTTGCCTTGTGGTCTTTTCTTGTAGTTTCTTTAGATGTCCACCTACAAGATATCATGCTTTATTTTGTATTTTGAGATGTCTTTGCATTTTAATCAATAGATCTTTGGGAAGTATGTCACTTATATCTCTCAATTTCTGTAAATATTTATGGATTCATACTCTGATTTTCTTCTGCTAAATTAATTCCTTCCAGTTTTAATCTTTGAAAGTCTGGGAGCTGGAATAAGATATGAAGTATGGTACTAAACCCTTTGTTGTTTCGTGAGCCTACAGCAGTCTCGGCCAAGGAAAAGAATGTTTTGTTATCACGAGTTCTTACCCATTAATCTTGCATGCAGTGTTTATGGGCCACAAAACCTTATGAACCAGCTTCTTGGGATTTAGCCCATTGTAAAGGCATATTAAATGCATGCTATATGGTGACCCTTGCAAGCTCAATGCATACAGATTAGATTGCCTTTCAAGCTTTATTAGAGTTTCTGTGCTGTTGACAGCTGCAACTAAGTAATGGGGTGGGGAGACAGATACTTGTGAGAATAGTTCCTTATTCTGCCAAAAAATCCTGCCTTGCTGCTTTCTTTTTGAACGAGTAACTCGTAGCTTGATGGAGCAGGGACTTACGGTCTATTTCTGTGACTCATGTGAGTGCTGTAACCCGGTGAGCTGCTGGCTGATTTAGGGAGAAGGGAGTAGTAAGAGGGATGTTGTTGGAAATTTAATCTTTCTGGCTTCAACATCAGTACTATCTTGGAGCTGGGAAATCTTTCGTGACAAAAACTTCATCAGAACTGCAGCATGATTACAAAAGGTTTCAGGTTTGAGAAATCTGCCTTTTCCAAAGAGAGGGCATGTTGTCAGGAAAAATTTCAGCAAACTCAACTGTCATTTACTAATTGGCACTTTGTATTGTTCTGGGACGTGTGTGTTTTGAGTCCATTGTTTCTGCCTTAAATTATAAGCAGACCTTCTTTTAAATACATTGTTATTACCTGATTATGTTTTTATTGTGTTTTGACATGATACCACAGCTCATGAGAAACACCTTTGTTCAGTTTAAGCTGCCTTGGTGATAGTAATCTGTTTGCCTGTTAGTTTCATCCTCTCTTGTGTCAAATTGTTTTTCTACTAGAACTGGGCAAGCCATGACATTTGATGCTAGCTGATGTTACCTGTTAGCCTGAAAAACATGGTGATGTTTTTGTGCTGTAAAAATGTTAAACGATGTTAACTTGTTAACCTTAGAGAGCAGAATGTGACTTAAAGTCATGGCAATGAACATTGGGTTATATCAAAAAATGTCATGTTGTGGCGATAGCAAGGACTGCTCTGGCAGTCGTCTCGACTCGGCTGCTGCTTGTTCATTGATCTGGAAGTGAGTCAAGCTAAAGTTTGTCAGCTTTCCATTCCTAGCCCAAATACTTCCTGATACTTGAACCAGCTCTCAGTCAAGGTGATGGGAATTTTTCTAGTGACTTACGTGCCAGTTTGAATGTTTCTACAATGCTTTATTTAAGGATCTGTCACAGTGGTTGTACCTAAATGCCCCCAGTTCTTTGCTCACTGTCTCCAGTTCACTCAATCATTCATTGTGTCACGGCTTCTGCATCTTGCACTATTTTGCCTTCTCTTATTTCACCGCACCTGCTTGCAGATTAAATTTTTCTTAAGATATGTGTGTGTGTAGTCAAAACATAGTTTATTGGGTACGTTGAACATCCCAGTGAGTTAGTACTGGGTTATTGTGTAGGTCATGAAACCAAGCAAAAAGAAGATACAACATGCAACGTATTCTGTCTGCGATACAAGCACGTAGTAGGCTGGTATCAAGAAATGTAATGATATTCCTAGAATTGTTCTTTAATTTAATATGATTTGGATTTCTTTATTAAACAAAACCCCAGCTATCTCAAGTAGAACAAAAAGATTAAAAAATTATGCTGATGTCTTAGATTTAGTTATATCACTTGGATTAAATTTGGGGCCTTGTTTGTATTAATGGGACTCTTTTACGCACGGGTGTTCAGTAGCAAGATCAATTATTTTGAAATGTTGGGTTAATGAGATTAAATCACTGCTGAATGGATGATGCACAGGTGGAGACATAATCCTGAAGTCAGATAACTATGGTGGAACTAAGCCTGTGTATTAATAACACATGAATGCTTTATTTACAATTGTCTTTCCTGGAAACAGGTTTTAAGAAGAATGTAATTGTGGAATGCTAAGACATGTTCTGAAGTAGCCGATGGCAGAAAACGAGCTGAAAGAGCTAAACCAATAATATGTATTTCTAAAAGGAACTGTTCGCTACAGTGTGACGTTAGCAGATGTGAGAAAGAGGAGCTCTGTGGTTGCTGTTGTCTGAACCGTTAATGCAGGGAAAATTGGCATTTTTGGAGCAGTAGCTATTTCTTCTGTCAGATGTACTCAACGATATATTAAGCCATAAAGAGAACATGTTTTTAAAACACTAAATTATGAAAAGTGATGAAAAATAGTACATTTTGGCATAGGATTTGCTCCTTATTGATGACACATCGTATTTGTTCTGCTAATAGTGTTTATAAGCATCTTACATACTTGATGTTAAATCTGAAAGTAGAGATAGGTTCTTAATCACATGTATGCTCATGGGTGGAGTGAAAGGAAGGTGATAAAATGCCCTTAATTTTATTGATGAGACCCCTTCCTTGTAGAAGACAGGCTCTGGAGGAGGTTGGTCCTGTTGCTGGAACCCAGTTACTGATTTTGCTGCTGATTGACCTCCTTTTGCCATAGCAGTGCTGGCTGGCATTTCTGAGGGCTGTGTAATAGTAATATTTTTGATGCAGTAAACAACTGTGATGGCATGGACAGAGGGAGCAGGTCTGACTGCTGAACTATTGCATTCATCCTCTGTAAGCGAGAAGACATCTGCAGTTTTAGAGCATACAGTTTTTGTGGCTGGTCAGCAACACCATAGTTAATGCTGTCTCAGGAGTTTGATCTTAGTATAAGAGTTACAGTAATGTGTTCCTTTAACCTCAGCTCATCTGTGCCTGATCCATTTATGATTAAGTAATTAAGCTATGTTTTGAAAACCAAGCAAAACTAAATTACTTTCTTATCCATTGTTGAAGCCTTGACAGCAACACACGTTTAATTCAGCCATACCTTTTGATTGTAGGGGGAAGAGTAAAGACGTGGAAACGAAGATGGTTTATTCTGACTGATAATTGCCTGTATTACTTTGAATACACAACAGTGAGTATATATTACAGTGACTTTCATTTGTAATCAAGATACTTAAGTGGTAATAATGTGATATTTTCCTAACTTTTTAGGACAAAGAGCCTAGAGGAATTATTCCATTAGAAAATCTTAGCATAAGAGAAGTTGAAGACCCTAGAAAACCGGTAAGATATTTTCTTTTTTTTTTTTTAAGTGAAGATAAGTAAAACCTTATGGAACTTAGATGTAGCATTAAATTAAGATGTTTGTCAGTTTTGTTTTGTTTTTAAAATTGATTTATTTCTACCCTCTAGAACTGCTTTGAGCTCTATAACCCCAGTCATAAGGGTCAAGTAATTAAAGCTTGTAAAACTGAAGCTGATGGTAGAGTGGTGGAAGGCAACCATGTAGTATATAGAATATCTGCTCCCACCCCAGAAGAAAAGGAAGAGTGGATTAAATCTATCAAGTGAGTTTAAAGTCTTAAATGTCTTTCAGAAATGAAGTGTAAGCTCTTTTTGGAGTAAGATACTAAGAGAATTTGTATTCTAACTTGTTTGAAGAATTCTGCTGTGGCAATGTCCTCTAGGATTAATGATAAGATACATGGGGTCGATGGATCAAGATACAAGTCTCCTGTTACTGTCTGGTCCTAAGGAAACAGTGCTACTAACTCAAATGAGGAAAATGTGGATTTTTAAATTTTTTTTTTTTAAAGCAAATGTAAAGCCTTGTGTGAATTATCTTTAACCCTAATTTTATTAGATTCTTACTTCACCTTATAATTAACTTCAGTGACATGTATTTTAACCATGTTCACAGTGCAGCTTTAAACTTTCACAGCTTGACTTTTATCTTGGAAGGTTTATAAAGCAGACCCACACTTAAAGAAATAAATAATCGTCAAGATGAAGGTACGAACTCTTAACAAATCACTTCTGAATAACATCTTTTTCTAAAGAAATATTTGTGATGCTTAGAAGTCAACCATCCATTATCTTAAGAGCATGGAGTCATTCACAAGGAAGAGAGAACAAAATAGTTTAGTTTTCAACAACAGATACTTGTTAACCAAACTGATGATTCCTTTTTTTCCTTCTAGAGCAAGTATCAGCAGGGATCCCTTTTACGACATGCTGGCAACAAGGAAACGAAGAATTGCAAATAAGAAATAGAACTGATCAGCAACTTGTATACCTGCATCAACCTATAAATGAGCATACAGTTGAGCGATAATGTAAAAATTGGACAAACTAAATGAAGACAGTAACTGTAAATTTTATAGATACACAATTTACTATGATATAAAAACTTGGCAAGACCTTTCAGGGTAAATAGTTATTGGCATATAATTTGAAGTAAGCTTCAAATCCCAGAGGGTGATTATATTGGAACTTAATTCAACTGAAAACATGGAAGCCTTGCTTTCACTTGTATGAGTTACAACTCCAGTTTGCTTGGGTTGGGAGGGAAGGAATTCGAGGCTAATAGTAGAATGTCCTATACCCGTTATTATAGCACACTTCCCGTAAAAGGAGGAGCATTATAAGACTTCCATCTCACTAAAATGCAGCACCAAAAGTGGAGTACAGCAAGATCTAGCACTTAATTTTTCTGTAAGCAGAAAACCCACCTTCTCAATATCAGTTTTCAAGTCTTGTGTGTTTCGCAGTAAATGAACAGCTGAGTGCAGCTTTGACTTAGGATTCGCTCTCCTACCTTTATGGAAATGGATGTTCTTCTTCTGCAGAAGTGCAACTCAGCAGTAGACTGGCAGCTACGTAGTTAGCTAGTTGTGCCAAAGGGTTTGGTTGAAATGCACTGAAATATATGCAGGTCCCAACAGCAAAGGTTTGAGTCTGTAGACAAGACACTAAGTACAGATGTGGCTTGACAGTAGGCTAAAACTCATTCCTGTCTGTTCATACGCTCACAATAGCAGTAAGATTTAATGACTGGTTTAATCTCCTTTTTTTAATATAGTAACATCCTTCTTATGTTTTAGATATGTTGTGGTTTGATTAACACTAAGTTACTACTAAAGAATTAAGATGAGAGGGCTTGCATGAGTTTAGGCTTTGCATGTGAAAACACCTCCAAATAATTTCATATGCATTTAATGTTTTTAAAGGGAAAAAACAGGAAGGTGAAATCTTTCTGTAAGATACAGCCCTAGATAGTTAAGCAAGCAGGATTCATTCCTTTGCTTGATAACAAACTTTGGACATACAGAAAAGTTCAGTATTTTTATTGCACTCTTAAAGGTGATTTTTCAGATCTGTGCTTCAGCAGTTGAAATTAACAAAAAAAATCAATAGACATCCTTACTTAGGAAATAAAATCTTAGACATCGATTACCCTGTGCAACTAAGCTCCTCCACAAGCAGATCTCTCTTTATTTTTTTCTTTTGTAATTTGTGGAAGATCTTTCTGTAGTCCTATTGGTAGTCTTTCAGTAACACGTAAACTGCTGTGGCAGATTTTACTACAAAGCTTTTCTATTGATAGCGCATATGCCGTTCTTAAGGTAAAGCCCCTAATTCCACAGTGGGGACAAAAAGTGGTTTTTTGGACCCTACTGCTTCTGTTGGCACTGTTTTTCAAAAACTTGTTGAACCTGAGCCGTGCTTAGTGTGCCAATGAATGCTTTGGAGACCCAATACTTTGTCAAAGCAATTTTGCTTGTGGAGTTACAGAAGCATCTCTGGATACATTATAGGAAAATGTGCTGCACTGGCAAAACCACAGACTTACTAAGTTTATCTGTTTCAAATCTCCTTTTAACTGTAACAGAGAGTCTGTTTCATTGTTCCTGTCTTACTAATTTGCCTTGTTTTGCATGGGGTGTCAGCCTGTGAATGTTTTGCTTTATTGCATGTTTGCAAAAAAGGCCAAGAGGAAAAGAAAAAAGTACACTTTTTAACACCTTAGATTTTCCCCAGAGTGTGTGGAATTGCAGCCTACGTAGATGAATGTTCTAATCTGAGTACTTTCAAGGGAATAAAACTCAACCAAAGGAGGTAGAATCCTTGAATAAGAATCAGTGCGGGGACAACTTTGCTTAATGGAACACATTTAAACTCTTCATAGAAACAATGAAGTTGTATGTCCTGTGTTTGCAAAGCAGCATCATTGTAGAGCTGCTAACATCACTTGTTTTGAATCTTCTGTTCCGCACTTCAAGTTTTGTTTCCAAGCAATGCATACATCAGTGTTAGCTTTGGACAAGTAGATTCATAATGCAAATAAATCATAAGCCAGAATCAGTGGTACTAATGAGTGTAAAGGTGAAAAGCAGCAAAGAAAGTATTTCTGGAGAAATGTTGAGATTACAAAAGCATTAATAAGCCATGAAGCACTTTTGTATCAATTCTTAACTTCTGAAATATCACCTTCAAGAAAATCTATTTATTTAACCAGGTGAGGATGTCTGCCTATAAGCATGAAGGAAATGCCTTGAGAGTTCATTTGCTGTATTTAGTTTGAAGTTCTTATATCTGGCAGAAATAATTATTTAGAGTAACATGTAACTAAGGATATTATAGCAGGAAATGTATTATTTCTTAGCATTAAAATGCGACATCTTAAACAGCTATTTGTGGTGCTCAATATATCTATTTAATTTACCAAAGCTAATGGAATAGCATTCTTGTGTGTGGTAATATTTGATTTCAAATGTTCTTTGTAACAGTATTAACAGGACGTGAAACTGGCTCAAAATTTCCACTGGCCACGAGGCCAGTAAAACAAAGTGGCTTGTGAAAATTTTGGCCAAATCAGGTACTATCCATGAGGGTGAATAAAAATCTCTCAACCTTTCCCTTTTTTATTGGGCTTCAAGTCCAGAGGTAGCTACTCAAGACCAGCTGCTCGGTGGCCTAAAGCAGTATCTGTTACACTTTGGCCATGCTGAGAAGTCCTCTGGGGACAACAGCCTTCTCCCTTCCTGTTGCACTGAACCTTGCACAGTTCTTCAGCTCTTTGTTTTTAACATTGCCCTTTACAACTGCAGGGGCCAGCAAGAGCCACTACTGCTTCTGCCACGTGCACAGCTTTGCTCGGTGTCTAAACCAGTTGGCCGCTTAAGTCAGCCATGTTGCCAGTGCAATCGAGGGAGAGAACTGTGTGTAATACTTAAGCTCAGCTGGACTGACTTAAATTTTACAATATTCTGACAAAATCAGCTCTATGTCACTTAACATTTTGAACCGTTTTAAACTGGTACAAAACTGAAGCTTTGTAAACCAAGCAGCATTTATAATGCTTCATATATAAAAACAATGCATATTTTTAAGATTTATTACATATCTATGTAGATATGCTTGCTGGAAAAGCTAGGTCTGTTGTAGACCAAATGCTACAAATTAAGACTTGTGGCTTACCAGTTTCATTTCTATATTTTCTTGGAAAATGTTTCTAGCTAGAGTTTAAATATAAAATGTAAATACTGTACAGATATGTATTGATATAAGTATTACTTGGTGTACACAAGTGATTTGCATGACAAATACTCTCTATCAATCATTGTTAAAAATGTGATGTTCTGTGTAAATCCACTGCAATATTAATGTTTTCATTTATCATTAAGAGCTGTTGCTTAAATCTGGAGATTTTCTCAAAAATAAAGTGTGAAACTATACTATTGTATAGCTCCTCATTTACCAAGAATACATAGGAGGCAATTGCTGAATATTCTGTTTTTTAGAGATTAAGATTCAGTTTTACAGCATGTGTTATAACTGCTCTTGTAAGTGAAAGGCCTCGTTTCCCTCTGTTTAGGCACACTAATTTATCAAGTTTAAATTTTCAGAGAGAAAAACCTTCAACTGCAACATAGTGTATTTCAGTAAAGTATGCTACAACTGTTACTCTATTAAGAGCTGGTTTCTCTTGAGAGCCACCCTAAATTGAGGAGGTATTTTGTGAGTTCCCTTCCATGAGTTTCAGTCAAATGTAATTGGGGGGGGCGAGGGGGGAATCGGATCTCTGCTCCTCAAGTAGATTAATTAGACCTCCCCCAGTTAGAAATAGCTAACACTGCTGCAGTTGCCCAGTCTGTTTCTCCATAGCTGTCACGAACTGCCCTCCCTCCATATACTGCTTATTAGCTAGTTCAGGCAGTTGTTGCTTCTGGAGCTCTTAATCAAGGTACAGCAGTCAACATTTAAACTCCTAGTATACATTTATGACGGAGTTATTAATCAGACAACAGACAAGACACCAAATCTTGGAGCCAGCGGACAAAAGAGGAAAAAAAAGCCAGATACAGGAAAGGTATGTGGTTTCTTTGTCATGTTACTTTATGTAACTTCACATAACTGTTGCCATAGGAACATTACGCAGGGTACACTTATGGTTTGGCTTTATGGCGTTCTCCATGTACCAAAATACTACTTTAAGTATTTAGTAAAACATTAGCCTTGCTCCATTTTTTATTCCTTTGCATCACACACAGTAAAAAGCTACTGCTGAGCTTCCACCCTGTTGCCTGGTTTTGGAAGCTTTTAACTTCAAAAGAGAAAGCCTTCTGCATTCTTGTCTAGGCAGCTGAAGTCCCAAGTTACTTATCTTCTCTGGGTCACACCGACAGCATCTTCTCACCTACCACTGAAAGGAAGATCTGATTTCTTGAGTATCAAACACACTCTGAAAGCTGCCAATTCACATGACATATTGTATGTTAAATAACTCAAGTAAAACTCAAGTAAAAATCCATTTTAACTTTGCTGTATTTATATACTATATAAATTTTACATGCTATATATTTACAGTGGGGCAAGTGCTTTTTATCTTTAAAAAAACAAAGATCAAACTTCAGACATCTCTGAACAACACAGCTTGTATAAACCAGACAGATTATTCAGATGAACTGTATTTAATACAGGTTCCCCACTCATCTCCTGATGCAGGACCAGTGAATAATAAGTGCATCACAGTTTGATAGCATTTAATAATAAAAATAAAAATCACAGTATGAATTTGTCTGTAACTAGACACTTTAGAGAGACAAAACAGACAACTGAGACTTAAGACAAGTGACAGTATATTAAGAAAATGTAATAAAAACATATGGAAGAGTATACAAATAGTCTTGAGAGATACATTCAGAACTGCATATTCGTTGTTTCACAATGTTGAAAACCGGAAGATTTTCTTCAGATCTTGAATATAACTCAAATGTGAAGTAAATTAGTTTCTAGTGTCAGACATCACAGAAAAAAGATGCAGCTCTTGCAAAACTCTAGTTATTTGAGAGCTTGTGAAATTTTAAATAAGTCTTTAAATTAAATATACAGACTGTCAGTTGCAATTTTTATAATTCCTGGTCACTCTTGCACCAGATGTCTAACTTGGAGTAACATTACATGAATAACATAAAGTCAACCTGAGTCTGTAATTAAGCAGCATTTGAGATGGTCTATTCCAGGGCATTATCTCACATCAATGAGATATTTATGTGGTAATTTACAATGTTCAGCAGTTGTAAAAAGTTTCCACCCTTTTGGATTAGAAGTATATTTTAAAAAAAGAAAGTCTCAAGTTAAAAACTAAAAAAAAAGTTCTTGAATGGTAAAATTCTGTACAGAAATGTTAAGCACCACTTATGACTGGATTTTGTCTTGATGGTAATTGTTTTGATAATATTAAGTTTAACGGTCAATAATCGGTAGTCGTGTGTGATGGTCAGTAATCGGTAACATCGGGTTTGATGGTAAAAAGGTATCAGTTTTGATGGTAGTTTTGAGTATTGGAGGCTCACACATTCTCCACATCTAAAAGACAAAAGGAAGCAATGTCACTCTCTGTCATGACATTCAACATGAAACTATGCCTCAGTGGTTTGATTGCTGAAAGAGGTCTCAAACCTGCACCCAGCTCCATCTGCTCTGTGACTTTTTGAGTCAGGTGGATCCTGTAGATAGCTTCCTCACATTTAAACTGACTGCATTTCAGTTCTGTGCTAAGACTGGTGAACCGTACAGAGTATTAGGACAAAGCTACCTGCTTTAATAGCAAGTGGTAGACCTCAGGTAAATTAAATTTACTTGAAGTTTTGCCTAGACAGCGTCCTAGTTTTACTAACACTCTTGGGGTCAGGCTGACCAAATCTTACCCACAAAACCAGAAGCCTTCAGAAACTTCCTGGAGAGAACATGTAGGACTGTAGAAAACTAACTCCTTTAAAGTTGCTCCTTCTCCCGTCCTATCTGGATTTTTCTTAAATCACAAGTTATCACTAGCCATTTTCACCCTTATTAATTTATTTAAAGTAACGCGAGTCCTGGTGAAAAGGCACAACCTAACAATTCCTTCTCAATTGTTCCTAGTCTGCCCCTAGCTTGTGAGTATATACTCTCTAAAAACAGAACTGGCCTTTTTTGAGATTAGATTCTGTCATTCAGAAAATCCTACTTGAGATCCATTTTTTTTAAAAAAGACCTTCCACAAGATGAAGCTAATTGACATCCATGGACTTGATGAAATAAATACTTAAATACTTAAGACTTTAAAAAGTTGCTTTTCACAGCCCTCATATCCCACTTGTGTTGCAGACAGTACATGAAAGTGGAGCACTGTCATTGTATTTATCAATTAACATCTCCTTCACCTACATAGTCTGGTGGTAATCTTAATGCCCCTGCCTTGTGTAATGAGATGCAAGACATTTACTTTCTTATTATACTTTTGACTGGTTTAGGAAAAAAACGAGTTTGCCATCTGCTGGCCAGAGAATTCACTAAAGCCAAACAAGTAGGAGAGCAAATGCATTTTCTTCTGTTTGGTTCCTGATTTATTGGCTAGAACAGAGACACTTTTTGTGCAATAAGGATTATTTTGACATTAGCATCATAAAAAAGTATTTTTACACCAATAGTATCTGAAAGACCTGAATTCAGGCCTTCCTCTTTAGTTTTCCTTGTTGAAGGGATAAATATGTTAAATTTTACAAGAAGAATGTGTGACCGATCAGCTTTCCCTTCATAGTATATCTTCAGAATAAAAATTGATTGCCTACGTATGTCCTAAAATACAATCGTCATTTTTCCACAAATGTACTTCTTCTTTGCTTAAAGCAAACTTTGCAGTGCAAAAATCTACTGACTGTTGGCAATTTACCTCAATGTAGAAACCACATGAAATTTTTGAAAATTAAAATCTCTTCCAAGATTAAACTTCTCCAAATTGTGAAACACATCCAGCTGTGATGCAGTAAGATGAATTCTTTTGTTTTCTGTGCCAGAAGACATTTTCAAAACTGGGCTATTAATGAACACTATTGCCACTGACTGTTAACCCAATTCTTAAATTGCAAGTAGCTAAAAAATGTAGAAAATTTAAAAATAAAACTCGGTTTTGGATAGCGAGCTGTCTTCTTCAGGGATTACTTCAGTTATCTACAAGAGTAAACCAGATGGTTGGGAGGGCTTGTTTGTTTATTAAAATATCCGAGTAACTGGGCCTGGCTTTATGTCAGATAAAGGGCATTTAAGAAGGTTTTATTTTTATAATAAACAGTTCAGTTCAGAAAAATTTCATGGGAAATGTTGTAAAATTTGATTTTAGATTTGAATTTGTTGCAGTGTGCAATCTTCTTCATTGCATAGTTCTAGAGCTAATTAATTTAAACTGTTATCTACTGAGAGCCCACGTCAAGACTACAACAAGCAACAGCAGAGAGTTCAGTATAAATTCAGTCAGGCACTCAAGTTTGTATTTAGGTTTTTTATAAGAAGCACCAAACTGACTTGTTTAATATTAAAAATGGGGAAAGAGCTGTTTCATCAACCCACTCCTCTGTATGTTTAAGCCTATACCAACAGAAAAAACCCACAAGTAAATAAAATAATACCAGGAATTTAACATGTTCTCCAAGTGTTAAATTGTGAAGCATCCTCCGGAGGGTTAACAACTGTGAATTGAGCGTGCTTAGCAGAATGCAGATCTACATCTGAAACTATTTCAGTATTATCACTACTTGCATTACTCTGAAGAAGCAGTCAGCACTGTTTCTATGTTATGAAATAGCTGAACATAGTATTTTATTTAAATCAATTATTCTGGCAGTCTTTTTTAGGAAGATTGTGTTTCACTACAGTATTACTAGCCTGGAAGTGTCATCATCTTCCATCTTGACTACTGAACCTCCTGTCTACCTACTAGATTCTTTCTCAAGATACAGCTGCCAAAGTATTTTTCCTAGTTAGCTGGACTGAATTTAATAAGGCGTCTTGCATCTCTCCCACCTGTTCGCCACTTAACCATCAGATCAGATTAAAATTACTTGCCCTTCAACCCCTTTGCAGTTTTATTTCAGACTTTCCTAGCAGTCATTTAAAAATGAAAAAAAAAAAAAAAAGCCTATCAATTTTTTTCTTTATATTAATGCAGACTGTTCAGAGGCCATGATATAAAGCAGAGATTTCATCACGCAAGCATTTAAAGAATTTTAAATAACAGTGTCTATGTGAATAAAAAGGAGTCCTGCAAACATCCTGTGGCCCCTTACCTTTAACGTACTCATGGGATGGGATGGGGCTGCAATTCTTGCCGTCACCTACACCAGAAGGCTTCACTTCCTTGTAGGGTTGTTTACTGCCCTGGTTTTTGTATTGCTCACGTAAGTAGTCGCCTGGAGGACACGATTCTTCCTTCTCCCGTGTCTTCTTCCGGAAATGAGGATCTAAATATTCTAAGAGGCTTTTCATTTTCCTGATGTCTTTCTTCTTTTTCTTCTTTTTCTTATGTTTGCGATTGTCATTTTCAAAGCGAAGCATAGAGAAATCCAAATCATAAAGTCTGAAGGAAACATGCAAGTTAAAAATAGAAAAACAAATGTGGCACTTGATGCATATATGAAACATTTTTTATTTTACCACACGACAACTTGCGTGTCAGCTATTTTGTGGTAATTTCTGCACATCTAACTTGCTTTAGATGCAGCAAACTCAAGCCCTCAGATTGAAGGACAACAGGTCCTCGTTTGTACCCAAATCATTAACAGGGACTAGCTGTGGAATATCTGGAATTAAAATAAATAATTGTTGTAACCTAATCAAGAATGGTGTGTAGATGTGATTTTAACTAAATGGTCCAGTGTAGCGTTCTAAAACAATTCAGCAATATCTTTCCTATATTCACTTTACCAGCTAATGACGTGAGCCCCCCCCAGCCAGATTATGCTATATAAATAACTTAGGAACATGAAAAAAAGGCAGACATGAGAAACACCTGGAAAGGAATTAGGAAAAAATTGATTATACTGGAATCCTTTCTTACTTGTGATCCTTCTCTCGATGTTTATCTTTGGATTTCTTTTTCTTCTTGACCTTCTTATATTTTTTCATTCTTTGGTCATCTATCTTTCGGTGTTTTTCTATTTCGCTTCCACTTCCTTCTGCATGGGTGTATTTTCTTTTGCCATTTCTTAGTTTTTCTTTTTCATTTTCCCAGGAAGAGTCCTCAAAATTTGAATGAGATGACACAGGTGGAAGTGTATGCCTTCCACCAGAATATTTCTCCAATTGCTGCTGAGATACTGAACAATGATATAAGTTTGCTCTGTGACTGCTGAAGTGATGTCCATCTCCTCTAGAGAGCACGTCGTGAGACCATCTGCTTTTGCAATGATAATCCTTATATGACCTGTTGTTGTAAGCTTGACTTGATTTGTCAAAGTCTTTATCACAATGAGAGGACTTTCTCTCTCTACCGTCTCTTGTTCCATGATAGGAGTAATAATCATTGTAGTATCTGCATGTTTCCCATCTCCGTGGTTGATCTTGATAGTATCTTTCTCTGCTCCAAGTTCTCTCTCCTTTGGAAAGATAATACCTATTCCTGTCTTGTTCTGTTCTTTCTCTGCTTCGGGATCTATAACGAGAATATTTTCCTGAGCTTTTGCCATTATTTGGACTGTTTCTTTCATTATAAGAAGATCTGTACTTGCTTTCATTGCAATACTCCTGCTTATGACGATTTTGTTTATTTGTTTCCACACTGCGAGAGCATCTCCTCTTGTGGGAAGAATCATCTGTTTTGCTTTTGGTTTGCTTCTCCTTCTCCCTCTCTTCAGTGTCCGAGTTTTCTCTCTTCCTTCGATAGTGCTCTTTGTCAGTTTTTTTAGTCTCGTGTATTTTTTTCTTATATTTTTTCCTATGTTTATCTTCTTCAGATTTTTTATTACTCAGTCCCTCGTCTTCTCTAGAAAATTGACTCTCCAACACTTTATCCAGCTTTGCAATAGAAGAGTCATTAACAGGTGGTACCTCTACATAGTTTTTAGAAATGTCCTTTGTGTCTTGGCTTTTATCTGTAATATCTAGAGATGCAAGTTTTTTAGAACTACATTCAATGTCAGACTTTATAGAGGAAGTTTGCCCTAATTTCTCTTCGCTCTCAGGAGACCCTTTGATGTACAAAGGATTTTCTTTTGAAATGAGTTCAGGTTCTTTTGATCTTCTTGGTTTGTCTTTGTCTCTACTGTTTTCAGATTCACATGGCCCAAGGAATTCATCTTCGACGTCCAAGGATTTTTTCCTGACCTTGTGCTGACCATTGATACTGGGATGCGCATTATCAGCTTTTGTTATACTACTTTCAGCAACTTCTTTGGCAGAAGTGTTTTCAGAATCTGATTGCATAAAAAGGTTCCCGACCTCACAGGTAAAGTTGGAAGGAACCTTCCTGGATTCTTCATAGGCAAGCAGTGCTTCCATCACCACGGTTTCCATAAGAGCATGATTCTCAGAAGATTTCAGAGGTCCAGGGACACTGCACAAAAGAAACACGTTTTTCACTTGGAAAACTCCATCTAAAAGATGAATGCTAGGAGAAAAATCCCCTTAAGTAAAAAAAAAAATTGGTGGCTACTGGAAAATTCTGAAAGACATTCCCTTTAGAAACCTATTCTTACACCTTCCTCAGCTCCTAGAGAAGGTGGGGTTTTTTCTCTTGATTCTGCAAATACTGCATTATAAAACCCACACCCAACACAACTTTCTCCCTCCACGTGCTGCTCTGAATCACAGCAATAGCCCAAACCACTATATTTGCTCTCCCCTCAACTAGAAAAAACTAAAACCATGGATTTCCCTCTCTCCCAAATGGGAGAGCAGATGGTAGGAATTTACATTCACTCATCCTTGGATGGAAATACGGAAACGAAGAATAGAAAAAGTATGCCAGACAATGGAAAAAAAATGGAAAAACATTCTGTGAAGAAATTAAAGTTTTCCAAGAGGTATTCTACTGTATTTAATATCAGATTAATATATGCTCAGTGCTGATGTTTGCAACACTAGATGTACAGTGTGGAGTTCTCTGTACTGATTT
Source organism: Steatornis caripensis (assembly GCA_013398225.1). Taxonomy (NCBI): domain Eukaryota; kingdom Metazoa; phylum Chordata; class Aves; order Caprimulgiformes; family Steatornithidae; genus Steatornis; species Steatornis caripensis. Next base: position 223,159 of record VZSC01017418.1, on the reverse strand, counting down.
AAATCTTTCTATTAAATAGTATTAGTAGACAGACAAAACGAAGGATAAACTTGTATGAAATCTTGTTTTAATCAGAGTGTACTTATTTTACCTTATTTTCTCTGACAAGCTGTTCAACTTGCTGCATGTGAAAGATTCTAAGAATATTTCTTGAGGAACTGGCGACAAAGGTATAGGTATCTACAATTAAAAAGTAGAAGTTAACAGACAGAAAAATACTATAAATGTCTACATTAGATGTTAAACAAGATCACTTTAAGTTACGTGCACTATCCCCATTTCACACATCACCCCACTCACCCCCCTAAATATATTTATGAAACTTATGAAGTATTATCTCAGCTGATCTTCTCTTAAGTTGACATGTTCTCGTATGTCAGCTTAGCTCTGCAAATTCTAATGGGATAATAGCACAAAGTTACGATGAAATTTGTGCTGTGTGTTTTCCTGGTATTTCACATGAATTAGCAACATTATAATGCTCCTGAATACCAAATACATGAGAGAAATTCTCATGCATTATGTGAGAAATTCTAGATGGAACAAACATAACTCACTGTTTCAAGCAATCCATTTGTTTTAGAAAAGAAAATCTCAGAAGTTTGGACTTGGCAAGTGGAATCATCAAGTTTCAGTCCATTTTCTTTAGATTCATTATCTAAACTAATAGCACCATTTAGTGAATCATTTTTTGGCAGGTCATGCTGGGATCTTTCTTCTTCAGCATTCTGACAGGAAGAATGGGAATTCTGCAATGTACGGACCACCTTTCCAATCAAAATTCCATTAGAAGATATTATGTTGCAATTCCTTTTAAACAAGCCCTTCGACTCCTCAGATTTTCCTGAAGATTCTGCACCGTAAGGGACTGTGTTATCAGAGCTGAGTTTAGGATTTCCATTCACTGCTGGCTCAACAAAAATTTCATCAGGAACTTCCTGTTTGGAAACGTTAATAGCAACTGACATTGTAGATGCATTTGAGGTAGACTCTGCTGCAGTAGAATTTGTAATTGTAGATGAAGGAACAGGCTTGCTTAGATCCTCATCCTCCACAGAACTGCTAGGACAGTCAGGGTGTGGCACACTCTGACGGGCAGGCAATTTGTTATGAATACTGATAGTGATCTTCTGTTTTTTTGATGGATCAGTAACTGAAGGCCTGGTAATTGCCCAGTTTTGAACACAAGCTGTTGGTGGAGCTGAAGACGGCCTTTTCAGGGTGACAGTGATGGTACTTGGATCCTCTTTTAGAGGTCCATTTCCATTTAAACTGGTTGAACTCTGTATTGAAAAAATAAGAGACTGCAAGATGAATATGTGAAAACACGCAGCATTTGAAGTTTAAAACATGAAATTCTCCTACTAAATATTTCTAAAACCACCCCTTTTTCAAATATAAATGGAAGTCCAAGAAGTGTGTTTAATTCCTGCTTTTGGTTTGCTGCATATTGGTATCAAATGAGCATCATTTTTGAAACCCACCCAAACAACTTAACATTGACTAAAGCTATTCCCAAATATATTTATTTTCCCCTTTAAGTATTCCCTGAAAACAATGGAATAGTTGTTGTGGTACTCAGGAACAAGACAATTCGTTTTCACTGTTTCAGCTAACGTGACACAGATGGCGGGGGAGAAATTTGTGTTTTTCTAAATTATTTAAGCATTAATAGACTACGTAAATTGTCTCAAGAACGTAGAGTTCTTGGTGCTTTACAAAGTTCAGTTGTAAGTATAAAGTAATGAAGTAGCATGGCTGCACAATTTAGGATTAGCCACTGTTTGAATAATTCTGGCTGTAGCATGAGGGCTATGAAGAAAGCTGCAGTGTGGGAGGGAAAATAAAACTCAGATGCTAAAACCCAACAATAATAAAACCCCACACCAAAACCAAAACCCACTATCAATTTGGTGCCATCATCTGCCCTGCCTCAAATTACCTTAATCATATGAGGAGGAAGTCGTGGTCCCATAAATCCAGCCTGCTTATTATTAGCCCCCCGCTGACCAAGGAATGAACGTGGATAAGAGGGTGCTGGTAAGTAAAAAGCACGTTCTCCGAGTGTCAAATCATAGCGCCTTGGGAAAAGAGCAGTGATCTTAGTTTAGAGTTTTTCTTTCAGCCTATTCTTGGATTAAACCCCAGTCTATGATTTTATAGGAACAGTTTCTATGACACAGAAGATACATACGGAAGATTTAACCAACAACAAACTGAAAGTTAGATAATGGTCTTCCTACAATGACTATCCTTTTCAGAGCAATAACTCATCCTTACACCATCTATGGCCTTAATTTCTCCTCTTTTCTAAATTAGCCAGCTATGGAGAGCAGATATATAGCAATGTACACAAGTGCAGCAGTTTAAGGCCAGCAACGAAAGATAATAAATGACATAGAGAATTTCAGGTTAGACAGAACCAAATCATACAAATAGTAATCTTTTCCTAAGACAGAAAGAAAAACACTTGAAAAGAAGAAAAATATCAATAATAGGAAAGTAAATATATTCTGAACACATTTAGTATTTGTTATTACCTGATATAAAAAAGTACGTAAGCTTGCTGATTGAGAACTGTTTTGATATCAGAAAGTTCTACTGCAGCATCATTCATTCGATACCAAAGTCCATTACCAGCCTGCAAATAAAGGCAGCGATATCTTTAGATGAAATGCATGTTTTCCAAATGACATCACAGATATAACACTACAGAACAAATCAAACAAAACATATAAAGCAACATTTCCCCCTAAAAACAGTGGTTACCAGTAATATTTTAATTTGTCAGCACAAATTTTACCCTGTAAGAAATCAAGCTGATATTTACCTTTATGAAGCAGAGATAGTGTCCTGCGTTACAGTTGAAACCACTATGTACAAGAACTGCATATAAAGCATAGATGAGTGGCTCTCCAATGGATTGGGACATATACGCTCGAAGATCCAAATACTCAGGATATTTTACATCCTAAAGACAGACCAAGAAGATTCAAAAATTATCCTGAAATACTTCATGGAATAGCCTGAGAAAATCACTTCTAAAAACACAGACTAGGATTATATGAATATATTTTCGGTTAATTTAAAAATAACTATTCTCATAAGCAACATTTAACAATTTAAGTTGCAGAGACCTGTTTTCTACAGAATTAGCTCTTTAGCGGTAAGGTATATTCTTACAGTCACACAGGAACTTTATCGCTATTAAAAAAGAAAGAAGACATAGTTGTCATATAAACTTTTCTTAGACTTTAGTTATTCCTCTACAATTATTGCCTGCAAACGGTAACAACTTTTAACTGAGTATTCATCTTCGGGAAATTTCCCATTCCAAGAAGATTAAGTTGCATTACAGCTGTAAACATACCTTGTTGATCTTTCCACCTGTGAAATTTGCAAATCTTTTCAGTGATATTGTGAGAACATTGGAAGAACGATGTACTGTATACCTCTTTGATGCAGGAACCATCTTTTTACACCTTAAAAACAACCACAGACAAATACTCAACAGCATATTCTTTCCTCCCCCAAAGTCAAACAAGTTTTCCTCTCTCACACATGCTTATGCTATTCAAATGATAATTGTATGTTCTTCTTTTCATAAATCCACACACTGCATTTCAGGTTTGTTAATAGAGAGAAGATAGCAGGATATAAGAGGACAGCTCTACAGAACAAAGAATAAAGGATTTAAAACATTATCCTTTGATAGCCAAACAAATGCCTGCACATGTATCTTTGTTATGCCAAAAATGTAAGGCTTCTCAACAACTCAGCACAAAGCAGGACCAGGAATCTCTCACTAGAGCGCATCACCAGAACGGAAGGCAGGGTACCATTTCTTGTTATGCCAAAGTTGCTATTTTGATCATGTCCTGGATACGCTCTTTCAGCTTTCTGCAGGAATGCAAATATTAAAAGTGGAACAAGAGAGTACTGGTCCTCAGGACTAGAAATCACAAATAATTTCCAGAATGGATCATATCTCAATGTAAAAAATACAATGGAAGAAAACAGTCATTCTGCAAGAGGAAGACACTGGATAGTAATCAGTCTTCATGTACTGAGGTTGCCTGGAAAGACGCTGAAACCACCTGCAGTCCTTCAAAACAAAATCGTTAATTGTAAGTTTGTTGAGTGCACACTCAAAAGTAGGAGGTACAGAGTAAGCTGTGTAATTCAACCACTAGCATACAGAACGAGCACAACATCTCAGTTTACATCATCAAGAAAAATACTATCAATAGTTAACAAACAGAAAGAATTAAATAGTCTCTTTTCAAATCCTGATGTCAAAATACAAGGCAGAGAATTCCAAACTGATGGAGAACGTCTATGAATAAAAAGAGAGACTCACTCAGAATAAGAAAGAAAAAAAAATGTTTTATAAAATTCTATGAAACTTAATTAAAGTTTTGAGGCAGTAATCTTTATTAGAAAAATTTCAAAGAAAACGTCAATTAGGAAAAACTTAAAAATAATAGAATAGTTTACCAGCAATGAAAAAGAAACTGTACATACGCTAAACCTTTCTTTTTAAACTCATAAAAAGACTGAAACTTCTGGTTTTATGTGTGACTAAACTAACCACACCTCACATTAATGAAGGATCATGCAATTCAGATGTGAGGTGCTTATTAAAGTTATCTTACTCTTCCTCAGCCATAACCTGTAAACTATGAGAATTCTTCATACACTACATGTTGCTTGCTAGAATCCACAGACTAAAATGAAGCTGGGATCAAACTGTTCTAATAGCCTATTGGATGCTCTTTATTCAACATCTGCATTCAAACGTACTAATTAACTTACAGTTTTCCAGCAACAAAAAGCAGGTATTGCATTTTTCATTTAGAAGGATCAGACAGGAATGTTACAGAAATGACCCTGGCAGTCTTTGCTTTTCTGAGTTTGTTTGAATAACTACTTGGTTTTGCCAAAATATCTTATACAAACGTTCAATGCTCTTACATACGTAGAAACATTTTACATACCGGTCAGCATACAGGACATCTTAACTCCATATGCTTTCACTAAGCGTCGGTTAGGTTTAGGGTGGCTCATTTCAGACAGCAGCAGGCCACAAGTTTTACAATTCACTAACTGTGCAAGACATTGTTCAACGAGCCAGCAGACGTTGCTAATGGTAACTACCACTGAGTCCCTACACATTCACTGAGACCCCATCTCACTTTATTTCACAGTGAACACTAGGACCTACTGGAAGCTGATGTTGCCTCGCACCCCAAATCGTTGTCGATAGCTCTGTGCTTCAGCTCACCACTACTCACTGGCCATGCCTTTTAAATTCTGGCCGCGCCTTCTAGCTTCCGGCCACGTGAATGAATACTCAGTGTGCAACTTCAAACTTACGAAGGCTGGCAAGCCCCAGTGTAGACAATACTAGAAATAAAAGTCTAATGTGAGCTAATGGCCACAATTCTTATATTTCCAAATATTCAAACAGAAGCATAAAAACTGCTCTCAGAAACAAATGTATTATTTTCAATTTTTGAATTATTTCAGTGTATTACTTGTATAAACAAAACTAAATGAAAGAACAACAGAAATCTGTGTCTCATTATCTTATTCCTAAACGAAGTGAAAAGATAACTTATGCTCTAAGTCATGCAATACATTAAACGTGTATATCTTATTAAGATGTAATTAGTAATAATCTTACTTGCTACATTTATAGCTATTTTCACCGTCCAGTTGTTCCGGTTTCACAAATTGTTCTAGAGCTCTGGTGAGACACGTAACTGCCTGGATGAGTAAGAAAGTAGAGCACTAAGTCACTGGAAATGCAAAATTTCTAACACAAGAGAACCTTGCTAGTTCATACGTAAGTGACCTACTGTGTACCAGCAATCACTGCAAAGAAGGCAGCAGAAACAGAGCATGCTGAACATCTACCTCACTCGAAAAAGATGCTACTTTGAAATAAATAAAATTTGCAATACCACAAACAGCATCTGTGGTATGCTTTGGCATCAATAATGAAAACAATCAAATCCAGTCTAACAGTAGATGTATACTGAAGTAGAATAATTGGGAAGTATGACAGTATCATTGTTTGTGTAAATATAATTATTATTTTTCCAGCTTAAATCCAATGTAAACATGGAGACCGTTACATGGCTCCACCGAAGAACAAAGTCCAATTCACTCTCATCCACTACCAAGCTCTTTTATTTTAACAGTATATATTTTTAAGTAAAACAAGTTTACTTTAGAAAGCTCTACAAGTCTTTACACATCTCAACCCATATTCACAAAACTTCTTACCTTTATATCCAAAGTGATATCGAGGAATGGCTCGTACGTATCCGAAACTGCTTTGCAGTTCAAGCACTTTACTGGAATAAAAATACAAATGCTTAACAATATCTAAAGGAGACCAACCGTGCAAATTTAAACTATAATACATATTACTTTAATCACACTCTAAACTCCTTTACTACAGACAGACAAAAATACACAGACAAGTCTGAAGGACACTACGATTTTTAAAACGTACCTCGGGATCTTAGATATCCTCCAAATATTTGATAAATAAGTGTGGTGGCTTGAGAAGATCTGTCCAATCTGGAAATAAATTAGAAACAGACCTCAGAAGACTTAAGGCACAGAGTTAACTCTTCAAACAGTTTTTCTATTTATGAAAACCAAGGACATAGATTTTGATTTATGATAGTAAATAAAGAAGTAAGAGAGGCTAGAGAACATTTAAAAGTTAATTTGTTTATGCTTACTTGTTGCTTCCATTCAAGCAAGCTTTCTGCAAAGCATCAACAGTGAAGCATAAGAATTCATGTGCATCCTCTTGACTGCCAAAATGGAAATGTTTTCCTATTCCTAATAAATAAGAGGGTTATTACATTTATCTCACATAAGATGAAAGAAAATTTGTGCTTCTAAAAATCTCTCTTCTTTAAAGTATGAAAATCATTTTTATGCATCAAATAATTCTTTGAAAAATTAAAAAATATCCAAAAATAAAACCACCTGAAATTACTTACTTTTAAGGCCATTGATAACAGATGTAGGTTTGATGGCATTATGAGAGCAGCACAGGACCTGGTTAATGTGAGTTTCCATTGTGCACATCATGCAGAAGCCTTCTACGTGACCTGAAGAGTGAAAGAATAAAGCATCCCAGTCTAGTCAAACACACATTGCTACAAAAAAACCTAAAAAAAAAAAAAATCTTTAAGTTATAGGAACAATGTCCACTCTCCATGCTACATTCTCTTCTCCTAAGCTGTCAATATCTCAACAGTTTTGTGAGATTTTATTACGCAGAACTGTATAGAATGAAAATGTCGATTAAGTCTGTATTAAAGTGCATTTTCTGATGAGAAATCTAAGTAACTATTGCAATGTCTTTTTTTTTTTTTTTGCAGGCTGACAGGAATGTGAACTCCATAGACTGCAGAACATACGATGAAGCAATATTGACATTGCTGATTCGGTGATGAGCGGTGTTCCCCAGGGGTCGGTACTGGGTCTGGAACAGGCTGCCCAGAGAGGCTATGGAGTCTTCTTCTCTGGAGATATTCAAAACCCACCTGGACACGTTCCTGTGCACCCTGCTCTGGGGGCACCTGCTTTAGCAGGGGGGTTGGACTAGGTGATCTCCAGAGGGCCCTTCCAACCCCTGCCATTCTGTGATTCCGTGACTCTCTGATACAGCACTAAGTGAGAATGTGTGTTATTTTCAGCACACTGCTGTTAAGTGAACTACATGACACAGAGCTAAGAATCCTGTGGGAGAAAGGAAAGATTAAAGTAATGTATGTATTAGTATTTCTGCCCTCTTTTTTTCAACAGGGTTCTTAACTGAAATAATTTTTATATATGGTAAGAAAATACAGTTAAATTTCTAGGAATAAATACTAAGATACCATACTAGGTACCTTTGTAAAAATACACATATACCGATATGAAAAGAGGCTCCTAGGTTTAAACAAATAGAAGTATAAAAATGAAATTCAAAGAACACAAATTTAAGGGTTTAAAAATACCAAAATTTATAATAAATTCAATCTAAACTTTAATACAGTCCTACACAAAATTATATTTGAGTTCATAAGAGGTTAGTTCATAGTGCTTTCTAGGGTGTTTTTTTTTTTAATGGGTCAACAGTGAACTTATAATGTATTACAGCATCTAGGCTGCGAAGACCAAGAATCTGCGACAACTTCCTAAATTTTATCACTTTTCTACCAGCAGGAAACTCGAATGCCAAATGTTTATCAAATGCTTTACTTTACAATGCACTTCATTATTCACAAGAAGCAAGAAATTATCTTTTAACATGGTGAAGTAAATTAATAAATGCACGTTATAAGCTATTCTGAGACTCCTGTTAATATAGTCATAGAATCACTCAGCTTGGAAAAGACCTTTAAGACCATGTTCAAAGCCAGCCCCTACAGATAAAATAGGACAACTTAGGGTTTTTTTCACAGAATCACTGTTACTCTTTCACCTTCAGAGCTGTCCAACAGATTTATAATGATGTTTGAAAGTACTCACATGACTTGGTGTGTTCAAGAGAAAGCATGTAATTGGCGAGAGGAGGTGTGTAGGTCAAACATTGTAGAGTAGAATTAAGGAAACATGTGTTGCCAAGATTCTGCAGTCCAACTCCAACACTTTGTGTTTGTTGCCAATCCATACAAATTTTCTCAGGTGGGAAAAGAATCCTTTGTGGCGGGGCAATTCCGTCATTAACAACTGCAAGAAAATTATATTTTAAGAGAGATGAATTTGTTTTGTTTTAAAAAGGATGTTTAAAAAGCAGCAATCTGCAGCACCACCCAGAAGAACCAGCTATACTCCAAAACACAAAAACATAGAATGTGCATCTTTAACATTGTCACTTGAATTTGCTGGTCAACATACTGTTTTGGACAATAGTTTATTCATTTGTTCTAATTCTTCTAATGCAAGACAAACTACCACTCTGATTTTAGTAACTTTTGCCAGGTTTCTTTGCATCTATAGCCTTTAATCTGACTATTAATTCAATTATTGTTTTTTTCCTTATTGTAACTTAAACCCCAAACTCACACTTGTAATTATATGGTAACAAATATAAGAACTAAGACAGAAAAATAAGCAAGTAACTAGCCCTATAGCTATCGGATCTCTTCCTGAGCAGCGTTATCATTCAGAGACTTGTGAACAATGAAAGCCATGGACAGCAACAGTAAAATGTAATTTTATCTGTGTAACAGAAAAGACCTGGATAAGTCTGTGTATTATAAAAAGATCCCCATAACTGATTGTAAATAGATGAAAACTAAGTTACAAATAGATTGTAAATAGATAAGCTAAGTTTTGCAACACCCGTCCCTTCAGGTGTCTTAGGGGATTCACAAAATTGAAGTCTACCACTTAAGACTTTTTTTCTTCGTAGTCCCACTTTATAGCAGTGCAACAAATAAGAACTGTATTTTCTGCTTTTTTTTTGTTTGCTTTTTTCAGAAAAAGTGGGGAGGACAAAAGACACTCTTACCTAGATCTCTTTGGGCAAAAGGCTTAGATTTTTGAGATGATCTACAATAAACAGCACCTCCAGGTCCTTTGTCCACAGAGACTTTGTTTGGATCATCTGCAGGTGGTACACGGCCCAAATTTGCAGTGCGTGATGTCATTTTTTTAGTACGGGGTTTCTTAGATTTGTTAGATCGCCTTGATGACGATTTTTTAGATTTTGAAGATTTTGGCTTGTTAACTATGGTCATTGTTCATATCTGTAACAGAGGCAAAAGTTGACATAAGAACATCAAGAAGCATTCCAGAAAGGAGAAATGCTGTCACTTGGTCTCAAAGAAATAATTTGAAAAACTAAATAGCTGACAAGAATGATTAACACCCCCCCCCCAAACCACAGCCAACCCAAAATTGAACATACAAAGCACAATTTTCCATAAAAAAAGTCTTAATATTACTTTTAAACTTCTGCAGAGCTGGTGACTGGGTACATTTTTACACTTTCACAGGATTTTAATCCATTATAGTTATGAAGATACATTTTTTTAAAGGAGCTCTGAGCAGTGACACATTCAAGTGCTGGCCTGTTGATATCCAGGAGGAGCTCTTTGGCCCATCTTTTCACTCCTGGGAAGCACACACCTCTGAGACACAGAGGATGGGATATAGTTCTGAGAAATCTTGGGAAAGGAGAGCAAGAAAACACTTGTAAATTTATTTCTGCCCAGGCTTCTTCTGCCCTGCCAAGAAATATTTGTTTGGATACAATTTTGGCAGCAGTACGTGTGGTAAGTTGCACCTATCACATTTACAACTCTTACTATCAACAGAAAAGTTGAACCAAAAAGCATCTTTTTCAGTTCTACTTATGTAAAGTCGTACATTTTCCCCTGACAAAACAACAAAGGAATGCAAGCTATAAAAAGGAAATGCTGAATGTAAAAGAAAGCAAAACAAACCCTTAGCCCTCAAGGACAAAGACAATAACTGATACTAAGTCCTTTTTAAAATGCTGATTAGGTTTCAAGATGATACCTCTTTAAATATGTGTAATTGTGTGTGCATAGTAAGCTGCTGAATAATTACGTGATCAATTATCAATTTCTATATGTAAATTTTGGCTATTATCTTACTGTAGCTTGTAAGGCCTTTCTAAGTTTCAGGAAACTATAAACTTGACTGGGGGTTTAAAGCATAAGCCGCTTTGTTATACTGAAATAACTGAGAGAAGAAAGCCTAAAGCATGTTCAGATTTACAAAACAACTTGATCACTATTGATAAAACTTAAGGTAAATTAAACAAAGCACAGTAAATAAGAGAACTTTTAGTCCCACAAAAGTCAAATTATGTGCAAAGCCTTTAATTAGATCTTTTCCCCTTCAACTTTTCAATTTCAAATCCACTCTATACACATTTTCCATTCCTGAGAAGTTAATACACAAAAGTGGAAAATTCCCTCTTATTTTGCTGAGAAAAGAAGACATCCTTGTCCATTTGGAAGCCTAAGATGACAGTTCTTGGGCTCAGTGATTTTCAGATAGCAACCAGTCTTCAAACTGCAGATACCAGTGGCATCTCCTTTTTCCAGTTGAAAGGGAAAGTATTACAACAACATATTTAAACCATATTTGCGGGGCAAAAAAAAAAGCCAGAATCAAGATTGCAGTGAAAGGCAAACAGAAAAATATTATCACAAAACAGCTTGAGCATTATATTGACCAACGAGGTAAGTCTTAGATATTTTTAAATTTATTTTTGACGGCCGAGTGACACATTACCAGATGTCAAGCACTATACAACAGCAAATATCAACACTAGTAAGGATAAATCAGATTCACCACTTTCTCAAAATATGTCAATATAATTCTTGGTTTGGATGTAACATCTCTGACAGAGAAACACAAAAACTACAAACACTGATATTTTTTCCTCCCTCATTGTTCGACAGACATACAGATTCTGTTCCTACACCACTGCTGAACATCATTTACATTCTCATGTGTACTGGGCGTTACTTCTCCGTGCAGATGTTGTAACAGACTTTTCCCAGTATGATACTGAAAAGTACAACAGATAAAACAGTTACTTTCCTCCCATTCGGAGTTTCGCATCAGCATTTAGATTTTTTTCATCAGTCTCATCACAAAACACATCAGTTACAACTTGGATCTAAGTATTTATATTTGGTCTCCACTTTGCGTTCAATAAATCACGACTCAGGAAGATTTTATAGGAGATCCCGTTCGCAAAACTCCATGTAACCAGGGACTAGGAATTACGCACTTACCTCATTGCAAAACAAACATTTTCAGCAGAGATTGTAAAAAAATAACGGCAGTGCGCTGACATCTCTAAATTACAAGCTACACTTCCACACCGCAGCGCTACAGCAAGCAAAAAAAAAAAGGAAATGAAGAAACACCCGGAACGCACACACACGCAAATGCCGCACTACTTTTACTTTCATTAAGAAATAAGCCAGGAAACGCGAAATTAATGATCGGTTTACCCTTAACTGGAAGCCAATTATGCCCGTATAGTACGGGACAACTTTAACGCTCTCGGCCCCGCGGCCCGCTCCCATGCCCGCCTCAGCCTCGCACCCCGGGCTGCGTGCCCAGCCCAGACGGGTTCCGAACCAGCCCTGCGTTATTAAGCGCGCAATGCCGCTATCCCTGTGTAACATTAAACCGTCCGCCTCTGAGGCCCGTTTATTACCAGCGCTAAGCTTGAAGCACCAACTCGGTCACCCTCTGCTCTGCCTTTCTGAGGGGTCTTGGTTCCCGAAAACGTTTTGGCACCGACAGATACAAGGCTGCTTCCACGGGCAGCACTGCTCGCCTGCACGCAACATGTCCGCACCCGGGAGCGGCAAGAGCCCAAACACAAAACAAAACCGACCCCGGCCGCGGGGGGGGAGGGGAGGGGAGGGGG
>VZSC01017418.1:185673-208193 GCA_013398225.1 Steatornis caripensis | reverse complement strand
CGGGTGCCCGCCGAGGGCCGCGGCCCTCCGCGCGCCGCCGCCAGCCATCGAGTTTCCTGAGGAGAGCCCGGAGCCGCGCTTTGACGGTAAGCGGCGCCCGCGGGGGCAGCCCTGTCCTCCGCGTGGGGTGTGGGGCGGCAGGGGGGTCCCCCCTCTTCCCGCGGGTGGCGGCGGGGCCGCTGTCTCTCCCCTGCTGGTAGGGTGGGAAGGAAGGTAGAGCTGCCGCCGCCCTCCTTCCCCTCCTTCCCCTCCATCCCCATCGCCTGGAGGAAGAGGCAGCCGCGGGGGTGATGCAAGAGCGGGCCGGCCCTTGGCAGCGCGCGCTTCGGCCTGCGGCCGCTGTGGGAGCTCCCCCTCGCTCGCGGGGAGCCTCGTCCTCTCCGCTTAGCTTCTTTTTGTATGCGCTTAGGAAAACTAATTACAATTCCCTTTCTAATACTGTCTTAAGCTTCTCGCTCAGCAGCAGCTCGTGTGGTGCCTTTCTGTGAGCCAAGGTTGTGTTGAAGCCGTGTGGGTCCCCGTGCGGTTTTGGCGTTTTGGTAAATAGGTGTATACTGAGACCTAGTCATTTGTCTGACTGTCCTTTTCCAGAATCGGATGTGCCGGCGGAGCTGCGAGTTGCGAATGGGTCGCAAAAGTTTGTGAATTTCACTTCAACCATTCAAAACCAACTGCTGCTGGTGTCGCTGCTGGAGCATCTCTGCCACATGTACACGCACAACCCCGTTCATTCGAGGTGTTTGTTCCGAAGTTAGTAAGAGTAGTTCTTTCCTGTTTTATAAACTGCCTTACCGCAATAAATACCGGATCGTTCTGTGCAGAATTACAGCGTAGTATACAAAGTATACAGCATAAATACAGCATAGTATACAAAGTATGTATGAAATGCAGCATAGTATACAAAGTATATATCAAATACAAAGTATCAACTTAAGTGGTAATGAGGACCTACCTTAATTTTGAAAACAGCAACAGGATATTGTAGATGCGGGGATCAGACAGTTCTGTTCCGTCTAAATCACGTGAGTTGCATCACGATAAGGGTAGCAGGATAAATTATCTGTTAGATGTAAAAGCCTGGATACAAGAGGAATTTGGTAAAATATTTGTCAAGAAATAGCTGTAGCATAGTCTTCAGTAAATCTTTCAAAATTACAATCTGTGAAAATCAGAGTAAATACCTTTGTAAGTCCTTTATTTTTCCATGAAGTCTTGTGATATAATTCAGGGTGCTCGCATTTTTAGGTGTGAAGTGTTTCTTTTGAAATCTGTCTTTTTGGTAGGTGACTTATCTTAGGTATTTTTGTTAATTTAGGCACATACTTACTGCGTTTGACAGACAACCTCCAAGGTTTTTCTCCTTACTATATGTGATTGTTGAAAATAGAATCTACTATATTGCTCCTACTTAAGATTAAAGCCATTTATAGCATCCAGTAACGACAGTGCAGACAACTATCATTTTTTTGTTCTTGAAGTCTGATATAAATTTTTGGCCCTGGGTCTTAATATTGTCTCTTCCAAAACCAAAAATATCAGAGAAAAAAACCTCAACCAAATTTCCTCTTTTTGGGAGAGGAACAAAAAGAAAACCCAAACCAACCAACATGGACATCTTCCAAAGTATGTAGCTGCTTGGCTTCCCAGTGTAGTTCTATGGAAAATGACATTCCTCCATTGGTATAGCTTAAAACAGTTTCCCAAGCAGAATAAGCCTGATGAATGAAAGAAAAAGATGTTGCAGGAATTGTATCTATTTTGGCTGGTACATTCATGTTGGCAAGGGTGGATTTTTCCCCTTTTCTGGTGCATGTAACTGTCTATAATGCTTGTGTAGCAAAATTCCTGATTTCTTACAGGTTCATTTTCAATAATTTTTATATCTTCTAAAAGCAAAGTAATAGGCTGATTTTTGAAATACTGGTGCCAAAGAAACATCTTAAAAAAACTTACGAGCAAGTTTGTTTTAAGACCTTGGAACTCCTGGAACTTGTAAGTTCATTTTTGTAGCATCTTCGAAGTTGCACCTGTCTCCAGTATTTGTTAGGTTTTTGTCTGCCACAGCGTTGTTTCACTTGAACTGAGAAAGATGTGGTGCTTGGGGGGGATGGGAGGGAGTTACTTCATCCCTTACTATAAGTATATGGACAAATCTGTGAGTTTGTATGTGAATTAGAAAATCTTGACATTACTGCTTTTTGTTATATGCATGTCATCCTAATTGTCAACATGCTTTGAATTTCTCTTTTCACTGTTCAAAATAAACCCAAGGGTAACAAGTTAAGTACGTGGCTGGATGTTTGTATAATTCATCTGCAGATATAATAAGAGGAGACGAAGTTGTGACCATGAAGGGCATGGCAAATAGCTGTCTTATGCAAAGGGATTCCCACAGAGCAGCTCTAGTTTGGATTTAATTAGTTTTTATTGCTAAGAGTATAGGAAACGGCATTAGAGTAGGAGCGACCAGTTTTTCAGGTGCACTATTTTTTAAATAAAGTTTCTAATTTAAAAAGCAACTGTTTACATAGTCTTGTTGGCAGGCTTTATTTAATGGACCTTTCTCTGTTCCTTTGCACAGTACTTCGTCAGGCTTTCACAAGAACAGGGTTGCTCTCCCCTTTTGCCTTCTGTGATGAATTTAGTACTGTAAGGCTGCAGCATAATAGAGCCATTACAGAACTAATGAAAGCAGCTAATCGACAAATACTTAATGGGGTAAGCTTTTTTAAATTTCTTTGGCAACTTCTGCTTTAAGGAATTAACACATCATTGCATCCCAAGAAGCTTTTGTTTGCAGGTTCTTTTAATATTGGATTTGGTCTTTTTAATAATTATACAAAGTGGTACTCCCGTTCTACTTTAGCTGTTTGGAATGATGCGATCTGGTTCTATAGGTGCAAACCAAAGCTTTTGAAGCCAGCAATATTTTGTTCCTTATTAAATAACAATTTTTTTAAAAAGTTAAAGATAATATTTATAAACACAGGCAATGTGTTTTAAGTATTGCTACAGCTTTTTTCAACAATGGACAGACATCGATTTTCAACTTTTTACTGTTCCAGTTGATAATGTTAACACCCTTGTATTTATGGTAGCAGAGGGCATAATTTGTATACTGTGTAATGTGCTCCAGGCTGAATCAGCCCAGTTTGCTTATCTCGCTGCTTGAACTAAGCTAGTTAATGTTGTCTTAAGCACATTTTAGAGCCCTCATTTTATCCTGTTTGCCAGCAGAGCTCTAAAAGGGCAGTAATCTCTCCAGCAGAGAGATGTTAGCAGATTACTGGTGGGATAATAATATTTTAATTTGGTGAAGCTCTCTGCAGAATGAATGGCTATCAGTAACCTCATTTTCTTCTAAGAACATAGTTGTAGTTCTGTTTTGGTTAAGCTGTGCTGAAGGCATGGTAGACCTCTTATTCTGTATGGCATGTTTTCATGTTGGATTTTGTTGTTTCATAGGAACTTGATAATGGAGATTCTTATGCAATTGGGTATGTATTCAAAGCATTTAGAAATATTAAACTTAACTCCTTCCCTAAAGTTCCGTGCTCTACTCTGAACTTAATCAATACTGCGTTTTATATTTTGGCTCTGAAACATAGAAAAAAAGTGAACATTTCTACAACTTCTCAAAACAATCTGGTGAAAATTCCTTGTTCAGCACAACTCTTGTGGTTAGTGCCACCAATAAGAAGACAAGATTTATCATGCATAAACTTAAATTAAATAAATCATCTTAATACGTCTGTTAACACTGAGTTAAGGGTTCATAGCACACGTGCATGCTGTTGCAGTCTGCTGGTTTTCCATATTCACTACGGTAATTCAAAGTATTTTCTTCTTTTCATAATGTAAATAGTATTTCTAAATTGTGTAACCTGTAGCGTATGTAATACCTTACTCATAAGCTGTATTTTAGTTTAATGCAGCCTTACTTTTTTGATTAGGGAAAAAGAAGTTCTCTTTGAAGCACAGACTTCACGATACTTGAATGAATTTGATGAGGTTGCAAAGCTGGGAAAAGGAGGATATGGTAAAGTATACAAGGTATTCTTTACCTTCCATTTATATCAGTTTATGTCTAGTTTTTCTCTGAAATTTAGTGTTAACTGTCTTGAATGTTCTGTTTATTTTTCTAATGGAAAAACAAAAATATTAATTTTCCATTAGAACAAGTGCAAACCTGCACATGTGAAGGATGTTGGCATTTCATTTCAAAAGATGCTCAGTTGCGGTTTCTGTTTGTCAGAAGCAGGATATATCAGATATTTTACTTTGTGTGTTTTGACCCTTTTAAAGTGAATGAAAACTCCTTATTTCTTGTGCAAAGTATTGTGGTATATTGACTTAAAACAGCCACAGAAACTAATTAGTCTGCACACCTCGATGTGCCAGCTGTGGCTGCTTGAAAATGTTGAATTGTATTAAGTACTTGTAGCACATGGACAGCCTAAGGTTCCCCACGTGGGATGTTCCATATGTAAATGACAGTTGTGGTCTCACAGGTTTATTGAGAACCTGTTTAAGCAGTTATCAGGACCTACCAAAATTTTTTTAATTGATGGAAATATAGCTGTAGAGCTGGGTATTTCACAAAGATTGGATTAGATGTTTGCAGTCCTGAAAGAAGGCAAGAGTAGAGTAACCTTATTTTAGACAGCTGGGACTCAATCCCAGTTTCATTTTCTGATACGAGTGAGAGGTTACCAGAATGGAGTGCAGAAATTAATTTTTAGAAAATAGTTGGTTCTAAAGGATTTAATAATTCATTAATCTAAACACATTAACATCTAATTTTGTCCTATTGCAATTGTTTTCAGGTCAGAAACAAGTTAGACGGCCAATTCTATGCTATTAAAAAAATTAACATTAAGAAGGCTACAAGAAGAGATTGCATGAAGGTATTGTTTTTCCTGTGTTTCATCTCTGTTCTAACTCCCTCTCTGCTCTAGCTGATTCTGGTTTAATTTAGTAATGCAGTTAATATTTCCCAAAACATCAAAAACGTTAATAATGTTTTTTATGCATGCTGTGTTTCTGAAGATTTGACTCTATCAATACCTAGTAGAAAAAATAAATGAGATTTAAGTCTATTAAAAGAATCATATTGTTAACTTGAATTTGATAATCACTGCAACTATGAAAAGCATAATTTGTTTTAAAGCTTCCAAATTTTCTCTGTTACTGTAATAATTATGTCTGTTTTTTCTCTGTCATAAACTGTTATTTTCTGTTGATCTTTGGGGTTTACTAAGCACTCAGAATAAAGGACAGTCATACTGTTTCTTTTCGGTCTTTTTAGGTGTTACGAGAAGTTAAAGTGCTGGCTGGGTTGCAGCATCCTAATATTGTAGGCTATCATACTGCTTGGATGGAACAAGTTCAAACAGTACGCCCAAAAGGAAAGTACAGCATATTGTGTAATTCTTGCTTGCATCCTGCTTATAGCCTGTGCACTGTTATTTGCAGGAGAGCATTGCTTCTCTGATGAAATAACTATTTTTTTCCGCTCCTTAAAACAACCAAAAAAAAAATGTAAAGGTGACTGCCAAGTCTCTTGCCTAATAACTTATCTGTTTACTTAATGATGAATCTGGAACTAAGGCAGTATTAGCTTCACTTCTGGTAGTACAAGAGGAGGATTTTAAAGTTGTGTGAAGTTCTGTGGAATGCAATGAAAACCTTTAACGCAAAAAGTAGAGAGTTGACAAGGAAAAGAATGAATACCAAGGAATGAGCTGCTTCAGATATTGGGGAAAAGTGATGAACAGGAGAAAAAAATCCACAAATTCGCTACCATGTTTTGAAATCTCAGAGTTGTAGGAAAACTAGAATAAGTTTCCCACTATGCTTCCCTTCATATCTGGAAAAGAGTTTAGAAAAACTGAAAGAATCTGGAAATAAATACTTCAGTGGCCAAAAAAAAAAAAGAAAAAAGATTCCCTCTTATTTTGCATTCCACAGGAGAGTTTTTAAATTTGATGAGTTGCATTTAATAGTTCATAGTGACAGAACAATCCCAGGTTTTTTTGTGCATCAGCTACTATCTGTGACTGTTGAGGATTTATCTACTTTAATGTTTGTTTTACACCTTCTTCCCCACCCCCCTTTTTTTTCTCTTCAGTTTCTCTGTTCTCAGCTCTTCCAACACTTTGTCTTTTGGTCCTTTTATAACTGTAATCCATTGGTCTCTTTCTTCTCCTTTTCCAGAATGCCTTTAGCAGTTAAATCTTTTGAGCCTCTCTTAGTGGGAGGTTTGCTTGTGCTTTATGTGACTTAATTGCTTTCCAAGTCAGTGACTTGATGCTTAGTCAGCTGTAAGCACAAAAGAAAACGCATGGGAAGTTGGCAGTATAGTAAAACAAACAAGACTTTTCAACCAATGATACCGAGAATCTTGAAGGATGCAACTTCTTAGTGCTAGGAGAACTTCACAAGTATTTAATGATGATAATGCAAGTACATAACTAGATCTGTAGGTAGGTCCTGTGGTACTTAATGGTTTTTCTTTGCTTACGAGATGGGTGTTTCATATTTGCTTTTGTGTGCTAAAACAAACTGCTTTTTCACATAAATAGATATTATTAATGAAAATTATTTCCAAAATGTCAAGTGTCTTCAAAACAGCAGCAGAATGATGCAAAGGATGGAGCCTTGAGCAGTTACTTCTTTAACGGTGTATTATCGTATGCATTATAAGCCCTAATTTTGAACAGGCTAACTTCTCACTGGAGAAATCTAGGTGAATATCTAAGAGAGCCCAGTACAACCCTTTCAGTGACCTCCTACAACGTGTATTTTCTTTTAATTTAAAGAAAGATGGAAAACATTAGGTTTGCTTCTTAGTAGACTAACAAGCACCTTCTGCAGCAGCAGAAATAGAGAAAAAGGTATCTGCATGTGATTAAGTTAAATTCTGTACGATGGTGTAGCTTAAATGCTAATTTGTAGTAAATACATGCATGCTTTGTTTTGTAAAATACCATATTTATCTTTTCCTCCAATAGGTAAAGCAATAATGGAGTTGCAGCAATTACCTTTGGAGCAAGAGAGTAGCAAGTAAGTATTATAAATCTCAATTATAACATTTATTTGGCTTTAACATGAATGTAGTACTGGGCATCAACTTTACTTCAAAAATTCTGTACCAGTCAGCAACACTGATTAGTACTGTGAAGTCTTACTAGAGTGATGGGGCCTTCTGTTTCTCAGAAGTGTTGATTAGCCCTTTCAATAAGGAGATGGTCCTACGAGAAATACAGTGTAACTTCCTAAATTTAAAGGAATGGAGATGTATCATACTTCTGTCCAGTGAATGCTGTGACCTAGGACTGTACGTATTTATGAGCTGTCTGGATCAGCTATCAGAAATCCCTGCTGAGGGAAGATATTAAAAAGGCTGGAGCCTACACTGCCAGTTACATAATCCAAAAGTTTTATATGGGAAAGCAGCTGAACTCTTACTCTGGAATGCAGTGTGCAATTGAGAAAAAAAAAGTTTTCAGAATGGTTTGTTGTAAATAGTATAAAACTGTGTACATATTTTGATTTCTATCCCTTTTTTAATTTTCAGCAATCGCTGTTACATTCAGAGTGTGGAAAGTGAGAGTTCAATTATCTTTGCTGACCTTACTTCACAAGAAAAGAAGTCCTGTGACAGTATTAGTGTTAGAAATCTTGGTAGTGAATCAGTGCAGAATATGGATGTAAGGAATGATTTTACCAACAGCAGTAGTAAGGAATGTATGGAACCAAATAAATGTAAATTATCCGTAGAATTACAAGAAGACTCTGTAAGTAGTGTTAGCAGTAGATCAACTGACGTGAAAAAGCATTCAGCATGGGGATCTCATCCTAGTCTGGATCAAGATGCTAGCACTGGAACTAAGTCCTTCACTGAAGAATGCTCCAAGAATGATGTAGCTCTTTGTGGAGACTTTGAGGTAGATACAGTTCTCTTTAAATATACTTAGCTGCTGTCTAATTTAATGATGTTTGGTAGACAGAGGAATGGTTTATAATGATAAATTTAAAAAAATGAAATGACTGCGATTATAGCCAAAAATACAGACAATTTTTACTTAAGTGTGTAACATCATTGCAAGGCAGCTGACAAGAGGAGCTGGCAAAACTCAGCATACAAGAGAGTTTTCATGTGTTAGTTATCTTGGGTCCTTTCAAAGTACCTACATGAATAAAAAGTACTAGTCCTGCATTAAAAAAAACCCCATCAAACTTGAAAATCTTCAGCATTCAGTAACGATGGCTGTTTCGGATATTATTGATGAAAGTGTCTAGGTATCTAACGTAGTGCTTATATAGTGTAATATTGCATGTGAAAAAGAGAGAAGCAGATTTGGGCAGGGAATCATCACTCTGCCTATGCTACTAAAACTTTGTTGGCATTCATGCCAGTGACATGTTTTGTATAATGCAGCCAGCTCTGGAATGCTTCAAGCTTTTGCTATCATTTGGAGTTCCCTTTTGCAAGAAATGCAAGATTTTAAAGGTGTTTGCTTGTGCTATCCAGGTTATCAAATGAACTAGTACATCATCAGAAACTGAGTATGAAGTTACATGTTCATGTTTATAAATTATGAAATTCCATATCAAGAGATTGAGATTTTGTTGCTGTTTTATATTAATTTACACTATTTTCTTAAGCTAGAATAACCTTAAACTCTAATTTCAATATTAAAGTATGTAGCTGGCTGTTTTGTTAGCTTTTATCATATAACAATTGTTAAAATTTGAGGAACAAGCAAAAAATACCCCAAAACCAGACCGCAATGTTGCATTTGCTTCTTGAATGCAGTAGATTAGTAATACTGTATTTGATGTCATTTTGGTATCTAACTATTTTTTTAGATTAATAAAAAAATTTTTTTATTAATTAGCTTTAAAGAAAAATAAGGCAATACTGTGAATATTACAGTGACAAAATCATGCACCATTATTTTTCTGTTAGGTGGAGTATCGTTTGATGCTTCATATACAAATGCAACTGTGTGAAATATCCTTGTGGGATTGGATTGTTGACCGTAATAAAAGATGCAGTGAGAGAACAGAGGAAGCTTCCAGTAAGATTCATCACTGACTTAAAAATCTATTTATTCTTTATAAAGCAAATATTTCTTTTTTTCTAATTGGAAGTCCACTTGCCTGATTTTATGTTTTACTTCCGCAGCTTATAATATGGATCTGCTTCTTTAGATTCTCTATTCACTTAATCAAATAGCAGCTAGTATTGAATCTCTGTATGGTACATGTTGGTAAAAGAGATTTAAGTTCATGAGTTTTAGACAACTCTTCAAAAAAGAATGAATGTATGCCTGAGGCATAGTTGTTACCTGGAGAGATCTGTGCCTGAGCAGTACTACTTACCTGGAATAGAATTTTATATTGAAAGGATCTGCTTTTTCTCAGTAAGCCGTTTAAATAATAGAAATGTTGCTTTGGTAGCAGTCTTGCTGCTACAAAACAGAGCTCTTTGTAGGCTAATATATCTGCTGTGGAAAATATAAATACATGTTTTGTTCCAGATAGGTTACAGCATACTTAAAAACTTTTAAGTTTGTTCTTAAGAATCAAAACTCCTACGCAGGCTAATTTGTCATCGGTCTGAAGAATCTAACACTCACTTTGCTTGAGTGGCCAGAGGAGTTCTCATGCCTTGATACCAAGCCATCTTCAGTAATTGTTGACATTTAGAAGAACAAGTGTAATGCTCTTAAAGCATTAGAGACACGTTCCTTTCTCTGGGCTGGTTGTATAAAGAAAGCATAAGCTTAAGAGATTGTAAGACAAAAACTGCATGATTAATGTTTAATCTTAGTTTTAATCACTCTTAAGATAAACCTGTTGTTCTGTTCAGTCATGGAGTCAGGTTTACCAGCTAACTATCAGCAGACTTCCACTAATCTCTCCTGTAACCAGTCTTTTAGCTTTCATAAGCTAAAAAAAATTACATTCCTGGTCAGTGAATGACAGAATTACTAGGGCATCTGACCTTGCAAAACGCCGTTCTCATACATTTTCACAGGCAACAGGAGAGTAAAGGTGAATGCTGTTGTAGGTTAGACATTAAGAAACAGAAACCCAAGTAGGAGTAAATGGTGAGTGTTCAAAGTGGAGACAGACACATTAGATCTGTGTCATTAGAGTAGGAAGACAATGCAGTTTAATAATAATGTGGGAAACGGTAAAAACAATGAGATGGTAAGTTTGTTTAGGACAGCTACAGCCAGAGGAGATTTGGGAATTTTAGAGGGTAGCACAACAGCAGAAGGATTAGGATCCAAAAAGGAAGGGTGCAAATCAATACAGAAAACGTGTCATTGTGTAAATTTGTATGATTTTATCTGGAACTGTATTTTTCATTCTAATTCAGCACTTACATGGAAGCAAATAGTTTGTTAAATTCATAATCAAATAACTATCTGAAGGGGTTTGGAGGAATCTTTTCAGGCAGACATATGTTCATGTCCCCCGAACATTCCTTTTTAGAATTTTGAGGTTAGTGGATTTTTGCTGTTTCAAAAATACTATCTTAGGAGAAGCATGGAAAATTCCATTTATAAACTTTGCTCATTCTATTAAAAATTTCTTCCACAACATAAATGAAGAGAATTCAACAAAACCTACCACCATAAGCTTAAATAACTCATTAAAATTAGGTGAAATAATTTAGATTTTAAATTGTTTTAAGGTCCATACCATCTTGTGGATGTCCACTGGACAATGAAAATTTTTCAAGAGTTATTAGAAGGAGTATGCTATATCCACAACATGGGAGTGATGCATCGAGACATTAAAGTAAGTTCATCGAATTGTTACTTGAGGGTGAAGAAAACAAAGCTAACTTACATTATGGGAGAACGAAAGCAACTTTATAGTTAAATTTTAGATAACCTGGACTCTTAAGAATTTAGCTGTGTTACATATAAAAAAAATACATTGTCTCCTCTGTACCATAATTTCTTTACTATAAGCATAGTATTCAATTACATTGACTTACAAGTGAATTATGATTAGGTTCTGGAAATGTTTTCTCCTTTGTGAAGCTATTTTCTTGTCCTGAACAGGGATGGTCATATTGGTTTTGTTTTGTCTTGGTCTTTTGTTAACCAGAGTAGGACCTAAATTAATGAATTACCCCCCAAAAAAAAAGTTCTTTTAGGTAATTATAAAAATAAACAAAGCCCCTTGACTACATCTCAATTTGCTAACGGCATATCAGTTAGCTTTTGAAAATACATTCAAGCTATAGTTACTTGTTTTAAAAAAAAAAAAAACCTCAGCAACCATTTTGAAAGAAAACAACTATTTGTATCTCCTCTAAGGCACTGAGATTGTAGGTGATGTCAGTGGCTGAATGAAAAGTTTTGGTTTCATTCCTATTAAAAGTAATGAAGAGCAGATTTAAAAAAAATCCAACACTGAGTGATTAGAATAGAATGCCCTTTATATGTTCCTGTGAAATTTTGTTGGAACTCTAATAATAAAAAGAGTTTTGATTTGCTGGCTGGTTTAAATGTGAAGCATAGATAGATAGATCTCTTGCTTGTCGTCCCTTAAACTCATAGACTCTAATACTGAGTAAGTGAATGTCTATTTTCCTACTCTGCTTCCTACACAGGGTCTCTGTGTCTGATATGGTAGCTATACGAGGAAATTAGTGTAAAAATCATCTTAACAATTAAAACCCCACATGTGGAAACTTGGAACTGCTTGAACACACACACACTTTTCGTTCTGGATTAATTTTAATTTTTCTGCCAACTGTTTCAGGGTCAACAGTTTTTCAGTTTGCTTTCCTGTTTAGCAGCGTCATGGCCTTATTGTCTGAAGTCCTGGTAGTTTTATAAGGAATTTCACACAGTTACTGGGAGCCTGGTTTTGAGCTGATGCTCTTTGTTTTCACCATATATTCTTTGAACAGTGATTTTGCAGATATCTTGTAGAGACAGTAATTTCAGTGATAATGTTATAAGAAAGTCTTTCAGCATTTGAAATTCTGAGAACAGAAGTCCAGTGGGTGGGTGTCCTTGATTATCTGTTTATTTCAGTGGATACGAGGAGCCTAGCAACTTGTTCAACAGTGCTATATCTTTTAAATTTGATCTGCGTTGAAGAAATTAAAAGAGTGGAGATTGTCCGTCTCTTGTTAAACTGTTCACATCTGCTTTATACTCTAACAGAAGATCACTACTTCCTTTCTGCCACCTGAGAAGGCCTCATGAATAGCTGTTTGTCCTTCAGGATCTTCAGTATTGATGTTTGCTCCATTACTTAATAGTAAACGGGTGCAGTCTGTGTTGGCACCTAAATTCTGCTCACTTCAGACAATGCCGTGCACACTGCAACATGAAGGGCAATTCTTCCACAAGTTGGACTGGCAAAGTTAATGTTTGCTCAAGAGATGATTAAATGTGCTGTTACCTCTGTGTTTAGTGACCCTGCAGCTACGTAGAGAGGTGTCCGGCCAGACCTGTTGGTGTCCTTAAGTTAGATAAAAATCAAACAAATTGAAATGGGTGGAAAGGTATCATGAGACTGTTGGCATAAACGTAGAGGACCATAATATTTGTAATTACTCATTTCAGGATTTATCTGATGTTTTACATTTTGCAAGATACAGAGACACTTTGCTGTATTATGCTGTGAAGTTGGTTGATTTCTCTGAAATTTGTCTGAAATTGATGTCCCAGCTGTAAGTACTAGGCAAATGCAGTAGGAGAAGTTGAAGTGCTGGATAGCCTCTAGTTATTTCTGTAACATAAAAAACATCAGTTTAATTTATTTTTATTAAGATAAAATTACTTAGACTAAAACTTCTGGACTGGTAGGTTGTAACATAGTAATAGGTTCCAAAACTTCAGTTGTCAGTATAAATTTTATGAGTTGCCATGACCTAACAGAAGCTTGGTCATTAACTTACATTTGTTAACCACAGCTCCTTTGTGCCCTGCAGGAATGCATAAGATGGTGCTAATGCCTTCAGTTC
This sequence comes from Steatornis caripensis, assembly GCA_013398225.1. Lineage (NCBI taxonomy): Eukaryota > Metazoa > Chordata > Aves > Caprimulgiformes > Steatornithidae > Steatornis > Steatornis caripensis. The sequence goes on along the minus strand of VZSC01017418.1, from coordinate 195,181 downwards.
CTCTATTTCCTACTTTCATAGCATGAAAAATGAGTTGTTGTAGTTCAGCTTCAGGCCAGTGAAGCTCACAGAAGCGGCAAGCAGAAGTTCCATCTCATCTGTACATACAGACATAATCTGGCATATTACAAAATGATAGAAAAGTTTGGGTTGGAAGGTACCTTTGAAGATCATCTGGTCCAACCCTGCTGCCATGGGCATGGACATCTTTCAATAGACCAGGTTGCTCAAAGCCCCATCCAACCTGGCACTGAACGCTTCCAGGGAGGGGACATGCACAAATTCTCTGGGTAACCTGTTCCAGTGTCTCACCACCTTCACTGTAAAAAAATGTCATCTTTATATCCAATCTAAATCTATCCTCTTTCAGTTTAAAACTGTTGCCCCTTGTTCTGTTACTACCAGCCCTAGTAAAAAGTCTCTTCCTGTCTGTTTTTATAGGCCTCCAATTATATATTGAAAGGCCACAGTAAGGTCTCCCTGGAGCCTTCTGTTTTCAAGGCTAAGTCAGCTCTTTCAGCCTTTCTTCACAGGAGAAGTGTTCCAGCCCTCAGATAATTTTCACGGTTCTCCTGTGGACCTGCTCTAACAGGTCCATGTCTGTCTTGTGCTGGGGACCCCAGGGATGGATGCAGTGCTCCAGGAGGGGTCTCATGAGAGTAGAGCAGAGGGGAGAATCTCCTCCCTTGACTCACTGGCCATGCTTCTTTTGATGCAGCCCAACCAGGATACGATCAGCTTTCTGGGCTGCGAGTGCACATCACCAGCTCATAGCCAGTTTTTCATCCACGAGTATCCCCAAGGCTGCCTCTGCAAGGCTGTTTGCAGCCTAAGAAGTATATTCAACAATGATTAGTGTTGTGTGTCTTAGTCAAGAGATACTACTTCTGGTTATGGTTTCTGTTTATATTGAGTAAAACAAAATTCACATTTGAAATTACCAATAGATGCGGTTCTGCCATATGTTGTATTAAGTCAGGTACATGTCATTTGAGGGAAACAAATATATGTGATTGCTTGAACTATATGTAGCATCTTACTTAATAGTCATTTATGGATATTTCCAGAATTTGTCTTTTTTATACTCATGTGAGAGTTAGTTAGCCATTCTGCAGCAATGTCTCCACAGACTTCAACTGTGCTGTGAGTGCAGATGAATGGCCCTAGTTTTGAGTTGCCACCAATAATTTAAATCGGTATCACCTATTTCATTTATTGAAAGAAATACTGAATAGTGTTTCATACTCGCTTTTCCCATTCCCTGTGTGATTTAATAGTTCTGTTTTAAACTTAACAGTTTGTCTTGTGTTTTATATTTAGTGATTCCTTGAATAGACGCCATTCCAAATTTTCAGCACTCATGTCACGCGTCTATGCACGATTTTGCAGTTCTCTTATGTGCTTTTTGAGATAGGAGACTCAGAACTGCAGATGGTACTGAAGATGGCAGTATATTAACTCATATGGTATCACAATGTTTTCTTTACGTCCTTCTCTCCCCCAATAATTGGTAATGTACAATTTGGTTTATGGGCTGCTATTGAGTATTTTTAGAGCTGCCTGTTACCATGCTTAAGCCATAACAGTCAACTCAGAGACAGTTGTTACATATTTAAAATTGGGATTGTTTTTCTCTTCATTTACATTTTCTTGTTTATTTGCACTGAATTTCTTTTGTCGTTATACTTCCTGCAAGATCCTTCCACAGTTTGCATTCTGACCTCATCTTAATAATGTAATGTAGTACTGCCAGCAAGCTTTGCCATCTCACCTTTTCTATGAACCATTTACAAACAAGTTGTTCAGCATAGTTCTCAGCAGAGATTAATTCAAGAATCAGTTGATGATACCCTTCACTGTGAAAGCTGACAGTTTGTCTCTATCCTTTACGTTTTTAAACTAGTCATCTATGTGGGGACCTTCCCTCTTTTGTTCATTTTTTTTTTTTAATGTAAGATTTCTTAATCTAGAAGTATTTTTATTCTCAAATTATAATCTTGATCAAATGGTTACCTGGAGGGAGAGCAGGTCTATGAGGTATAAAGGTCCTTCCAAGCACTCGCTGTTTCACCGACAGGATGGTCAGCTAGTACATCTTTAACAGTGCTACTGTCATGTTCCGTTATTACTTTATTTAGCTCTCCATGGCATGAATTTTATTTCCTCTGCCCACAGGAAAACACAGTGGCAGGCCTACTGCCTCCTTTGATTATGTTACTCATAGACAAAGGAACTGTAATTTTTGTAATGAAAATCCATAATCAGAGGATTTGGAATCTGGCACTTGAACAGTGTCATCCTTTGAGATGTTGCAGGATGTCTGGTTCTAGAATAGCTTTGTACTAACCGCATTGTTCAGTGCAACATTTTAAAAGTACTATACAGCAAATAAAAGTTTAAGAATGAAAAAAAAAGGCTTAAGTTGCCTTTGCTTTCTTGCTAGTCTTAATTTCTATTTAGTAGAAAAAAACCCCTGTACTAAGCAATAGTGCTTTCACTTCTCATCCAAACATACATAAGCTCAGAAACCTTGTGATACAGACTAAGTAAAACCAGTAATTTTGTATTATATTTTCTTTTATCTGGTGAGTATGTCTTTTTGTAGATGCATAACGCTAGCATTTCTCCTCCTTAGTGGTCCTAAAGCCAAAATATGTGGATAAAACTATTTCAGTTTTCTCAATCAGTGCTCTCTGCTCAAGTCTCTCATGATTTTGTTTTTTTATAGCAACTTCCCAGAATCAAGTAGCATGTTGCAGCTGTGCTTACCATATAGGAAAGTAGATTTTGTTGTTTTACGTTGTGTCTAGACCAAAGATGATATTTAGTTCTCCTTCCTGCTACATCAGTTGCTCTAATTTGCTGTCTGCTCTTGCCTGTTCCTGTTAACATTACTGTTCTGCAAATATTTTCCCTTTTCTGCTGGGGGAAAAAAAAAGTACTTTCTCTTTCCACTAAATATTTGTTTTGCCTGTTTTGCTTTTCTTCCTTTTTTTCTAGATCCTTCCTATGTGGTCTTTCTGCCCAAATGGTGTTGCTAACACATAATTCAGTATCAGCTATGACTGTTTTTTTTCCTCTCTCACTAATCAAAGTGTTAAATAATTATCTTATACCTCTGAAACACTGGATTTTATAGACTTTGAAACAGCTGAAATTTCATAATTCTTTATCTAGATATATTTTAGATTTTATACTGTCTTATTTTGTAGCCCAGAAATATCTTTCTACATGGATCAGATCATCATGTAAAAATAGGAGACTTTGGATTAGCCTGCAAAGACCTTCTTTGGGATGATGCAGACCAGTGGTTTAAGACAGAAAGGATAAATGGTAAGACAAAAAAAGCTTAATAGGTTTGTGGTTAAGTTTCTGTATTACAGCCATTAAATTCTTAAGCAAAACGGTAACAATGTAACGCTAGCTGAGTAAGCCTAAATTTAAATTGCCTTTTTAAAGGACTGGCGCATACTTCAGGAGTGGGGACTTGCCTTTATGCCTCACCGGAACAATTGCAGGGATCTCACTATGATTTCAAGGTAGGGAGTATTTTTTATTTCTGTTGACACCTGATGATAGATAATAGGAATAAAACAAGCCTTTCAGTAGGTAAATACATAATATTTGGTAAATATATAAATATTCTTCCTACTGTTACTCCTAATGTTTTTGTTGAAATGTGGATTTCAACTTTGCCTTCTAGTTTGCTGCTAATGCAAAAATTACTTGTTTCTAAGTTCATCTTGAGGAACATATAGATTTGCATGTGTTCCTTTAGTAGTGTCATTTCATATCATCATGACACTTCATTGTTATGAAACATTTTCATATAACGATTTTTTTATATGAAAAAGAAATCTAGTAAGTAATTAAAAACAGCAGTGAGCCCAGAACTTTTTCTTTACCCTGTTACCAGTCAGACATGTACAGCGTGGGTGTTATCCTGCTAGAACTCTTCCAGCCATTTGCAACAGAAATGGAAAGAACAGAAGTTCTAACACATTTAAGGAATGGCCAGATTCCTCATACTTTCTACAAAAAATGGCCTATTCAAACCAAGTACGTTAAACTCCTCACCAGTCGGAGATCTACAGAAAGACCAACTGCTGCTCAACTTTGTGAAAGTGAACTATTTCATACCACAGAACATGTAAGTTATGCCAATAACTTACCTTTGCAAGATAAAGAAATCAAAAATCTCTTTAGTTTCCGTGCCTGTATTATGGCGTTTTTTTGTTTTTAACTTAAGAGGATGGTGTGATTGAGACGTCTTCTGATTACAGTATTTAGGGCACTGTAGTAACGTTTCTGGTGTCTTTGCAATGAGATAAATGCTCATTAAGTATAGCTAACTTTATGAGACTGGACAGTTAACTTATACATACAGGTTGAAGTATTTTACAGGTCAGAAAAGTTTTTGAAGCTTTCCATCAGCTCTGCAGAATCTTATTTTCCCTTTCCTTGACAACTTTTTTCTTTGTGGATGAAGTTGTAGTATCAAATACACACAAGAGCTGTGGTGCTGTGCAGTGTCTGTCGTCAATGGCGAACACAATTCAAATAAATAGGTTAATAAGGCTTTATGCTTGCTTGTGTATAAATGAAGTAAACTGACTCTCATTTTCAGGTTATTTCTAACCTACAACAGAAGGTGAGACAGCAAGAGGAAGAAATAGAGAAACTGAGAGAGAGAGTAAGACTGCTTTCCGAAGAACAAGACGAACATATGAGACTAGGTTCTCCTGTTTAAGTACAGGAAGAACTAACCTCTATTGTCTGTTAAGTTATATAAAATGTTTTTTTTTTACATAAAAATACTTCAATGCCTACAGTTTTCCTTCTGTTCTTTAAAGGCATTCACGTTTTTGTCTTGGTTCAGAAGTTTCCAGTCAACAGAAAGGATTAATGTAGCACTCAAGCTACTCAACCGAGGTTAACTTGGGTAAATATGTGTTTGGGTTGCAGGGGAAAATATAGGGAAAAATTAGAAGTGCAGCTTGTATTTACATAGGACTACTTTAGATACCTTATAGTCATTAAGCAAACATGCATGTTACGTATCAGTTACAAAAAAGGTCACACCCAAAAGGTAGCTGTAATGTTTTTATTGGTTTTACAATTCTGTCCAACTGTAGTACTTGAATATATCACAGAAAGGACTCAACCCACTACAGTAGACATGAGGTGGAATAAGATTAAAATTACACCATTATGAAGAGTACAGGCTCACTTTAGTAGCTTCATAACAGAGCTGAAAGGTGCTAAGTTCTCACACGCCTTCATCCATTTTTGCACATTGGCGGGGGCAGCATTGGCCGTGCCTGTCTGCTGTAGCACACACCAGGCAACGATGTCTGCTACAGTGAGTTCGTTTCCCACCAACCACGATGTCTTGGCCAGGGCAGCATTCATAGAGCGCAAGACCGCTCCTTTTTCCTTAATGCTACCTTCCTTTAGCTGGAAGATGGCTGTATCAACCCAGCTGTCGATCAGAGTTGAAGTAACAGCGTTGTACTTTGGGCCAAACAGGGAAAAGAGAAATCTAGCGATGTTCCCCTCCCCTTCAATAGGGCACATTGTTTGAACGCTGAACTTCATCTGGGGTTTTGGAACTGAAATTAAGAAGAGAAAAAGAGTGAATACTACATGGTAGAGAAGTTAAATGTAATTCTATGATGCATTTTATTTGTGATGCCAGTAACGCTGTTATCATCATTAACCTGATAGACAATTTTCAGTTTTCTTAGTGTAGATACTTAAACTAAGGCAGGAACCTGGGATAAAGAGATTGCTTTTTGCAAACTTAAGCCTGATCTACCACAATTTCTATTCTAGCTAACTTATTTGTAGAAACTGAAAAACACTTCTACAAAAAAAATCCCATGAGTACAACCAACCATGTAAATGCCATGTGTATTTTAACAGCAGTAACCACAAACAAGAATCTTCTTCCTCTGTCCCCATCACTGTTCATAGCTATAAAGAGAGCAAAAATATTATCTGCTGTTGGAGATTGGCTTAACTGAGCAGTTGTACGAGCAGAGCGTGTTCTAGCAGTTTAGCATAAGCAGGCTTTTAGCATCACTAGGCCTTAGTGGAAACTGCTGACACCCAAGGAAGGATAGTGGACGTGTGGTTGTCTGAGAAAGATCACATTCCCATGAGCGATGAAGAACGCAGCTATTGTGCATTATGAAGAACCGGCTACTGTGTAGCAATGCAGGGATGGACGGACCTGCTATCATGTAGCAATGCAAGGACAAGACTGTATGTGAAGAACTGGCTATTGTGTAGTAATAGAACTGGCTATTGTGTAGTAATGCAAGGATAGACTGATCTTGTAGTTAAAAGTAACGTGTTAGCAGAAACTAGCTGAACCATGTATCAACTATGAAACCATTTACTAACCACAGGAATGCAACATTGTTGGGAAATGACGAAAATGCAAGTAGCCAATAGTGAGCTTAAGCTTTGCAATATGTATGAGCTGATTATAATATGTATGAGCTAATTATCGGAATGTCTAAATTGTGGCGCACGGGGTCGAATAATTGTGACTTCTGGATGAACCATCTGGTGTCCTAGTCATCCTTCTCCGACAATCTGCAGTACGTATCTATCGTTTGTCAGCACAAAGACACTAAAGCAGCTGTTGTCAAGGTTTTATGGCACAAGTTTCATTTTCTCACCTATTCTAAAATATGGATCTACAAGATAACTTAATTCTTACCATCCTTCCAAATAAGAGTAAAGCCCAACTGATATTCATGACGTGGTTGCTTCTTAGTCTGCTCTCCAAAACACTTCAAGAGGTTTTCTGGCACGCTTTTCACTGATGAATGTGTGTGAACAGCTGATAAGATTTTATAGCGTTCACAAAGCAGATGGTGTAGTACTAATAACGACAGCGGAGGTAGAAAAGGATTTGCATTGATTACAATATCTTTCAGGGCACCATAATCCTGAATGGAAAGTAAAACATTCAGCAGATAAAATGCGTTCTGGATCAGACTGTGAAGTAGTAGTTTTCATCTGACACCAAAATGTACATAGCCATGCATATGTGTATCTGAAATTCTAATGATATTCAAGTTAATTGGTTCAAATTTGGACACTTAAAACTTGTTGAAATATTTAAACATTTTCCTTCCTGAAATATATTTCAAGAACAAGACTGACATAAATTCTAGTCCAATCTGAAGCCAAAGTTAAAATTTCCAGCTAGTAACGAACAAGAAATTAACTGTCATAACTTCAAAATTAACCATTCTAGCTTGGAATTATATCCAAAAGAGAATACATAGGATTTAGTATTTATAAATGTTTGTATCTATAATCTGGATGCACAAAACGAAACTGTATTTGTAGGTTATTTATAAGGATATAGAACATATATCTTGAGTTCTGAGTGCCCCAGGTTTTAATGCCACCCTTCCAATCCTGGAAATCTGAGAAGAAAAGGAAGTATCTATCAATGTATATGCTCCACTAAACTTACCTTTCCAAGCATCACATCTAAATCTGCTTCATTTGTTGTCAAAGAATAACATTCATCAGTTTGAATGATATTAGTTACATCAAAGTCAGCATCTGGGGTCTGGATCATCTTTGAGAGACCATCGACAGCACTCTTCAGTTCATACAAGCGTTTCAGAATCTCTTCCTGGCGGGATTCAAGTGCTTCAAGTGATGGATCAACCTCTTCCTACAGCAGAGGGAAAAACAAGGTCACATAAGTGTTCGCTCAGCTCAGTGTCAAAATAGTCCACAGCTCACTTGCCAGTAAGTTTTGAGAGACTTTAAACACATTCAAATTACCAGAATGTCATAGTCTTATGTCTGTTAGTTGTCTCTTTTCTTTTATCTGTATAAATGTGGTGAGAGATGGGGTATTTAATCAAGTCTCTCAAATCCTCCTGCATAACATTTTTTTTAAACCACTAGCTACAGCAACGCCATAATGTAGTAAAAATCAAACTACAGCCACAGAGACTTGAAATTGGCAGCGAAGTGCTAAATTAAAAGCCGTAAAACCAAAGTCAGCTTGTCAGGATTCTCTTCAGCCTGGATGAACAGTTTGTGTTGAGGCTGCCAAACAAGGAAGCTTTTTGACAATGCAGGTAGTTAATAAAAGTAAAAAAGCCTGCAGGCTTAGATGGATGGTGTATAATACGAAATCACACTTTGCAGTAATTCTTTGTTTCAGAGAGTATGAACTAGAGAGAAAAAGAGACCACGGGCTTTGTTACACGTTAATCCCAATGCATCTTTTTGTTATCATCTCAGTTATCTTACAAGTCTCTTATCTTACAGTGCTCCTCTTTTAAAAGAGGAGGAATATATTCCTGTGACAGGCTTTCAGTCTACAAACTTACAATAATGTTAAAGAAAAATCCTTATATAATCCATTTCTAAGCATCCTGAATAAGGATTAATGAAACCCAGCCTATCGACCAGACTTCCTTCTTTTGGTCTAATGGACAGAGATAACAAGTGAGGTATCCAACTCCCACTTACACAATATTCTTAAAGACTAGACATGGAAACACCTCCTAAGTCACCATTATTTGGCTAGTATACAACTCCATGACATAAAAAGCAATCATCTCAGAGGAGACTGGTAGTTAATACTTTGCTACCGCAATGGCACCTCAGTAAGCATTCCTGTGAAGTTCTGCCGCAAGTCTACTCCTACTCAGTATCTCCACCAGCAACCCAGGTTAAGGGCACATAGCAAGTACTCACTGAAAAGATGTGACGGCATCAAGCTAAAAACGGCCACAAGCAGCCTGGAAGATTTCAAAGCATTCCTGACACTGGAGAGAGGCGGAAGTCAACTAGATGATTAATACAGTATTTTTCATTTTTGCCTTATTTAAGAAGAAAGTAATGGAGACTAGCAGTGGGTGTGTAGCTGGCTAGTTCCTGTCTCAACAGCAGAGCAGAGCACGGACCCGAGCCAAGCGGGTGATGATGCAGCAGGAAGGGACAAGGCCTGCTGGACACAGCCACCGACCCAAGGGCTTGCAAGGCCTCAGCCCGCCAGGGTGCTCCAAACATGGCCGTTCAAAAACAAATGCTGAGAAAGAGACGCGCACGAGCACCCAGAAAAGCCAAACTGAGGATCACCAAAGGCTTTAAAAATATTCCAGGGCAATTCCTGAAAAAGCTGAGCTTATTTGACCCTCGAAGGAGCCACCGATAAGGGAGCAGGGACCAGCGCTGCCTGCGCCCCTCCTGCGGGCGGAGGCGGCGGATCGCGGAGACCCAGGCCCTTGCGGGATCCCCGGCGCCGGAGGCTTCTCCCCGCCCCGGGAAGCGCGCCTTGGCCGGAGCAAACACAGAGCCGGCGGGGCGGGAGGCGGGGGCGGGAGGCGGGGGCGGGAAGCGGGCCCGCCAGGCTCCCCACCAGCACAGGCCCAGGCGCCCGCCCGCTGCCCGCGGCCGAGGCGAGCACTGCGGGCCGCGGCCTGGGCAGGCCTTGCCCCCGGCCGGCCGGCCGGCCAGG
>VZSC01017418.1:167422-185494 GCA_013398225.1 Steatornis caripensis | reverse complement strand
GGCGACGCAGAGGGCGCGGAGCGGCAGTGCAGGTTGGGCAGGCGGTACATGCAGGTGGGCAGCTGCTCCGCCAGCACCTCTGCGCTGACCCTGCAGAAGGGCCTCACCGCGTACATGGGCATGGCAGTACGCGCTGCACGCCGTGCCACAGCACACCCACCCGCACCCGTTACCGTTTCCGTGCTCATTTCTGTTCCGCCGGAGGGCCCGCCCACCTACTGCACCCATTGGGCCAGACGGGAGCACGGCGCCTTACTGACTCACCCGTGACCCAATTCTCGCTGGCGGCTCCTTGCCGTCTTTCTATTGGCCAGTGTGAGCCATTGAGTCGTTAAGTGAGTCTCCATAGGGCAAAAGGCGCACCTGCTAGTTCTGATTGGGTACTCCCATTAGCCAATTGGTGCCAAGGGAGTTGAAACTTTGTTTAGGACTGGCGGGCTCTTTTTTCCAGCGGCCAACGACGGAGTGGGGGTGGGGCCTGAGGCACGGGGAGCCTGAGGCGAGCACGGCGCGGTCCGCCGGGTGCCGATGGAGGAGGCTGGGCCCTGGTGAGCCCCTGCCTCTGCCCCTGCCCGTGCCCCGCTCGCACAACCCTGCCCAGGCCGCCGCTCCTCACGGGAGGATCGAGGCCTCGCTCCCGCGCAGGGGGCTGTGCTCTGGCCGCTGACGCCGTTGCGGCCTCCTCGGCCGCCGGCCGCTTCTCGGCTCCCGCCTCCCCTCCCGACTTCCCTCCCGACTTGCTTGGGGAAGCCTGTGGCGCTTCTCGGGTGCTCCGCTTTTAGAGCGGCCGCCCAGGGTATCGGTGTTTTACCCTCGCCGGTTGCCCTCGCTTGAGAGGAACGGACGAGCGCGGCGCGGCGAGCCTCTACCGCCTGCTTTGCACTTAAACTACCGTGTTTTTTCCTGTCCCTCCTGTCTTTCAAGCCTGCAGCCTGCCAAAGCCATCAAGCCCATCGACCGTAAGTCCGTTCATCGGATCTGCTCGGGACAGGTTGTGCTGAACCTTGGCACTGCTGTCAAAGAGTTGGTGGAAAACAGCCTGGATGCTGGAGCTACCAACATTGGTAACCTTCTTTTCCCTGTGATACCATAAAATTTCCTAGCCCTCTAAAGTACTTCTTTTTCCTTCAAAACAGAGTGTATATTAACAAATCTGTGCAAGTACTTTCTATTTGGGCCAACCATGTTTGCAGTGGTTTTACACCTTGGGTAAATAAAACGTTTTGATTCTCAGGCTCTAGCTGGGTGCCTAGAAGATTTTGATTTTGTCTGTGTTATTTTATTTGTCAATCTTTTTGCCACTAAATAAGGTATGTTGTCTATACAGAAGTGGGTGATTTGGCTTTGGTAGCTGGTGGCGTCTAGCTACCAGACGGCTAAGGCAGGTTTGCAGTTTCCAGTGCTGCCAGGGTGATAGCTCTTATAATTAGGAAAACTTCTGTTCAGGCAAAAGTGCAACGGAGCTGAATTATCTGCATGTACAGGCTGGTTTGCATTAGATTGCCCTGACTTTTGAGAGCCGTGAGGATTTTTTTGTTGTTCAGACTTGACATGGAAAACCATTATCTGATAGAGTTACTTCAAGTCCAAAATTAGTACTGAGTAGTGTGTGTGAATGTACAGAATTTAAAGACTTTGTTACTCAATTTTCTAGATATAAAACTGAAAGATTATGGAGCAGAACTGATAGAGGTGTCGGATAATGGAGGTGGAGTTGAAGAGGAAAACTTTGAAGGATTGAGTAAGTTGAACCTTTTTCATAATTTACGTTTGGATGTTTTGGAAGCATATTTTCAGTGAAAATGCTACTTCTTTTTTTGTAAACGAATTTTCTCAGTTTAATAATTTTTAATGGTTACTCTGCTTTTAGATAATGCGTGCATGGCCTGCAAGACCTGGGCAAAACTATACTCTGTAGTGCTATTGTGGTTATAGTTCTTGTAGCTTAGAATTAGTCTTTAATTTGATTGCTTATTTAAGTGGAACAAAGAATAGAAATAATTACAGAAGAGGAAGTCCTATAAATGTTCATTTAGACTCATTCATGTTGAGTCATCAGTCATTGTTGAAGGAGTCAAGCTTTGCGAAAGTGACTGCTTTTGAGAGGTGAATTACAAACTCGAGTATTTGCTGAAAGTGAACTGACAACATTGCATGCCTGACTGTCAAATTTTCTGTTTGCTAGTTTTAAATTACACAAAATGGGAGCAGAAGCAATCCTGTATTATAAATGTAACTAGCCATTGCAACAGAAATACTCACATTTCTTTTTTCTTGTAATGACTAGGGATCTCCTTCACCAGAAGTTATTATTCAGTAACTTTGTCTGTTCACAGTCTGTGTATGGTACGTCAGAAGCTCTTTTTCCTGCAATTCCAGGACAGTGAAAATTCAGGGGTGCTACTACTGACTCAGTTTGTAACCTGGTGACTAGTGCTGCGATGACTGTGTAGACTGAGTGCTCCTCAGCTGTGGTTACAGTGAAATAGGCTTATGCCTGTCCACTGCATACCATGCACAGCACAGCACTGCAGTTGTTTTCTTGCAGGGCAAAATCTGTGACAGGTACATCAGTAGCAGAGGCAGGTACTGTGTACTGCTCCAAGGCGTCTAGTAATGCATACACTGGTAATGCTGTAGGAATTTTGGGTGTATGGAATAGCACATGTATCTGGGGGTTTTAAAGAGATCTTGCTAATAAGAAAAGGAAACATTAAGTATTTAATTATTTAGTAACATTTAAGTATTTAATTAAGTATTTAATTATTTTTTAATAAAAATTATGTAAAAAAACAATGAACAATACAGAATTTTTTTTGCTTCTTGATATGCACGTAAAATCTACTTGCATAGACCAGTGTGACTTTGAAGTGAAATACGTATTTTTAAATATCTTTTTCCAGCTCTGAAACATTATACATCAAAGATACAAGATTTTTCTGACCTAATACATGTTGAAACATTTGGGTTTCGAGGTGAAGCTCTGAGTTCACTGTGTGCATTAAGGTATTAATATTACACTTCTTATTAGTAGAATGTTACTATATGCACAAAAGTAACTGAAGCCAACTTTTCAGTTTACCACTATTGTTAAAATGAGGCTTTGGAAACTTCCAGTTCCTTAATGTTAGGTCAGTTTTGAGCAGTAGGTTGCATAACATCCTGAGTCCTTTCCAACCAAAATTATTCTATGATTCTGAGCATCTGAAATTAGTTTATGATTCTAAGCAGCTGATCAGTCCTTTCACGTACAAAACTTAGCATTACTGAAGTATACTTGCGTAATGTTTGATCCTCTGATATAAAGCACTATAGTGTCCAAGTGCTGCGTTTGATAGTCTGTAACTCATTAAAACTGTATTTAAACTCCTCCCAGACAAACTATATGTTTGAAATAGCACAGCTTTTGTTTACAGTTCTGTGCATCAAGAATATTCTGCTGTTATGTATTAGTATGAGGAATATAGTGTCCAATAAAACCAGACTTTAACATTGCATTTTTTAGGAGAAGAATGAAAGGGATACAAATAAAAATGTTTGCATTGTAACTGGGAAAATGTTACACGACTCTTCAGGTATGTTTTTAGTTGTTTGCCATGAAGAGTTAGTTTTAATTAAATTAATAGTATTGGTGTGGTTTCTGTACCTGATTAGGTCGAGAGGAATGGATAAGAAAATACAGTGCTCAGTGAGTAATTCTGTTGCCTCTTCCCCTCCATTAGCGATGTTACCATTTTTACTTGTCATAAGTCTGCAGCGGTTGGCACTCGTTTGGTATTTGATCACAATGGTAAAATTACTCAGAAAACTCCTTTTCCACGACAACAAGGAACAACTGTTAACATACAGCAGCTGTTCTATACTTTGCCGGTGCGGCATAAGGAGTTTCAAAGAAACATTAAAAAGGTAAGTTAGAGCAGAAATTACTAATTCAAAAGAGTGTCATACACCAGAATTTATTCACTGCTGAATGATATTCAGTTTTATCTGGAGTATATTGATTATCTCAGACTATTTCATGCCTGTCTTATATCTTCATCAAATAAGAAAACAGTCTCCTGTATGCCTTCCTCCTCTCTTTTGCAATGGTTGGTTTTGGAGGTATATTCTCAAATGTTCAGATCTTGTAAAGAATCAATATCGTGATCGCTTTTGTGTATTTTAAAAGCAGGGACTGCTGTGTTATGGCTAAATATCAGTTTTGTAAATATGCTGTTTGTTTTTAAAGACACTGTTTTTCACATATTTTTTTGAATTTAGCCTGTAAAGATTAAAAAAAAATTAAACTCACCCCTCCCTTTCTATGCTACCTGCAAATACTGTTTTGTTTATATATTTCTGTTTTAAAAAGAAACATTTCATATAAATGTGAAATTTGTTTTTTCTTTAATAGGAGTATGCAAAAATGGTCCAGGTATTGCAAGCATACTGTATTGTTTCAAAAGGAGTACGGGTTAACTGCACTAATCAAATTGGCCAAGGGAAAAAAAGCTCTGTGGTATCAACTACTGGAAGTCCTAATTTAAAGGAAAACATTGGAGCAGTATTTGGGCAAAAACAGGTATTACTTTTATTACGGAAAAGAGAGATAATATAGCTGTATAGAGATATTTTTAATGTCTAATAAATAGAGGGAATGTAGGAAACCTTTAAAAACGGTAAGAGGATGGAGCATGTGTTGACTTCTGGCACACCCTACAGGTTGAAAAAGGAGAAACTGTGCAGCCCCCATGGATTCGCTTGATGTTTCTAAATCTGCTCAAAGATGTTTTGATGGAAGAGAAATTACTTGGGAGATAGTGTTACCGCTTAATATCTCTCTGAAGCTAGTTTTATGAGCTGTTGTGCCAGTAAGCTTCTGAAGGTTTGTACTTTGAAAAACAGTATGGGCACCAAGGTCTGTATGTCACAAGAACAAGCAATTTAAAAAATCCTAAAAATTGTGTGATGTGAAAGTCTTAATTAGGGAACAGAAACTGAGGTGTTTCTAGCTTTTTGAACAGCTTCCTGTGAAACTAAGTTTCGTTAGTGTTCCAGTTAACCTTTAAATGGGATTGCAGTCAGCCTCTGTAGAGTTGTGGACTGTCATGCTCTCTAAACAGCTGTAAAAATAATTGTTTTCCTCTAGAAGGAAGCGAAGATGAAAAAAAGCATAAAAACATCCTTCCTACAGCCGTGTATTACAAGCATCAGGAGTACTACAGGTTGATAGCTGCTGGTTGTTGATAAGCACTTCCTCCTTCACAGTGCCCATGTAGAGATTTCAAAGCCTGTTCATGCTGTGGCTGAAAGACTAGATGAAAGATGTGCCTTTGTCTTGCCAGGTAGCAACAAGCGTAGCTGAAAATTCAATGTTCTGTGAATAGAGTGTTTAGCTTCTAGCCTGTTTATATAATATCCAATACTTAAATGTAAAATCAGTAGAAGGTGCTCTAATGACCAAAAAATAATAGTGGCATGACTGAGAAAATGTTTGTGGTAAATGTGTCTGTACCTAGCCTGCTTGTCATTCAAATANAATAGAGTGTTTAGCTTCTAGCCTGTTTATATAATATCCAATACTTAAATGTAAAATCAGTAGAAGGTGCTCTAATGACCAAAAAATAATAGTGGCATGACTGAGAAAATGTTTGTGGTAAATGTGTCTGTACCTAGCCTGTTTGTCATTCAAATAATTTATCTTTTCTAGTTTTATTGTTCTTTCAAAAGAAATGTCTATTACTCTTTTTGCCTTTTGCTTTTACATAAAACTTCATTAGGTCATATGTATGTAGCTGGAGAGTTCAGACGGAGTCAATCATTTTGTTGTTCTGTCTATGTAAGTTTTAAAGTAAGAGTCTGAAATAACTAAGGCAAAAGTAGTGATATTGGAGGATGAGAACAGCCATTCATTAAGGCATTGTTTCTGTTTCTCAGTAAGCAGTGCTACTGTCTTTTAGTAGGTTTGGGTATTTTAAATATTTTTTTAAAAACACACCCTTTTATCAAACAGATTTCAAGGCTAATAAATAACAATAGAATAGAAGGAAAAAATCTATACGTGTTTAATGTTTCACTTCCTTTTCCTTTTTTTTTTGTAGTTGCAGAGCCTCATTCCTTTTGTTCAGCTACCTCCTAATGAAACTGTTTGTGAAGAATATGGACTCAATGCTACTGACATGCCACAAAATCTTTATAGGTAATTTTAAAAGTACAAACCACTGTTGCCAGTGGCATTTTACCATACCCCTTCTCTACCCCCAAAAGAAGTCTGGTGGTTAATGGTATTAAAAATAACTAGGAACAGCATAGTAGATATTAGTATACAGTTTGGGAAAGACCATCACTTGATTTAAAAAGTAAATTTTAGACTAAGATTTTGCTAGTCAGATGGGTGGGAAGAGCAAAACTGCTATTCCTTGTGTCCTGGTCTTGTGCTGTATGTCACCTTTGTCAGTGCTCTGAGTAATTGGAGGGATGAATTGTATCTGTTGTTTATACCTGTATTTCTTCAGTAGCATTACTGAGAAATGGTATGAGATGAATGTGAATCAGTTTGTGTAAGTAAATTACCCTTTGCTTTCTTAAAGTGTGCTTTTTTTATCTCTCACTATACATGAGATTGACGAATAGATGCATCAGATCTGACCAATGACAGTTCACAACTGACATCTCTTCTTCTGCTATCAGCAGAAAAATTACAAATGCCACTTCGAGATCAGCGCGAGCTACTTTTTCAATTGTCTGATGCCTTTTTGGAGCTGAACATCTAGCCTTTGTCAGATAAGGAACAGGGAGAGGAAATACGTATGCATATTAACTGCTGCTGTATAATAGTGTTTCTTTTAGCTCCTTATAAAACACTATCCATTAAATATGCTCAGAGTCAGAAAAATTTCTTTTGCTTTGCTCCTACATTTTACCTTACCATTATTTTATTATTATTTGACAGTATTACAGGCTTCATTTCTCGTTGTGATCATGGTGTTGGAAGGAGTACAACAGACAGACAGTTTTTCTTTATCAACCAACGTCCATGTGATCCAGCAAAGGTGAGTTTTTTATTTTTCTAACATCACCAATGCTAACTTGTTCGATTTTTCTCTAAAACCCACTGGATTAGTACCTGGTAAGTACGTTTGTGGCTTGATGCTGCAAGTTCCCGTCTCAGGTTTTTCACTTCATTGTATCTATTTGTTGAACAAAAGCTCAATCGTACAAGAAATGATTTAGTACATTAATTGTTTTGAAGGGGTTTAAATAACACATACTGGTGGGAAATAGAAGATAATAGTATTGACATTTATTGTTTTTTCACCTTCTCTGCAGGTTATCAAGCTTGTGAATGAAGTGTATCACTTATACAATAAACACCAGTATCCATTTGTTGTCCTTAACATTTGTGTAGATTCTGGTAAGTTATGAATGACTTTCTGTAACTTCTGTAAAGGCTATAACTTAATTGAGCAATAATTATATTTATTTAGAGAATATTGTAGCTTTTACGCGTATGACTTTCTGCACTGTGGTGATTTTTTGATCTACAGTTGGTGAGGGAGAGATGGGGTCTGGCTGTGATTCTTCTTCTTTTTCCCCTCCACTTTTTCTATGGTCAAAAGTAACTTTTTATCTCAAGTAATGAGAAAAAGGTAATCTTGTGGTTAGCTTTAATACAAGAAAACTTGTATCATGTTATTGCACAGAATTAGCTTGTTTTGTTTGCTGGAATGTTGAGAAAGTTAAAAGTTTAATTTGCAGACATACTGTGAATGTTAACTGTGGCTTTGCTTTTAATCCTGTAAAATAAAAATGGAGGATGAAAGGGCAGAAAACTTTGATCAAAGAGTAGAAATTTGAAATTTATTTTTCATTTATAATGCAGTTGGTTTTTCTTGTTTCTTTAGAGTGTGTTGACATCAATGTAACTCCAGACAAAAGGCAGATTTTACTTCAGGAGGAAAAGCTTTTATTAGCAATTTTAAAAACTTCTCTGACAGAGATGTTTAGTAGTGATGTTAACAAACTGAATGTCAATCAGAAACTTCTGGACATTGCAGGTAGGACACAAAATGAGAAAGTTTGTGTATGATATACGGTAGGGAATTGAAAATGGAAAAAATGTGTTTTCAATAACCCAAAAAAGAAATGAAAAAAAAGTCTGGCTGTTCATTGATACACCTTTCAGGGCAGATTTTTCATGTATTGCTTACATTGAAAGAATAATAAAGGAGGGCCCTAAGTTATTAAGTGATTTACAGTCAACTTAATGGGGAAGAAATTAGCATAAAATCAATTGATAATGCTTGAAAAAGATTTCTCCCAAGGTACTGAAAGAGATCTGTTTCCTTTATTTAAATGTCCTTGAGAAAGAATAGTTAAGGTCTCATAAACAAAATCTGAAATTTGAGTATGAGTTTATTGGATTTTGAACTTTGATTCTTTTACGATAACTACAGAATTGCTGATTCTCTTGTGACTGTATAATCTTTCAAAATTGCTTTTCTGTGTAATGCCAGCTCATCCTATTAATTTCTTTCAATGAAACACCTAATTTCCTTGTTTACTGATGTATAGAATCAGTTGCAGCCTGATTCTTATGAATCTTTGGTAAAATACATGTCACATTCACAATCCACGAGGCTGAAATCCTCTGATTATCTACAGATCACAAGTACTGCAAGTATCTATTGTGCAAACCGTCCCAACAGACTTTTATAGTGACCATTAAAGTGTAAGAGCAATTCACTTTTCATTGTCACTCAGCCATTAAACTCTTTGATAATATAAATAAACGTACTGATTGCTGTCCAGTTTAAAAAGATTCTTAAAGATACAACTGCTTGTCTGTTGGATATTAATGTGTTTCAGTCCCATACTCAGTCATTGTCTGAAGCTTAAGGGCTGCTTTGAGGAGTTTATTCTTTTTCTACCTCTCTTTTCATTCCCTTTACTAAAGCACGTAATTTAATTCATGTTTCCAGCTAACTTAAGAATCTTGAAATATTCTTTATTCTGGCTTTACTAGGGAACTTGAAGAAGACACTTCCCGAAGAGACAGAAAAGCTTCAGGTAGAAATGCTACCTGACTCTGAGACTGACAGTCCAAGTGCTGAGGGAAAAAGAATAATGACTCTTGCCAGATTAAGGGAGTCATTCTCTCTTGATCAAACGGTAGAGAGTAATTTTCGAAGCCCTAAAAATGTAAAACAGCAGCACAGCTCCCCCAGACAAATGTCACTTGATACCGCTGTGAGTCCTGTAAAGACTCAGAAGGCTGTCTTGAGTAAAAAGTCTGAGAGTTGTCATAAGATGGACTCCAAGATGTCAATTCAAAATAGATATTTGAGAAAATTTCGAGATAATGCAGATTCTGGATTCTGTAGCACTTCTGAATTAGATGCTGGATGTAGTACACCAGAAGCTGGGAGCTGCATCCAGAATGAAAGTGTAATTAATCCTCCTGAAGAAGAATTCTGTAGTTCAGAACAAAAACTTCAAAATGAATGTCTTGAAACTGTTGGATGTAGTGAGAAATCATTGGAATGTGATGTTCAGCTCTTGGGCACTAAACACAAGTTAAATCAAGTGAATGACTGGACTAATCAAAATAAATTATCTCAAGAAGCCAGTAGTTCTTCCCCAAGAGTAAAATGTTTTAAAAGCAGAAGTTCTAAAAGTGAAGCAGATGACTTCAAGGCACGTGAATGTCTTGAAGTGAAGAATACTAGGAACTATATGCCAAGTGTTGATGTACTGGTGGAAGTTAAAAAGAAAACTGTGCCACTTGAATTCTCTATGAAGGTTTTAGCAGAAAAGGTAAAAAAGGTAATACAACAACAACAGAAAAGTACAGAGACACAAAATTACAGAAGATTTAAAGCAAAAATTAGTCCTGGAGAAAATAAAGTAGCAGAAGATGAATTAAGAAAAGAGATCAGGTATTTTCACTTCTTTAACTTATTGTATTCATTGATAAAAATAGGGAATAATATAAGACCTGTCTTGGGGGGTGGGCGGGAGGCTTACATGTACCTGTTAGTTTTAGATATATCTTTTATTTAACTTAGGCCATTAAGATGTCCATTTGACAAGTTATTTTACCTGACCAAGCAACTGTTTGAACTAAGTGCAAATGGAATGTGGAAAAAGACACTAAAAAGGCTGCACATATCATAGATTTGGCTTGGTTCAGACTTGTCATTTGCAGTGTAGTCAAAGAAACACCAATTTTAATGACTGATAAGAACACTCTGGAAAGACTCCATAACTCATATTTTTTCCCTCATCTGAATTTGAAATTTTATGAGACATGGCTGTGAAAGTAAGTTATGTTCAGGTGGTCACTGGGCAGTAAAAGTGTATAATTCATTAATTTTGGATTTAAAAAACTGTTAGGAAAGCATTCTAATTGCAAAAAGGTGACAACTATGTCAGCTGACTTACTTCAAAACTGTGATGCTGCCTTCACTGTTACTCACTTGGACTATCACCATACTGCCGGTTTCCAATTTTATCATCACCAATGGCTGTATTTAAAATGGCAGAATACTGAATGAGTCCTGTCTTAATGATGGATTGTGTTCTGCCAGAAACGGCCTCATCAGTCAGTGGCAGATTCCAGATAAGTGTACTTTTTCACATTCATGTCCTGCTTAAATGAGATTTATTTTTTTTTAAATGTGAAGTGTGTTCTGCAGGGGAGAAAAAGATGTTTTAAATTTTACAGACTAACACGATAACTGATGAGGTGTAATTTATAATCTGTTTGTATTTTCTATATACAGTAAAGAAATGTTTGCAAAAATGGAAATCATTGGCCAGTTCAATTTAGGTTTTATAATAGCAAAGTTGAATTCTGATCTTTTCATAATTGACCAACATGCTACTGATGAGAAGTACAACTTTGAGATGTTACAACTCCACACTGTTCTTCAAGGTCAGAAGCTGATAGTGTAAGTATTTTCAGTGTTCTAACAACAATTTTTAAGTTTAATTCAGTGTTTCAGAAGGATGCCTATGATTATATTTATGTAGCATTTCACACATTCAAAACACTTAAGACAAAAGCTGGTTTTATATTTCGTGTTTCAAAGAGTCAATCTTCATGTGAAAAATAAATTCCACAGTCTCAGCTATGCGGCAAGTCAGTGATCAAACAAATTTCACAGGGAGCTTACATGGCCGCCACCAGAGTCTGGTAAGCATGGTCATACAGCAAGGATATTGGAGACCGCTATTCCAACAGAGAGTGCTGCCCAACCAACTTAACTCTGCTGAGTAGCTCTTAAAAGTGGTCTGTTCAGTAGTGAGACTTTTTTTTTTAACGAAGTGAAATCTTTTAATAGTTTTAGTATTTAATCTGTATTAGTACCTCTAGATTGCTTCTGAAACCTATCTTAAGCGGTCTGCACAATGTACCTATGCGATAACATCGTTTCTTTCCTTTCAGGCCTCAAAATCTCAATTTAACAGCTGTAAATGAAACTGTATTGATTGAAAACCTGGAAATATTCAGAAAAAATGGGTTTGATTTTGTCATAAATGAAAATGGTGAGTTTGGGCCAGAATTGCTGGAAGTAAAAAAATTCAACAGTTTCATCTCATTTATTATGTAAAAATCCCTTTTGGTAGTTATCAGAAACTTTGAAGTAATATGCATTGCAGTATATGGTTTGTTTGGGTTTTAAGACTTAACGATTCTGTGGTCTTGTTGCACTATTTAACAGAACATTGTAGAGTATTTCTCACCAGCCTTTTACAGAAGTTTCTGAAAACACTTCGGAGTCACTGTTTGGCCCTGTGACTGGATATGTATTTTCTGAATGTGTTACATTAAAATCCTTCTGTTTCATTAGTGCACTTGCTGGTCCTAGCAAGGTTAGATGCAGGCAAATCATAAATTTAGAAATTTTATATTATTGTATACAATTGCTAAATAATGTTTTTTAGGTTTCCTTAGGGCTTTAGCATTTGCTTGGTATGTACTTGTAAGCAAACTGCATAACCTGCAAGTTCCTTATTGCTCCTTATACAGCAAGGATAATGAAAGTGCTGTTTTACTGCTTTGGTATTTGGGAAGTCACTACAGATTTTTTCCATATTCTTCCATTTCAGAATCTCCAATTTTTGTCTAAAATGCTATTAATTATCAATCTCTTACCAACAAAAATCCTTAATTATTTTGTAGTCGCATAACCTTAAAATAGCTTCATAAACTATTTGTTCTTTGAAATGGAAGGCTTTGTCAGAAATTAGATCTATCTGCTTTTAAGTTTACAAGCAATTTTTTGTTAATGTTAAAAGGATATCTGCCATAGTTACCACTTTGGTTAGTTAATAACATCCATCAAAAGACTACATTTAAACCTTTGCATATATGCAGGTGACATATTAATGTATCAAAGCAGTTTCTCTGTTTTTCTCTCAAGAAGAGGTAATTTCCTGTAGTTCTCTTTTTTTTAATTAATTGTTGCAAATCTTTCAGCCCCTGTAACTCAAAGAGTTAAATTAATATCGTTGCCAACAAGCAAAAACTGGACTTTTGGTCCACAAGACATAGATGAGCTGATCTTCATGTTAACTGACTGCCCTGGAGTGATGTGTAGGCCCTCGAGGGTCAGACAGATGTTTGCTTCTCGAGCTTGCAGAAAGTCTGTAAGTACAGCACTTGATGCTTGTTTTCAAACACATACCATATTTTCTGTTGCATTATAGGTGTCTGTATCTATATATATTGCAGGGGAAGTTTATTTACTATTGAGTAAATAGCAACAGCTAATGCCCTTCATTTTGTTCCTTGTGTTTTTGTCTAGTGTAACTTGGGAAGAAATTCTGGCAGTTTTATAAACTTGTTTCAAACTAGTGCATTTATGAACATACTTAGCTGTGTTTTGTCTTCTGCTCATCTTGTAGGTCTTTCTGCTTTTAGTGCCTTGCACAATATTTGCTCTAGTAGCCAAAACATTGCTCTTATCTGTGTCCATTGTCAATATGGAGAAAGAAAATAGTAATTGTGTTTTTTTGCTTTTACTTGCAGGTGATGATTGGAACTGCGCTGAACATGCAGGAAATGAGAAAACTGATCACCCATATGGGTGAGATTGAGCATCCCTGGAACTGCCCCCATGGAAGGCCTACTATGAGACACATAGTCAGTTTAGACTTGATTTCACAAGAATAAGTCATATTAACATTTTTGATTTTAATTCTTGGTGATATTTTGAGCTTTTATCATGACTCCTTTATTTTGAGTAAAAACATTTTAGCCAGTCTTCAAATCTGAAGACATTAACACTTAAAGACATTCAGCAGGGTTTCCTTGTTATTCCTGTCAAGTCAACAATATTGACATACCGGAATTCATGTGTAAATAACATTTCTTTTATTGCGGTTTACAGTGTATATTACTTATATTTGCAATCAAGACTTTTAAAAAATAAATGTTTTATTTATAAAAATCAAGAGAAAGTGCACCTCACAGCAAGTACACTGATCCTTAAAATGAAGTGGAATGTGAATTTAAGTCTCTAGTAAAGAAACAACAGCTTTCTATGTTTATATGTCCTGTATGTGATAATTTTAAAGAAAATGTAAATGATATACAAGTGAAAATAATTCTTTTTTTTTTTAAATTCGATTAAAGCTGGGTTTCATTAGATAATTACTTCAAGCATTAATATTGCATTTGATAATTAACTTACTGGCATCAGTGTTTAATGTTTGACTAGAATAATTCATCTGGCATATTTACTTTTAATTAGCAATGTTCCCATCCATATTCCAAACACATTTTTTTCAATGAATGGGGATTCTTTCTCTGAGAATGATTGGAAAAAGGCTGTCTTGCTGGTCACTGCTGATCAGGCCAGTCTAAATTCTGTCTCTGTAGAATAAAAATAGTTAGAAAATTGTCTTTTTGAATCTCAAATCCATTAAAACAAACAGCTAAGCTCTTCCAGTTCGTAGGACCAAGATTTGACCTAAGAAATGTTTTGTTTTTATGGATCCCTTTTCCTTAGCACCTCCGCTTACTGGTTGTGGAGTGGTGCGGCTGTGACGCTGCTGCTGCTGGTCTGGTGCACAGAGCAACACGTGCAGTGAGGCGGTGGGCTGAGGCAGAAGCCGTGCACTCGTTGCCGATAGGTGCGAACGGGCCAAGTCCCATCAATAAATTGTCTGTATTCTGTGTGGAACATGTTGCCGTGTCTGCTAACCGGTATTTCTCTCAGTATTAAAATGAGCCCGGACCAGGCAGAACCCAGGCCTCTGCTCCTGTCTAATGCAGACGCGATCGCCCAAGCGAGCAGCCTGGCCTCTACCTCAGTGCCCTCCTCGGGCCAATAGGGCGGTCGCTTCCCTGAAACGCAGCGCGGGGCGTCCCGGGGCAGGATTTAGCCCCGGTGGGGCTGCGCCTCGCGGCTGGCATGGTTACGGCAGCCATCACCGCACTGCGGCGACGCGGGGTGGCGGCCGGCCAGCGGGGCGCTCCGGGGTGTGGCGACGCTGCCGGGCGGTCGGGAAGGGCTCCCAGGGGCGGCCGGCTCTCGCCGGCCCTCCCTCGCCCGTTCGGGCCCTTCGCGCAATTCACCTGATCACGTAATTGCCCGGGTGGAGCGAGGCGGCGGCTGGAAGCAAGCAGTGGTGAGAACATGGCGGCTGCTTGAGGCTGTGCCCGTCAGCCCTTGCCGCCGCAGCGCGTGGCTTTGATTCTTGTGCTACAAAGTGGTGATGATCAGTCTGTGAAATGGGTGGGGATCGTGATAGCAGCTGTTCAAGCGGTCCTGTAACCTTCAAGTAACTCTTAACTGGCAAAAGAACTTTATAAGCTATTGCGATTATGTTGTGGATCAATCTGCAGCTCATAACTGAGAGCAAGTTAAAGCAGTAATACTAGTGCAGCTGTAACTTTGAAGAAACTCACCAAACTCCTAACTTTGAGAAACAGTTTTCAACTTTTCCACATAATTAAATCTAGGCACCTAAAAATCTAGTAAAGATGGGGAGTTCCGTGTAGCAACAGGCATTCTATCGACAACACGGCCGTTGTCATGGTTTTGATGGACTTCTTAAAGGTAATTCACAGGCATCGCTTCCTGTTAGCCCGGCAGCCTGCCTACCACAAGTTGAAACCACTGTCTTGAGGAACTGTTGTTACAGAAATAACTTAAAATACATGTGGGTATAAAAATTAAGGAAAGATTGATAATTATTCATTTAATTAGCTGGCTGTTTGGTTTTTTTTAATCAAATAGATTATAAGGCGGGAAAAAAGCTACATCAGACTGTAGATGTTCAGAAGAAAAACACATGTTGAGACATTTTGGTAGTTATGGCGAAGGATAAGAAGAAAGATGCCAAGAAGGCAGAAAAATATCTACATTCTCCTATTCCTACACAAGATACTACAGCTGAGAGTAGTTCAACAAAGCTGACAGATTTGCAGACCTTAGTGAACGAAGTGGAAGAAACACAGGCAGATCCAGTGATACCGGATAAAGAACTAGAGGAGGTAGCGGAGCCTCCAGGCCAAGATGTTTCTCAGTACTACGAGGAGATGGTTCTTACTCCAGTTATTGTGAGAAGGTATGCTTGTTACAAATACATCAGTGAAGTCAGGAATTCTCATTTAAGTATCTGTGGTGTACCCAGTGTCATACAAACACGGATTTGACTCTTGATTTGAAGTAGTGAAGTGGGTTGTTCAGGCCTGGTAGCCGTGACACCTTATGAGACTGATACACATGGAATTCTGCTGCCTTCTTGCATTCTGGAGTGTTGCTGGTGCTGTCTGCTTGCCAAAAGCCTCATGCATTTAGCTTCTTCACCTACAGTGAAGTTTTGTTTAAGTATACAGAGAGCTGGTGAAGAAAATGTATCTCTGTCATTTAACATTCAGTTGTTGCTGGCTTTTAATGATTAGGGCTGCTTGTGTCACTTAAGAATATCCTAAACTGAGGAAACAAGTGAATGGCAGTGTTAACCAAATCCCTTGGTGGTTCAAGGGGACTGTATGTAATGTTTCACACACTGAGCAGCTTGCCTGGTTGTAAGCTAGTAAGTGCTACCATTGTTATTTGTTTTCTTAATTGAAAGAAATATGGGTCTGAGGCAACACAACAATTACGTGAAATATTACAAGGAAGGTGCAAAAAATTGGAAATTTTGTTGTAGCTCATTTTTCTACACAAGATGCAACAACTGACCTGCGTGCAGACCATGGTAAATCAAAGGTAATTTACTTCATGTCTGTAGTGATTTAGGTCTACTGGCAGTGACTTGAAATCTTCATCTTTAGTTTGTTTTCCTTGTAGCTATGAAGGTGAAAAAGTCTGTGGATTATATGAGGGTGAAGGATTTGCATGTTTTGAGGGGGGAAATACATACAAGGTAAGTGTATAAATTTTTTTTTAAAAAGCAGTAGTGGATCAGGTTCTTTCTCTAGAACAGGTAGGCTATCTCTTTTAATGCAGGTGCAGTTTGAGCACTCAGAATGTGTATGCATTTAAAGCTGTGTTGGTTTCTGGCATTGAAACTCTTACTTAAAAGTAGTAGTTGGAGGGGAATTAATATGTCATTCTTTTGAAATCTTAGAGTCACTGTAGGCTTCAGTTGTGGTAAGAATAAATTTGCAAACAATGCTGTTCTCTTCATTTTGAAGGGCATGTTTTCCGAAGGGCTTATGCATGGGCAAGGGACTTACATGTGGGCTGATGGAGTGAAGTTCGAGGTAAAGTGTAATTTAACTTATAACTGAACGCGATTACAGCCGATTACATGTGCAAATTCAAGGAAAGTAGATAAGTTGCAGTAATTGGTACAGTACAGATGGCAACTGCAGAACTATGGCAGTGATTTCGATTATAAGCCTGACTTCTCTCAGATAGTTGGGGAACAGTGAATCTTAGTTTTTTAAATGTTTTAATTTAATCCTTTAGGGAACATTTGTTAAGAATGTGCAGATGTTTAGTGGACGTTATACATGGAATGATGGCAGCATTTATGAGGGATCAATCGAAAATGGAATTAGACATGGATTTGGATTTTTCAGGAGTGGTACTCATCCTGTTTCCTACATTGGCTATTGGTGTAAAGGCAAAAGACATGGAAAGGTAAGAATGAACACCGAATGAGAGCATGGTCTTGGGTGACTACCTTCTAGAACAGCAACCACTCTTGCGAAAAGGTTTTGCAAAGAAGTTTTGTGCCGTTGCGTGGCCTTATGCTGTGTAGAGATTCATTTTTCCTAAGGATCTTTTCTGAAGTTGTGAATGCACCAATTAAAACAATTGAGGTGGGATCTTGTTTGTAGTAGAAGGGATGAATGGTATCCTGAAAGAGTAATTGGCCTATTATAAGGTTTGTGCTGTATGCTGCTCCGAGTAGATGATGACAAAGTCAAAACTGACGGCTGCATCAGTAGCCACGTGACAATGACAGAACAATTAGCTTCCCAGTAACGACAAAGTGATCCCACCTCCCAAATGTGTTAAGCAGGCCACGTGTGCTAATTACAGTTAAGACTGCCTTATCTAGTGTAAGTGACATCTAGTTCCAACTTTTTAAAGGCAAGTAGTGCTTTTATCCATCAGTTTTACACATCTACATTGAGACACTCTTCTGGGCATGACAGTTTGAAGACTGATGCTCAGCATGTGAGAAAACCATTCAAATCACTTTTTTTTGTTGTTTTTTTGGCTTTTTGTCCTGTGTCACTAAATGAGACACTAAAATCATACAGGCTGCTGTGGATGGTCACTAGTGCAATGGGGTGTCCGGTTTGTTCTGAGATAAAACTATCAGACAGACAAGGACAGAACAATTAATGCTTTTGGACCTACTGTTGGAAGTTGAGGTCTGAATGAGTCAGAAAACTGGTCTGCCTCTGAGTGACTGCTGTGATTAAGTTCCCAAAGTTAGCTTTCTGAAAGTATTTCCAAGTGGTTTGAAAAACATGGTGGACTTTAATGTAATGTAATACAATTTTTTTTGAACACTGCCTCTTTTTTAAGGTCTTAACTAATATTCATCAAAAGAGGTTGCTTTTTAATTTTATCACTTCAGTTGCTTTCAGTGCAGTGTCTCAAAATGACTATA